>CM033619.1:31289473-31889473 GCA_019453435.1 Rhinogobius similis | reverse complement strand
CTGTTCAAGAAATCTCTTTCACTGTAAGCACTTTCATCAGTTTATCATCACTTATCGCAATATTCTTCATACAAGTATTAGGCTCCTTCAAATCCTGGAGCTGCTGTTATGTCACACATTGTTCCTCTGAATAGCTGCTACTTTTTCAAGGCCCTTTGTCTTAGGCGTTTCCTCCTGCGCCGAATCCCCACAGAGAACATGAGAGTGCGTTCGCTCCAGTTCTCCCTGTGCTCCTCTGCCCGGCTGCATTGTCACGCTGTTTCCTCAAAGGATGTCCCATTAAAAATGTAACAGGCATGTCTTTGTTTTTGTCAAGGCATTTACACACACAGTCTCAACATACCCTCATGTTTATACCTTTGGACCACAGAGGCAGTGGAGCACTCTCTGCACAGACAGGAAGCCTCACTGTTCAGTGGTGAGAACTTTCCAACAAGTACCTGTTTGACTATAAATGGGACAGATATGTAGCATAATTGGGTCTGTGACAGTGAATGAATGAATGAATTTCTTTGAGTATGTTTATGAAACAAAAAGAAAGCAATATAATCCTAACAAATCTTCCTTCAAAACATTTCAGCATATCTCAGAGAGGAATGGAAAGAAGTGTAAACCTATTGAATTCTACCACTTTTCCTTATTAAACTATTTTTAAAAAGACATTCAGTGTCCTTTTAACAAAATTCAAACTAATTCTTGATTCACCATGATTTCCATAATTTACATTAGTGTAAACCTATCATTTCAATAACATTAAAAGAAAGTTCATCATCTTTGTCAGCCACACTGAGTGCCTCTAACTCACGTTAAATTTAGCTGCTCCTCTGAGGTTGTAACCTCCTTCTCTTTCTGTGTATACATTTTGTATATTTACATGCAATTGATGATTTCTTTCTTTGAACATAATAAGTACTGTTAAATATTCTACTAGATCTGGAATTTTGAATAATTTAAACCACGTGTGTGTTCCCTGAACCCTACATCAATGATAATCCTAATTGTTTGTTTTTGAGATTAACTGAAGGATGTGAAATTGTTTTATAATTCTTTTCCCAAACCTCTGCACAGTAACTCAAGTATGTTTAGATCAGAGAAAAGTACAATTTTTGGAGAGATTTTTCATTTGACAACACTGCAGTGCTTCTTGCCAATTTGGAATGAATATATTTAATATGTGCCTTCCAATGAAGCTTTTCATCTATTATCACCTCCAAGAATTTACTTTGAACTCTCTCTATTTAATCCCTTTCACCAACACATTTACTTTGTTTATCCATTAAAACAACACCAAAAGTCATTAAATGAACGGACAAAAATAAGGCCTTAAAACGTAGTACAAAGGATTCAGTTCAATCCCCACATGCATTAAATCTAAAAAATATTTTGACAAAAAGATCTTTCCATCAGAACAATAAATTATAACATTATAAAAATAAGAGCAAAAAATTATTTCCCTAGAGCCGCTGTGTCAGTCAATTATAAGTGCCTGTCCATGACAGCAGTTTTTTACTTTGAAATTTAACATTCAAATATATTTTGAATCTCAGATGTGCACTGAATTTATTGAATCTAGATGTTAAAAGCTTAGATCAAATCATCTAAAAAGTAAAACATACATTTCCAGGCTTTAACTTTAATGTAAATTAGGTTTTTAAATATTATAAAGTAGTATTCTTGTCTGCCCAATGAAATGGTTACAAGCCAGTAGTTTTGACATGATAAAAGTGTAAATGCCTTGTTTTGACATTGATTATAGCATTACAAATCTTTAAATGCGGCACTAAAAGCATTACATTTGCATAAACACTGATTATAGTTGTTTTACTTGTATTTAAAGATAACATATTCCTATCATGCCACATTTGCAATTGACTAATTTCAAATTACTGTATCCAGTAATTTGGCCAAGATACTATCAGAGAAAAAAATACTTTCATCATTTGCAAATAAAATAAATGCCAAAAATGTTGATACATTACAAAGGTCATTGATGCACAAAATGTACAAAAGGTTTTGGTCCAAGTACATACCCCTGTGGGACACCGCAGGGAGTCTCAAGACATGACAAGCAGCTATCATTCAGCCTCACAAACTGTTTACTAAGTAACTTTTCACCATCCATAATTCCATACAATTCTGCAAATTAAAAATGTCATGGTTGATGGCGTCAGTATATATATATATATATATATATATATATATATATATATATATATATATATATATATATATATACACATACTGACGCCATCAACCATGTATATATATAATTTGTTTTAACCCTAAATCAATAAATAATCCAACAGCAAATTTTTGCTGTAAGTAATTTGTTCAGTTATGTCCGCTAATGCCTGTGAGATTCCAGTTGGTTGTTGAATGGAATGATGGAATTTGCAAGTATTGAATTTCATTGATGATCCTTTTTATTCCAGTCATATCCAACCCTTTATGGTCAGGTGACATAGTGACGTTTTAACGGTAGACTTCACTTTTCTGCTGAGGTGTCGACCATTGCTTGTGCCTGAGATGTTGTAAAATGTTGTGATGAATACGGGTAAGATATGAGACCCATACATGAATAAAGCTCAGTGTAGAGATAATTTATTGTCCTTTGCCATGGTAGGGATCACACACGGTGCATGTTCATGGTTTTAAGTAGGCTATGCACATTCAGGTGTGGCAAGGTGGAGCCTGAGACTGGGGGAGCGCTCCATTCCAGCACCATGATGTCTTTGTGACAGATTTGTGACAGATGTTATTGCTTTGTTTGGATCGTTCGTCAGTATGGCAATAAACATTTGTCATTTATTTAATTACAAGTGTTTTTAAATATATCATTAAAATCGTTCATTATTTCTCTGAGCAGGTTTACCTCTCCACAGACCTGGGGCCTCATTTATGAAGCTTGCTTACGCACTATACAGTACATAGTCCGCCCTCTGTGCCTAACTGAGACCCTCCTGTAAGCTCTACGCAAAGTCTGGAAACATGAGGAAACGACGACGCACAGTGGTTAAACAGTGGCGGAGGGGGCTAGGGAGACACGGGACTGGTGCTGGACCAGTGGACAGGTGTCAAAGCACGCATGTGAGCGGGTCGGACACAGGAGAGAGGAGGACGCACACGTCCTCAGGTGTGATCTGTCCCTCTGCCATAGTCACATCTTTCTGCTTTGTTTTGACAAAGCAGACAAAGTCCTGTCTTTGCGACATAAATTCTCAGAAAAGTTTCAACACGTCTATTATGTCATGTTCCTTGGGAAACACTTCCCGTGTGTAACTTTAAAGATAAAAGTTCCTGCCTTTGCTGCCTGCAGTGAGGGCTTTATTGTTTATTGTGAGCCAGTGCACATTCACAACAACACAGAAAAAAAAAAAAAATGTGTTGTACAAATGGAGATGGGGAATTTCAGATGCTACTGACTGAGCTGTTAAAAACACTATTTTAATCACACACATCAAATTAATCAAAATTTGAACTTTGTGCGTGTGATGGAGGTTAAAATGTGTGTGTTTCACGGCCAATGCGTGAGACTTGAAAGCCCTGTTTAAAGCATGAACCTCCTCCACAAGAGCCTCTATTTCTGCTTCAGTAAATTTTGTCTTTCAGGACGCCATCTTTGCTGTATTGAAAGGCAGATGCGCAAAGTCATGTATGAGCTCATTTGCATGGTCCATATATGGGTGCTGAGGGTGTGGTCGGGGCGGGATCAAAGGGAGCATGACATTCGTCTTTAGCTTCAGGTGGTGGAGTGCACACGAAGGGTTTCATAAATCAGGATTTTGTGTGGTGTACGCCTCTACGCTATGCACGTGCTCAGCAAAAAAATCTACACAGTCCATTATAAATGAGGCCCCAAATCTGTAACTTTGCCTGGTGGCATTCCATGCTCGTTTCCATGGAGTTATATTTGCGTCTTTTGTAAGGTAAATGTTTTAATTAAAAGTAAAATAAGCACCTAAATGAAGGAAAATAGGTTTAGAATATTTATTTGGTTTGATTCAAAATACTTGTTGGCAATAAAGGTAGCTATAGACAGATGTAATTTACAGGATTTGATTGACCAAGTCAGTTTCACAGAACAAGATGTTTTGCGTATGCCAGTTGCACGGCCAAATGTCTCTGAAATGTTTTTTTTTTTTTTTTTTAATGTATTCCTGACCAGATAACTGAAATTATGTGGGGTAAAGTTTTTTTTTCCCAGTGTGGAATTGTTTACTAAAAAATAAATAAACAAACAAGCATTAACAGGCAATGTTGAATTGGTCAAATTAAATGTAAAATTATTCAATTTGAAAATTAAAAGTTAAGATTTTGAAAATCTTATACCCCCCTTTTTATTTGTTTGAAACAGCATTTCAAATGTCACACAGAAACAAAAGACATAACAAAATAAAGAGTCACACAATTTTTCATCAGTAGTCCCTGGACCCAATCTGTCCAGTTACTACAGATGAAAAATAGCCTCTGATTAACTCAGGTACGTTCACAGAAATGTTGATTTAATCTACACAGTCACAGTTAATTAAAACAAATAAATAAATAAACAACTACAAAATAAACTTCAATAGATAATCCTAAACAGCATAGTAATTAGATAACATGAAGACGGTGTTAATGATCAGATAATTATCAAATAATCTCATGATGATGAGCTTGAAGTATTGATCACCTGGCGACACAGTAGCACAGCGGTTAGCGCTCTCGCTTCACAGCAAGAAGGTCCTGGATTCAATTGCCGAGCCGCCTGGGGCCTTTCTGTGTGGAGTTTGCATGTTCTCTCCGTGTCTGCGCCCGTTTCCTCCGAGTCCTCTGGTTTCCCCTACCACTAAAAACATATGCCATAGGCTCCTCCCCCTGGGGCCAGGTCACCCTTGAAAAAGAGGTTTCGATCTCATGGGTTCTTACCTGGTTAAATAAAGGTTAATAAACAAAATAAATAAATACCTTAAATTATACAAAGTAGTTTTAACTATATTTTAATAATTGTTTTTGCTTTAAACAATTTGCTTGTCATTTTAAATTTGAAAAACAGGTTTCAGATGTGGTCAGACTAAGGTTTCTGCAGCTCTGCATGTTAAATAAAGGCAAGAGCTATATTCCTCCAAGAGAGACCAGTCCTCTGTCCGTCGTTTGCAGGGGGCGCAAAATGTAGCGTATCATCTTTTGCCAGGGTCAGCCCAGTACTTGCTGCTCTTCATTGGCTCCCTGTGACTTTTAGTATTAAGTTATCCTGTTATTGGTTTTAAAAGTCTACATGGACTGGCCCCACCAGACTTGACTGAGCTCCTGCAGCCGCACACGCCCACTAAACCCTGAGGTCAGTGGACCAAATGCCTCTCTCTGTCCCTCGTTTCAGACTGAGCTCCAGAAGAGATGGGGCTTTCTCTGTGGCAACGCTCTAACTCCAGAACAACTTCCCTTTGCACATTTGAGCTGCACACACACTAGAGCATTTTAAGACTCTACTTAAAACTTTATTTCATACTGTGGCTTTTATTACAAATTAAGCATAAATCTTTCTTGCTAAATGTTCACTGTTTGTTGATTCATGTTTAATTGATATTAGCATTTGCCCTGTTTAGCACTTTAGTCAACAGAAATTATTTTTAAATGCGCTGTAGAAATAACATTTGACTTGACTGTCATTGCGCAGGTGACCTACAGTATCTTATTATAATGCTTAATACAATGAGGGGTGCTCTTGAGTCCAAACTTAAACCTTCAGTGCCCTCTGGAGGTACTCTGGAAAAATGTTTGAGGAACGTAACGCAGTACAAAAAGTTCATTAACTATATCAATATAATATCAGATACTAGAATAAAGTTTTTTAGAATATTCGTCATCCTCATTTATTACCGCGTGTATTGTTGACAAAACATTACTATTAAAAACTCGTAGTATTTTATATCTCCACTAGAGTTCAGCATGGAGTAACACATGTTTTTATGCAGCACATCGCCTTTAAAAAATAACATTTATAGTTTGAAAACGGAAGATTAAGAAGTATTTATTGTTGAATTGCAAACTTAGTTGCAAATAAAATCTAAATAGCGATTAGAATGACATATTGTGAGGACTGTAAATGTGTAGTGAATGTAATTTCCTCTGAACCTTCAGCTTGAAAATGTTTTGATTGTACAGCTAATTGCGATTATAAAATTGTGCCAAATTTTTTAGCTCTGCATCTAACATGTTTTCTATTCTAATAAAGGTATACATTTATTATTTGTTATTGAAGAAGTTATCTTTATGTTTTTCTTAATAAATTATAACTTTGTCATGTGTAAGTAATACATTGAAAAGTAATTACATATTACTATTTGTTAGAAATGTAATATTTTACACTACTTGGTTACTGTCTTGAAAAACCATTACTTGGTTATTACTTTAATTGTAATATTCATTCACTCATTTTCTAACGCTTATTCCTGTTCCCGGGGTCGCGGGCGACTGGAGCCTATCCCAGTAACTTTGGGCCTTAGGCGGGGTACACCCTGGACAGTGGCCAACTCGTCGCAGCTAACACAGAGAGACAGACAAGGACAGACAACCATTCACTCTCACATTCATTCTCTACGGGCAATTTAGAGTTTCCAATTAACCTACACAGTCATGTCTTTGGACGGTGGGAGGAGCCCACGGTAACACGGGGAGGACATGCAGACTCCACCCAGAGAGATCGTGTGATGTTGAGGTGGTCCGGGATTCGAACCCACGATCTCCTTATTAGCCACTCTGCCACCGTGTACCAAATTGTAATATTGTACAAATTAATCAAACGTGTGCTTTTATGTTTTTTTGTTTTTTATTCATACATCTAGGTAAGCAATAAATTAGTTGTGTAAACTGGCCCACAGGGCATAACACCAATAGTTATCATCTCCACAAAGCTGCTACAAGTCATGTTTTCCACTTTAAGCACATTCAAATGCTCCTTGTTTAAGGTGGTCTGGTGTTGCAAGTAACGAAGTGTTTGGTTAACTGTAATTTAATTTAACATGTATTTTCACATAATGCATAACTAACACAACTAAGTTCCTCAACTATTAGCTTAATACCTGAGCAAATGTGCTTGTAGTTTAGCATTTTAATAGGATTTTAATAACCCAGACAGTTTCTCCATTATGGTGCAACATAAGAGAAGGGACTAAGTAGACGAAGCTAATGATTCAAACTGAACCGCGCTCCTCACTCATGGTTCAAAATCAGGGGCATGTTCTAAAAAAATAAATTCTACTTGTACTGCATACATTATACAGCATTTCCTCAGTGTGTGGATTGTAGCTCTGTATAATCGTAGCTTGCCCATGAAGTTGTTGATATGACCCAAAGGTGTAGTTTAAATAAAAACACTTTGACAGCACATAATGCAAAGTTTAACATTTAGTGTCTTTATAAAACAGATTTGCAAAATATAGCCAAGGCTCATTCATTTAAATATGCATAAATAGCAAGAAAATATTTTCCCATTTCAATTCAGATAATTCCAAACAGCTTTTTACATTAATCATTACTGAAAAGCATATGAAAATTGTAGCTTGATCTTGCAGTAAACACAAGCTTGTACAGCTAAAGCGATTGTTGATTTCATCAGAATTATACATCTCTGTAAAACACACATTATTATAAACAATAAAACAACTTTTATTCAAGTCTTTGAAATAGTACACATCTTTGGATGAAATTCTCAGTCTTTTAAGAGCCATGTTTCACATGAACAATGCAACCTATGTACAATAGTGCAGACAAAGATTTTAAGTTCTATAACACATTATCATTGTCTTCTGATCATCAGCTCATTCTGATGTTGGGTTTTCAGAATTCTACAGAAGAGAGCTTAGATCATTTTGCAAGTTTACATTCAATGTTTGAAGTGAAGATTTTTTGTCTACTAGCACTTAAACTGCTGCATAGGTCCAAAGTCTTGTTTTTGGCATTATGTCTCCACTTCTTGACTGCCTTGACTTTAGCTCAAATGCAATTATCGGTATGTGAGCGAGCAAACATGACATCTTGTAAAGCATAAAGTGGACTGTGTTTTCTGTTCATTAAACATCTAATTGCTGACCTGTCAGCAGGTTTTATAAATGTCCGTGGTCATCAGTACTGCTAAGGTGCTTTAGCTGCAGGTCGCGGATTTACACTTTTCACTTGGCCGGCTCAGAAATGGGAGTAGCCCTCTCCAGACCCATGGCCCAGGGGTCAGTGGGAGCACTGTAGAATTGAGAGTGGGAAAGCATGTCTTCTCCAGAGATGGTGAAGGCAAACATCCCATTCTGACGGCCTACTCTGGATTTGTGCTCCTCTGGGCTCACAGCCCTACCCTCTGCTCTCACATCGTCCCGAGCCTCCTGGTCAGATCCCTTAAAACCCAGACCCCTGATGCCTAGACCAAGCATCTCTCCCAGTCCGTGAGTTTTGACTGCCTGGTAAGCTGAGCTTAAAGTGCTCTCCTCAAAGCGGTTGATAGGGTTTGTGGGTGGACACAGAAAGTTGCTGGGTGTCGTGGACCTCCAGGCAGCTGGTTTGCGGCCCCGTCGGGGACGGGACACACGGCAGCTTTGCCTTTTGATGTGCCGGTGCAGGTGATCTGAGCGAGTGAAGCTTTTGTAGCAATGTTCACACTGGTATGGCCGGACTCCTGTGTGTATGCGCAAGTGGTTCTTCAGGTCATAGTTGTGGACAAACTTTGAATTACAGTGGAGGCAGATGTATGGACGTTCACCCGTGTGCTTCCTCATATGGATCTTTAATTTGTCCTGTCTGTAAAACAAAACATACAAAGTCATGAGAAATATACACACTTTTAAATCAAAACATATGAGGCAAATTCAGCTTCATAAAAAACATGGACCTGAAGTTTTTGATTTGCAGTTGCTCTTTTGTTCATGCAGCTACAAGAACATATTCTTGTCATTTAAATTGTAACAGTTGTAATTGTTTTATTTTTTTCAGATATGATAAAGAGGAAAATCCTGCACACTGGCTACTTGCAAAAAAGGTGTAGTTTTATTAACAGGTGAACAGCTGAAAAAAAAAATAAAACAATTACAATTGTTACTTGCAATTTACAATTTGTTACTTGCAAAAAAGGTGTAGTTTTATTTACAGGTGAACAGCTGTTCACCTGTAAATAAAACCACACCTTTTTTGCAAGTGACCAGATTTCAACTCACATTACGCACGCATCTTCCTACGTACCTGCTCACAAAAATGATGTGCGAAGCACCGTCTTAACTTAATTTTTTTCAGATAGAAAAAAAATATGCTATACTATGTCAGTTGTGCCTGCAAAAATGCAGGCAAGAAACAGGATGTTGATGATAAAGAACTAATGAAACCAAGCGAGGGGGTTTTCCACCTGCTTTGTGATAGATGTGTAGATAAAATGAATTGAGTCTGTGGTGTTTTTCCATTAACTCTGATGTGTCGAAGCAGGTGCTGTTTGTGTCAATGCAGGTGCAGTTTGTAGGTGCTCTGTGTCTACAAACATGGAGGGTGAGTGGTTCAGTACCTGGTGAAGCGGACTTCACAAATAGTGCACATGTAGGGCTTTTCTCCTGTGTGTGTTCTCATGTGTCGGGGTAGTTTCCCTGCTCCCTGGATGACCTTGTTGCAGATGGGACACTGCTGTGAGGCTTTGGGCTTTATCTTCCTCTCCTCCTCCAGCTGCCAGGGGGGAAACAGCGCCCCCAAGTGAGTCGCAGAGCTCAGAAAGTTCAGGTATGACCGGAAGTCTGCCTCGTCCTTAATTTGACCCAAAGCATGTCCCTCTGCATTGACTGACCCTGGACTGGCGTTGTTACCAAGGCCTGCAAATTCTTTTATGTAGTCACCGTGTAGCACTGTGGGCGGGACTTCCTCTTTCATCTCCTCTTTGATGATCTCTCGTTTGACAGCGAGGTCTAGAGGGCGGGCACTGTCATGGGATGCAGAAGTGGAATAAGTGCTGGGCAGTCGGCTCTGAGGCGAAGGTCCTGAGTGGGGATGGCGACTGGGGTCATGGAATTGTTGTGAAAAGCCAGGGAACTCTGCCGCCCAAACAGAGGGATAGAAACCAGGCAGCAAAGGAGAGAGGTGAGGCCTTCTATCCAGCATGGGCATGCGAGGGTACAGCCCCTCCTGAAGCAGAGATTCAATGGAGAAGTCTTTCAATGTGCGACTTTCTAAACTCTCCTGAAATGAAACAATCAGAGAAAGAATTGGTATTTTATAAATAATAATATGAACAATAATAATCATGATAATAATAATAATAGGGCATAAATGCATAGAATATTTCATGACACTCAAAGACGCTTCACAATGCATTATTCATTCACTCCACACTTGATGGTGGTAAGTCACTATCGTAGCCACAGCTGCCCACAAAAACATCCAGTGAAATAAAATGAAATAAAATTGTGGCGTACTAGGCCTATTTAGTACAAAGTCTGTCAAAGAGGTCCATTTTCAAATTAAGTTTGAATGTAAAAAAAAAAATCTGAACTAAATATTTTTCAAGACAATTTTGATATTCAGAAAAAGGGTCAGTAACAGTTTTGAAACCACAATTATAATTAAAATGCACTGTTGTTTAGACCATATTATGTACTTTTCAACATAAAATATCAGTAGTTTGATAAATATTACTTTGTCGTCTTCTGAAATAAATCCAAGCCATCCTAAAACTATTCAATATAAGGTCCTATGTGATTTTTTTAAAGAATAGATACTCAATCAGTTGAGGATTTTTTTCCGTTCAAAAGATCATATACAGGTCATATTTTGTGTTAAATTGTTAATGGATATGGCAAGGTCCTAGATTCTCATCATCACAAAATTCATGGATAGAAAATGAATGCTACTGTCAGCCTGATCTGTCTTTGTCTTCACCATTAGTTTGAACTGCCTATTATCATTACCATTACCTTAACGCCATAGCTGTACCTGTTTGCCCGTGATGTTGTCCGGAGACTCGGACGGCGGCGACTGTGGGTTCTGCTGGTAGGAGGAGGTGGTGGGAGGCGGTGACGAGCCTGTCCCCGACGGTGTCTGCTCACATCGGCTCTCCGACGACCTCACAGACCGGTCGCTCACGTCGTCGTCTTCGTCCTGCTCGTCTTTCCTCGAGCCCATGTCCTCCTCTTCCTCCTCCTCGTCCTCCTCCTCGTCTTCCTCTGCCTCCTCTTCGTCGTCCTCCTCTTCGTCCTCTCTTGCCCCGCCACCTCCGCTGTCCATGATCTCCAGGCACACGTTGATGATGCATGGGATCTCGAGCATCTGCGCCGCATTGAGGATCTCCTTGACGTTGGAGGCTGTGATAGTCAGAGTGGAGGTGTAGGCAAAGTCCAGGATGGCGGTGAGCGAGTCGGGGGCCACAAAGTCGATTTCGTAGACGGCCGCTGTGTGGTGCGGTTCTGCGCCATCTGTAGTTGCCACGGTGAAGAGTTTCTTGAAGTACTGACTGCAGGCTGCCAGGACGGAGCGATGGGTGCGGTATTCCTGGTCCTGCACGATCAACACCACGTCACACAGCAGGCCGTCCCGCCGCTGCTCATTCAGGCTGCACAAGACATCACTGCTGTGGTTCGGAAAGGGGATCCCAATCAAGTCCTCCTCTCTGTGGTGCACCATGGCTTGGTCAATATGGAAAGTTCACTGGACAGAAGAAAAAAAGAATAGCTCAATAAAACAACAGCATTATCTCTATAAGGGCAGTAGCACAAATATGGAAAGTTCAGTGGACAGAAGAAGAAAGAATAGCTCAATAAAAACAAAAACAAAAACTTCTATATGGGCAATAGCACGCATCATAGTATATAATCACAAAACCGAATGTTAGATGATAACCAGATTGACATAATTGGATTTCAGAAACAGATTGCCCATTTAAAAAAGATTGGTATTAATCAAATTGGCTATTAAGTGTTCTGTACTGTCTGTACTATTCTACAAAATAGTTTAAATAGAAATAATCTTCTAATCATGTCTCTGCTGTTTATTTCCTGAATGTCTCGGTAAGGAAGATTTGCTGTGTCATTTCAGCACGGCCTTGGTTTCCTGTTAAATTTTGATGAATTGCTGCATCATATTTAAGCTGCGATTGTGAAGAGGCTAAAAAGGGTTTTAAGATATCTAGTAAAATATTTTCACCCAAATTGGTGAGGAGTAACTCAACAGCTGGGTAGCTCAACAACACCTCACTTTTTTGTTCATTGATATTTCTTAACTGCAATAGTTCTACAGCCATGAGTGACAGTTTGGCTTTATTAAAATATACTGTGGGCTTGCTTGTTGGTGTGCCATCTGTGCAGTAAAGGCAACAAGTGGTAAATACAGCATGCCTGAGCAAACATCGCTTGGGCTAATATTTATTCTCCAATGTGCAATCACTTTGCTTGTAGGAAAGTGTTGCAATTGTTATCGAGGTGATGACTGTAAATTAAACTGGAGAAAATATATACTTAATAACATCCCTAAGAGTAGGGCTGCGCAATTAATCATATATATAATCGTGATTTCAATTATTACTCTATTCAGTTACAAAAATGCTGCTCAAAACCTGGAGCAAAGGCTCTTTTCTAAAACATTACTAATAAAATATAGTTGGTCTATACTTTCTCTACGGAATAATTTTGACAATATAGAAGCAATAGTTCAAAAATAATCTTGATTTCAATTATGAGCCAAATAATTTGATTTTTTGCCATAATCGAACAGCCCAGCCTAATAATGTAGTTCTGACAGTGGTGAAATGCATATACTCCATTCGATGAACACGGATGCTTGTCAGTGTATTTATTTTATGAACATTGTATGTTCACTATTAATAATCGATTCCTCAGTTGTACAACATTCATTTACTCATTTTAAAATTATTAAACAAGCTGAATTAGACCTTTCTAACTCTTACTTGTTGAATTGTTCTTTTTTAGGGGTACAGTGCAGGGATGTGTGTACTATGCAGTGGCAAGAAAAAAGCAGGTCAGATTGTACCCGTGCAAGACACTACATCCTGTGAAAATGCTTAGAACACACTTTTCTCTTATCAGACTGTTTTCACTTTTTTGAATGCTAAATTTTAATAAGACAAATTTGACTTTTATAATCTTTTCTCACTTCCACAGCTGGACGGCTACCTGTTGATTCACTGCACTGTTGTTTACTGCGATAAAACTTCCTTTGGCAAAGTGCTCATTCATTCGCATCTATGAATAGAGCTCCCAATTCGCAGTCCACACTTGGTGGTCACCGAAGGCATGTGTAGATAAATACTTTGAAGCCGGCCCCACTGGCCACAAGCTGCATTGTTGACTCGAAATGGGCCAGGGTAAGAAACCACACGACTGCGCACACACTCGCACACCCAAAAAGTTCTTACACTAAAATGGATACCACACAAAAGACAAGAATGTAGAAAATCCTTTAGTTCACCTGCAGGTATACATCTCAGATACCAATCTTACATGTAGTTTATTCTTGTCTGCGCTGTTGCTAGGTAACAGTTGCTATGCCATTGATGCAGAATGGACATAATTAAGATATCTTTACATGAGGCTGTGGTATCCTACAGGCTGTAGACCGAACTTTGTTTTGAAGAGCGGGGAACAAGGAAGCTCCAAAAATATATAGATTAATACATAGCTGTTTATAGCAATCATTGTTCTTTGATCATGTAAATTAAATAACATACTGTAAGCTATGATTAGATACCATTCACAAACCTAATGAGTCCTTCACTAAAAATAGAGACACTTTTACACCTCAGACCACCTCCATATAAAGTAAAAGCCTGGGTAAGGTGGAAGAACCTTCAACCGGAGATCAGATGGTCCTAAAAGTTCCTGAACAGGTTGCACAAACACCAGCACCCCTCCCTACAAGAAGCTGCCAAGACAAACAATGGCGCCAATATTGGAACCACAGGGGATAAGAAGAGCGCATGAGGGATGGTCTGGCACGCTAACCCACTGTTATCCCACCCACTCTATAAAGTAGGACTGGACACGTGCTACCGTTGCTGTTTGCCAGACTAGTGGCCCAGTTCAGGACCACACCCCGCTTATCCTGGTTCCCACTGTTTGCTCGCCACTATGAGCTCTTACAGCGGCCTGCCCCTTAATTACAGCAGGGAGAGAGGATCTAAGAAGGATGTGCCACATAGACAGGGAGGGAGGAGGAGGGCACTGCAGCCCCACCACAAGGACCTGGAGCGACATTTCGTCAGCCAAACAACACTTAACTATTACATGCCCACCTACTCACCCCTGTGCAGTCAGGGCGGGTTGTATTTAGATATGGTGTGAAAACTTCTCTTTATAATATTTTTTGCGGGGTGATTAAAGTTGTCATTTGAAGGTTATTTAAAAGTTGTGGCACAACATAAACCGAATTTAATCTTCTATTCTTCAGTAGTATGACCTGCATTTACCTGCATGTGTACAAGCTCAGATATGAAAGTGAACAGTAACAATGGTCTGCCTCGTCTCCTGCCAGAGCAGGAGCTCTGTCTTCCCTCAAGCCGCACTTAGTCACCAACACTTTCAACTCAGCACTCCCACCCCAAATTATGTGTCACCTCTATTCAATGTCCTCCTTTGCCCAAGAACTAGATTTTGGGCCGGAGCTACAGGCGAGCACCAGCGCCCTGCTCCTCTCAAATAATTGAGGTGCACTCCTCCCTCTGCAGCTGGATCATTATGCCCCAAGTGCCGGGCTACCTCGTCCCCAGCCTTGACCGCTCAGGCCACAAATCAGTAGCTAATGTCCATCTCAGCCCTTGTCAGAGACAGACACTCATTTGGCCCGTAAGCTGTAACAGCTAAAGCTAGTTTATCCCTGTCAGGCCACCACATGCACCTGACCCACATGCTAAATCACCATCCGCCAAAGTTTGGCCCTGTCACCCACTGCCCATTGCAAACACCTGCTAAACAGCTGTCACACGCCCACAATTGCATGGCCAATAATTTACAATATTGACAGGCGAGATTCAGTCCCTTATTAGGAGGAGACATTCATTTGAGGCTGTGTGCACCAGTCCATTATCTGCTGTGGAAAGGTGCAACATTGTGCTCAGCATACCTTCTTTAAATGTTTTTTTTTACATTGAGAAAAACTGTCTGGATCATGTGGGACTAATAGTCAAAATTTAATTTAATTGCTGTCAATTAGTGGAGCCAAAAGCTGAGTATATCAATCTCTATAATAATCATAGTGCAATGTCAAGACCAAATTGCAGCGTTTAACAGCACAGTCCGTGCTTTATGTTGTAGCGTACTGAGGATCGCTGGTCATCTAAAAAATTACACAAAATGTGTATAATAAGAATGTACGTGTCAGTGTTAATTAGGTGTCCAAAATGCCATGCAAAAAGTAAAAAAAAAAAAGCAATTATAATAATAATTAGATTTGTTCTCTCCAATTCAAATTCTATTTTTAAAGGGTAACTTGATAATACTATTGTTAATATTTTTTAAATTAATGTTAAGCCTATAAAAAGGCATTTCTGTAATTATCATTATGATTATGACTATAAGTATCTAAGGACCCCTTCCCTCAGAGAATTGGGGCCAATTTACCTGTGAGGCCTTTTAAAGCGCCTGGTTGCATTAAGTGTCATCTCGGAGCCTCCAGGGCGGCCCACAGCTACACATCATTATCTTTCCCCAAAGTAAACAAAACTTTACTACTACACATGTCTTAAATACATTTTTTTCTATAAAATAGTAATGAAAACATTAAAATTTTGACTCAAAAGTTGGCACAAAATCCTTAGATTCAACTTTTCCTTTTTTAGTCAAAGTGTCAAACTTTAAAAATGAAAGATATTTTAACTGTATATTTGCACAGTATGGCAGAAGGCATAAAAGCACCAACGCAACATGTGTAATATGCTACACATTAGAATATACAGTTAACGCTGATGTGTAGGTGTGTGAAACAGGCCTTCTTTTCCCTAATGTATGTTTTACACAATGTGAGATGATTCATATACACTACACCAAGAAAAATATTTTGACTTCACTTAATAACTAATATTTTGATATTTTAGCACATGTGTAATTACACCTGAGAAACATGTTATAGTACCACATGAAAACTGTTTGCATCTGGTATTGTCTGTGTAATTTGGTAACAGCATGAGGTAAAGTGTCTATAAGCTGAATGATAACACGCCTGTAGCAAGTGATAATTTAGAGCTTGAGCTGAAATCCCAAACATGTTTTTATTATTGATGCCACACTCATAAATACCTTCTAACACTGAGGAAGTTCTTTTCTATGTATTATAATATACTTAACTGCACCTTTTGTATTTACATTTTAAAATATACATTAAAAATGTAATATGTACAATTCAGTTTAACATTCTTGGCACAATGTTAATTTTGTGAAATGTATTTTATAATTACTAACTAAAATAGAATAGTAATTAATAATATTTATATATATATATAAACTATACTTGTTTTTCCGTCTCATTTGACATACAGACGGTTTCTTCTCACCAGTTTGGTCCTTTTGACATCTGCTGCTATTACAAGAGTACACTGTTAGACAAAGTTTATAACTTTTATAACCAGTTTTTTTAGTGTCTTAACATGTACGGAGCATTAACTAAGTCCAAATTTCACGTTTGTGACCTACACACCCATGTGTGCACTCCCAAACTCTGGCATTCAAATTTCATCCACACATGTCTTGATACGTTTTGCCCAGCATTCCACAGCTTTCAACAGGCTGCGCTCACCTTGACTTTGCTGATTCCCCTCACGTGTCTGTAAGTCCAGTCCTCTAGGAGGCTTCTCCGCTGCTCCCCGTTTGACCTCTCACCATTGCCTTGTCTAATTGAAACCCAGCTGATTTTGTCTTTGTCTTTCAGTCAGTGCCGGCGAACGGTGACTCCATTCACAAGCTCCTAACACTGGACACAGTGATGCCTCATTCATAAAAAGCAGAAGGAAGAGCCCAGAGGGGGGACATCCAGCAGGCAGGTTGGTCCGCTTGTTTCAGTCTGTCTCAGGGTTGTATAGTTTCGACTGAGCGCTCCTTGTTGTGTGTGGCTCATGAGGCACGAGCCGCGAGTGAGTGAGAGGAAGAAGGGAGGGAGGGCAGCAGCAGCTCTGCGCTGGGGAGATGTCGCACCACTAGTTTTTATAGCAGGGTGGGTAGCTCAAAGATAATAATACCCCATCCTCCTCCACAACACAAGTTTAAGCGCACTGTGTAATAAGCCCATGGCGCAGACACCCTCTGATTTGGGTCAGACAAAATGAATTTTTAGTTGTGTTCTGGTGGATTTTTTGGTATAAAGGGAACGGGGAGAAAGAAACTCCAAGGGGTTGTTTGGGGAGACGGAGGGAGGGTAAAAATGGAAATGGGAGAGAGAAGTTGGTAAGGCTATTTTGTGCTCCTCCACTGCCCAGAGATGAGATGCACAAAGCTAAGAAACTTTATGGTTTATTGCTGACTTTGGGAGGTATTGAAATCTTTAAATGTGGCAGCAACTAAGTTCTAGTTAGCTTCACACTTTTAGTTTTAGTGCTAATAAACCTTTTCAAACCTGGAGGTCCATGATGATCGTAGCATGGCTAACGTTTGTTCTCACATATATTTCCTTAAGCATACATAATGTGTTGCCAACACTTAACCTTTACATGACATGCCTTTTTGTGAGTTGAGGCTATAAAAGTAGGTAGTTATTGTTGTTAAATTATGTGACACAGTTTCAAGTGCGTGGGGAGTTGCTTCTAAACACCATGATCTTAAATTTTAAAAATGTATATTGCCAGCATATATCAGACAGAAAGAAGGAAAGAAAGAAGAAAACCTTGTTCAGGTTTTTAAATCCAGGTTGAAAACGCACATCTCTAGATTTATTAATGTTGTTTTGAGTCAGAAAGTGCTAAATATTATGATGTTTACGTTTAATTAATGAATGAGTGAGTGAATTAGGTTTAGAGTTATAATCTACAGTTACTTTGGGTGTTTGTGGGCCAGGGCAAGCGAGACTGAAGAAACAAAATGAGTCATATTTTCAGACCAAATGTACATCTCATCTGGGTGAAAACTTCCTGCATGACATCAGTAAACCACACCCCTATTTAAATGAGGTGCCCACAACAAGAAGTCTTTCTTCTAATAAGTTTTGCATAGTAATCAAAATCTTTGGGTGCACTGTGAAGGACAGTGCAATGTTATATTTCTTGTCCTTAACATACCATGTTAGAAAAAAAGTTTTGCTCATTCATAAAGGTAGTACACCCAGACCATTGTTTGCTCAGTGGTTAGCAGAACTTCCAATCTGAACCAAAATATTTATGTGTGTATATAAATGTAACCTGACAATCACAACGTTACGCTGCAAGCAGCTAACTTACACAAACAAGTGGACATCAGAGCGTTAGGCAGACGGTTATGCCCACTTCTCTCGGGGGAAAACAGGGACCAAAGCCGACCGCAGCCCGAGCCCTCGTGGTTTACACTGTTTTGTGCAGGGTGAGAGGCCGAGCCAGCTCATTTTGGCATCCCGTATATATAAACAGGGTCAGCCACTAACTGCTCACAGCTCAGCCAGACGGCCAGAAAACAACACTTGCTATACTGTACCATGGTACATCTATGCTAGACACGTCACTGCAGCCATAGTAACTTGTTGAAATTGGTACCTGCACATCCTATTTTTTTAACAGATTTAAATTTAAAATAAAATCAAAATTGGTTTTCATTTAGCCTCTAAAAACTCAAAATGTATATAGACTACCATATCAAGGATTTTAAGCAATTTCAATTTCACTTTTTTTGGGTGATAATTTTAAAACACTTTGGTTGGATTAAAGGACAAATTTCCCTACTGGGACAATAAGGTGTACCTTAACTTTAACTTTATCAGTCATTGATCAGCTTAGGTCTTTCTAATTGTTGTTGTTTGTTTGGAAAATAAATTTTTATTTGTTTTAAGAAAATCAAAACAAAAATTGTGAGTAATATGAGGAATAAAATGTAATTCATTTTTTCATCATCATTAGAATGACTGTGTTTCAATTATTGTGTATGACTTCTTTTCACCCAAGTGTCCACTGTCCATCATAAGTGCACAGTTCCGTCAGTCAGTCGCCATAGGAGCTGCACATGAAGCCCTGAGCCGGGTACGAGTCATCTGTTTTTCCTGCCTGTCCCTCCGTCAGTCTGTCTGTCGCTCTGGCATGTGCTAGTACCTGTTTACAGACACCTGCTGGGCCCTGAGTGCTCTGCGTGCGAGGTCCACCAGATTGGAGCTGTAGAGGGGGCTGGGGTGTGAACAGTCATTAGATCAAGTTGATATCACGACGACTTTGGTGTACCCAGCATGCATCTTAAAGATAGAAACAGTACATAACACGGCCTATAAGAACCCGATCTGTGAGCTGCTGATCAGATCGTACAGGAGCACATGTCATCAAGCAGTGGGGCCAAGCATCTTCTGGTGGTTCTGAATTTCTTCTGGTTTATGACACATTTTATTTCCATAAGGTGCATGTGACACATTAGACTACTTATTTCACAAAAATGTAAGGTATAAATGTCACATTTACGTTTTTGCTGGAGGCTGCAACTAGAAGTCTGCAAATTTTTCAAATTATAGATAATATCATGTATGTTCTTTTAAAGATTTGCTCAATTTTAATATTGAGTATATAATAAAAAATGCTACAAAAAGAACGAATTATTTAAAAAGAAAAATTATATTGTAAAATATCAAATAAAGGCATTACGTAATATTTCTGAACTTAATTTGACATTTCTCATTTAAACCTCAGCTAATACGTTTAAAGACATGTTTTAACACATTTTTGTTGGATTGACTGAATACCATCTGAATATTGTTATAAGGATACTCCAAAAAAATATTGAGGTATTTTCATTCATTTTTTTCAATATCACCGACATCTACGTGCAGCTAATGATTATATTAATAGTAGACTAGTCAACACTTTTGTTCAACTAGTCAACTAGAAAAACGGTTCTATTGTACATTGAGACTTTTTATTTAATATATTATCAACCAAATGAAGGTTGAAATATGGCACATTTTATTTTAATAATACCACTGTTTTTATTATTAAAAAGTGTTTTAGAGACTGTATTGTCCAGATAGTAATTATGATTATCAAAATATGACCATGAATATTTTTTTTACAGTCAACAATTAGTCGATTAAAGTGGCAGTCCTATAGTTTTCCCCGGCTTGCTTGCCATAGTACCTCCTGGTTGAACATTGGCAGCAAATGTGACATACATCTGTTTACTACACTGTAAACGACCAAAGCTCATATAATTTACACAGTAGTTATGATTTGGTTCACACCTAGTTTAGTCCTGATATAGTTGATGATTAGTAGATGGTTTTGTATTTATTTAATCCCCCTTCTAGTTAGTTTTAATTCTTAGTTAAAACTAACTAGAAGGGGTTTATTTTAGTTTATTTCTGATTTTTGCACTTCTATCTATAATATATATAATTTAAGTATGACACTAGAATAGTTAGTTGGTCAGTATTGGTGAAAAGTTTTAGAAACAAGAGAGTGTCAAGAGAGTAGAGTTCATTAGCAGATGTTACAGTTTTGGGCAGAACACAGGACTAAAGAATAAAGCATTTTCAGTATATTCTAAAGAAACTGTTTTACAATGGCTGCCGCTGCTGCAAACTGCCACTGTCTCTCTCATTTTTATCCCTTTTCAAAGGCATTAAAGCCAAACACAAAAAACATTCTTGCATTGTACTGGTGTTAGCCTTGAGATCAAGACCTTTGTACTGGACCTCTGATTCAGCAACCCTACTGTCACTATACCGTTCCATCTTACGCCTCCATGTGCACGCGCTCTTTCACATATAGATAAATTCTCCTGGCTAACATGTGCATTCCATCAGTCGATAATCATTCATTTAAAGCTTTTGTTAGTACGGCATTCTTCGTGAATTTTTTTTTTAGATCAAAAGCAGTAAATGAATCGCTTCAACGCCTACAGTTTGAGGATCACTTCAGATGTTTATCTCTTTGCTTTTCAAACTATTCTGCACAGGAGTTCATCTATTAAAACACTTAAAACAATGGATGCTGAACCTTCAACATATGTCTGTCAGTTTTATGCTCTGTTGAGAATAAAACAATCGAACAGCAAAGGTTTGGGTGTAATTGTGAATTAGGTTTAATAACCATTGTTCTTGTTAGCAGGTGGGGCTGGTGTGAGAAATACATTGAAGGTGAAAGAGAGACATTGAGCGTATCCCACTACTCCAGTCCAAGGCCAATGACTACACTACCACCGCTGGTATGTCACATTTTTTAATCCTATCAGAGCTGTGCAGAGAGCTACTTTTTCATAATAGACTATTTTGTTCTCAGTATGTTTATATTTCTCTTTGAGGCAGAAGTTTGTGAATATGACCAGAACATTTTGAAAAATATGTGTGTAATTTGATGGAATGATGGAATTATCACAGTGAATTTCTATACATCACTCATATTTCTTGCTCTCAGTGCTGGTAAGCCACTGTTGCCACAGCTGCCATGGAGCAGACTGACAGACATGGCCACCAATCTCCAACCACCAAGCACTCCCAACACCACATTCATACTAAGGCAAGGTGGGGGATATGTTATATAACGACACAACCTTCTGGGTTATGAGACGACCACTACCTGGTGAGCCAGATGCTCTTACTTTTGCAGGAGCATCTGGGACCTTGCTCACCCTGCTCATTCCTCCTACAAGTTAGATAACAAACCAGTCAATATATTTGCAAGTGGCCATTTGCATTTTCTCTCAAGTATATCTTGAGTATATCTCTCAAGTAGTATATTTCAGAACAAAATGTTAACCGTCTCTCACCTCTAAATAAGAGAGCTTTTCCCGTTGTTTTGGTAGAGGTTTGTTTCTCATCCATCTGTGTGAGGATTACTATTGCAACAACACATCATCAGTAGGGTAAAACTAACCTGTCTCACGACGGTCTAAGTTTTAATTAACTGCCAGGTTAATTTTTTGTATGAACGTATGACTATTCTTGGTTGACCAGGGTATTGTGAGCCCCTGAAACCTCCTTGTCCACTCAGCGCTCGTGTCGTGGCCGGATGGGTTTGGTGTGAACATTAGCGTGGAGGGTCGTGGGTGATTGAGGACACCTCCTGGTGGTGATAACGAGGAGAGGCCGGCCTTGGTGGGACAGCCTGTGTCTGCCCTCAGGTCGTGTGTGTGTGTATGTGTGCGCGTGTCGGAGCAGAGCCCGCGGCGTTCTGGCACCTCCTAATTAAAAGCAGTCAGGCTGCAGGGCAGGGGAGACAGATGCCTGTCATGAAGCACATACGGACACACACGTGTGGCACTTCAGCCACACGCACAAATACATGATCGGGACACAGCCATCCGCCAGTCCTGATCCCCATCACACACGCCCACTCAGGTATCACAGGTAGGAAATGTGCAATAGACCAGCATCTCCAAAAATGACAAATTGGGAGTATTAATAAGGTCTTTCTGCTTAAAATTGCATTGCTGCATGAATGTTTTGTTGCCTGATTTGAGTATGTGCCACTTTCATGAAAAAATTCATTATTTATCTGTGAATTGCCTCGGGTTAAAACAAATTTGACTAATTAAAGTTAAACTAGTCAATGATCTCCCCTAACTTTTGCTTGAAAACCTGCATTATGTCCAACTATGTACTGCAGTGCCACTCACAGGCGCACACTTTCTCTGTCGTGACCTACTCTTTGCTGCCAGATTGACACATCTCTCTTCCTCCCCAGCACAGAATGAGACATAATTGTCCTGAATGTCTGTTACCTGCAGACTCTGTCACTTTGTATCTGCTCCCCCATGTGCAGCCCCACGCTGGAGGCAACCACATCTAGTACTTATTTGGCTAACCGCTGTTTGTCTGGGGTAGGTGGGTGGATCAAGGCTCGCTGCTCTCCTTTCTCTCCCAGTGATTAGATAGCATAAGCAGGCCAACTAGCCGAACCCACACACTCATGTCTCTAAAACTGCCAGGCGGGCCTGTGTTCTCTGTGCTGCCTCTCACACACAGGTGGGTGGACCCACTTATTCAACCCAGATCTTTTCTCTCAGACATTATAAAATCGTGCGTTTTTTTTCCCTTTCTTCTTCCCTTCATCTACTCCCTCATGCTGATTGACATTTGACAGTGCACTACATATTAACTTGATGGACATTATTGTTATTTTTCTATTTAACATTATTATTTATTTACATTTAGTTGTATGTCAGCCTCAAACAGCAGCTGTCACAAATACATAGCTTCATAGGCCATAGGCCAAATAAAAATTTAAGTATACTTAAATTATTTTACTATAATTACTATATTGTTACTATATTGCTTCTCTCTCCTACGTTGTGGTCGGTTGTTAATAATTTAATCTAATGTAACATAATGACATAAGGGCTTTGTGACATTCTTCTAGGCCATGTCTGCTCCAATGGCCTTGATAACATAGTTGTGATTGTCTGTGACACCAGAAATAAAGACGATTGTTTGTAAAAACAAAAATCATATTTGTGGACAGATTTCACTTTTGAAGTCCACAACATAAAATGGTGCTAACAGAATAATCCATAGATATAGATGGATACATTGGTAGCGGTAAGAAAGTAAGTTTCCAAAAGCCAACGTGTGCCACAGAGTCGACCTCGCAGGGAGGCTGGTGCTGCCTGGTGCTCTGTCGTTTGTGCCAAGACACAGCATTTTGTGAGGAGCGCAACAAACACAGATCCCACAGAAGGAGCTTTTTTGGCAGGGCCCAGGCCTCCCACCCACAGCAGCCTCTTCAAGCCTCCTCCCTCCTCTATTCATGTGTGAGGGCGGCTTACTCACTCACTCACTCACCCAGCAAGCCAACCCTTCTACACACAACACAACCTGGACCGGCCGCTTCGGGGGAGGAACCAGCCCTACACACATGTACAGGGCTCAACACGACATCAGAGCCTCAATATACATGCCTTATGTGGTCTTTTCTCCCATTAAACTGAAAATAAAATAAAAGTAATTCTGATTCTGATTCTGATTCTAAAAGTAACTCAAGAGCCAACAAACCACCATTGTGTGACACGAGAGTGCACGATCTTTCCCTTCAAACTTAACCAGTTGTACACCTCTTAACTTAGACAGGTGACACATAATGGACTTATCTTAATACCCATGAAATAAGCCAACAGAGGTTTTTGCAGGTCACAGCAGTTATGACATTTTCTCCTGTAAAAGCTCAAAACACAACACACAACACAACTAAAACGTGAAAGAGCTGCTACAGTCTAACAACAAATATAAGTTTACAGCACTGCTAAATATTTAGTTTGTATTTGACATCTAAAAAATCTCTTTCATTGTTTTATGTATATTTTGTTCAATTTTAGGGTTTTATTATTAGGATTTTAATATAATTTTTTTGAGCACTGGGCACTGTTTATAAATGGTTTTGTGTGTAGCACTTTGGAAACGTTTTCAATTCATGAAATGTGAATAAAATGGATTGAATTAGACAAACAGGAAAAAATTTAAAGAAACTAATTGTATCAGTTGTTCTGCCCATAATTCTTCCCGTCAGTTAGAAGGTTAAGGATAATTTTTCAAATAAAAGAATGCCGGTGCACAAACTCTTTTGTTGTCGTATGTATTTCTGTATTCTGCTCTTTTACATACTGACTTAAAGGAGGGGGGTGGGAGTCGTTTCTCATAATATTCCTACTAAGCAAACATGAATGAAATCTTCTGCGAGCCATGTTTGTACAACAGTATGTAAGAAAGGTCTATAACAAAAGCGCAGTGAGATCAAGTTGAATTGAGATAATCTGAGAGAGAGACGGGGGCAGAATAGGGCTCTTGTCGGGGCGTGGAGCCTTCAGGTGTGGTACTAGTGCTTCTCAGCGTTATCCCCAACTAACCCTCAGAGAATAAGGAGAAATGTGTTAATACAGTCAGGTCTTTTAGTTCAGCGTTCTGTGTTTATGATACTGAAGTAATATAACAAGCCATTCCCCTAGTGTCGGCTTATGGAATCTTTCTGAAAACTTGCCTGAGATATCCTGACTTATTAATACCTGTTGTTGGATGAATTAAAGGCTGCTAAATAGAGATTCTGTATGGATAGTGAAATGACAGGCACTGACCCTAAATGGCTTTTAGTTGTGTCCCCTGAAATGTAGAGGTAACATTTAGTTTTATTAATGTTCAATATGTTATTCTGAGGTAATAATTCTGTTTTCTATCTAACTATTATTTTCTGTTGAAACACCACATGAAACACTATCTGAAAACATACCACTTAATATAGTAAACACATGCTATAGTGCAAATTCAAAGCACCTGGAGTAATTCTTCTTTACTGTGAGCTACATGTGCTAACCACTATGTCATATGCAACCAAAAGCTCGCTTTGGGAAAATGTTCCTATATGTGTATTTAGTTGTTTCATCTGTGTCTAACATTTCTTTGCCCCAGTAACTTACCCTTGATAATATCTGTCACAGTATAGGCCTATATGTACACAGAGATAACTCTATATTTTGGAACTGTGCAACATGGACAAATTTACTGTCAACAACAACTTTTTGTTTATCTTTACACAATATGCAGTCAAACAGAAACAACATTCATATTCCCCAGCTTGCTCTCTATACAGTGGGACGTGGAGGAGGAGGAGGCTGTGCACGTGTTGTAACATTTGCAGTAGAAACAACCGACAACTCTGGCTGTATAAACCTTGTTACTTTGAACCAAAGAGGTGCAAACCTCAACAAAGGTTGCCATTCTTTAGAGTGATTAGGGCGCCACATGCAGATCTTGTCTTGTTCAAACCACAATAAAAAAAATACAGCCATTTGTAGGACAGGATAAAGCCAAAAGTGAATTAAAAAGTGAAAAGCAGAGGATGATGTGTAACTGACCTTTTCGCTGAGTTTTGATTTCAGTTCCTTTTCCTGTGCCCCCGGTCCCTGTCAGGAAGCTCGAGCAGTGGCAGCCCGTGAGAATGAGCCAAGCCAGCACATGAGAAACTGAATTTGCTCAGAAGGTGTGTCAGTGATGGGGAGTGAAAAGGTACCGTTCCGCGAAGTGATTATCTAAGTAACACAACAAAACAAAAGTGCTACACCCACCGGCCTCAGCCAACACCCCTCCCTCCCCCTAAACCAAAACTATTTGGCAGCGTTCCCTGCAGTCCACCTGTGCTTAGGGGAGGGGAGTGACATTACATTACATTAGGGCCAAACCTTAACTGAGCGCTGGCTGAAGGAGAATGTACAGACACCTGTAGAATGCTCCTCTTTTTTCATGTATTTATTTGGCTCCTTTAATGTGCAACTGTAAGAGTGAATGGGGGAGAAGAATGTGGAGAGATATTCACTGAATTGAATGTTACTGATTTTACAAACATTCACCTCAGTACATAATTTGTTCTGCCACTTCCTCTGTGCCCAACAGGAGTTGGAGGGTTACTCCTGTGCGAGGAGTGGAGGAGAGGTAGATCCAGACTTATAGGTGACTGGGCGTGTGTTTTTGTACTAACTTGTACCTGGCTAAATGAAAGAACAGTTGTGTTAATCAGCTGCCCATAATACGACTTAATAACTCGAATATAAGAGGTGGTAGTTTGTGAACATGTTAGACAAAGCCTTCATTCTTCATAGTTAGTGTTATTCACTACTGATTCTGAATGATAAAAATAGAAGTCTTATTAAAGGTGCACTATGTAATATTTCTGGTTAGGGTTCCCCCACCGGCTTGTCTCCCTGGATATGACATTCTTGGATGTTTCATTGTATGGCATCAAGTGTTTGTTTTTTTTTATCCATTTTTGTTTTTTGTTCTCCAAACCTTGTAAAATATCCTTTCTACTGTGATTAGGTCTTCCTCTCCACAGACCTGACCTGTAACTTGATCTGGTGTCGCCACCTGCATGTCTTAGTGGAGATAGATAAGTTTAATGCTGTAAAGTGAAATGTAGATGGGGTTTTCCTATTCTTGACATCATTGAATGAGACACTATGAATGCTTGTATCCAGTAAATGTTGCAGTGTGTGTTGGTGTAAGTTAGGATTACAGTGGCCCTGCCCTGAGTGCTCTGGTGTCAGACACATGCTGAGGATCCTTCACACATCCCTCAACTTTGCCCTGCCCCTTTTACATGATCCAAATATTAAAATGTGAATTAAAAATGTGAATTAATACATTTGTCAATGTCAATCATATTTGATGATGTTTAATTGAGAGAATATTTAAGTTTCTCACTTAAGTGCAGAATGTGGCCCCAGTATAGAAAGCTGTGAGTGATTTGGATACTTTAACAAATGTGTTGTAATTAAAATAAGTTCATAATTGGAAATTTAGATTAATGCATAATATGCTTAACTTGGAGTAGGTTTTGTTAAGACTCCAAAGTTTTCTTATTAATAATTTACAAAAACTTCTCAAGAAAAGCTAAATCAAGGACAGCACAGTTTTTGCCATTTAATAATTACTCACTTTTTAATTCCATTATTTTAATGAAAAAGTTTCCAAAAGTCTATGCATGAATCGATACATAATAAAACATATTTAATAGTTACCCGGTCGAGTGTCTTTGTGCCAGGTCCAGATTGGCACACCATAAAAACGACTGATACTGAACAACAGGACAGTGCTACACCCACAGGCTGCTGCTGCTTTTAAGGTGCCACCTGTGGAGTGGGTGTCACAATCCCACCAGTGAATCTGTCACGTACAAAAGAGATGCTTGTCAAATAGATTTATTCATTTATACTGTTTTGCCCTATTGGACTAAAGTACCCTCTGTATATTAGTGTGTGTGTTAGTCTTTTCACCCAGTCCAGAGTTAACATGGTTCATAGAGATAACAGTGAGAGTTCAGAGGTGTGTGTCGGTGTATGTGGGAGGAGCAGCAGCATCAGCAGCAAACGGCTCTCAGGTTCACTGTTCAAAGTGCTGCTCATGACCCTGAGCCTGACATACACACACCTACTTCATCCACGTCCTCTTTGACCCCATCTGAGAACTGCCAAAACTTTAATGCACGACCATTAGTAAACAGTGTTCCATCTATATATGTTTACTCTGGTTGAAAGACATACACGGAAAGATAGAGATAACACAATTGGATGTCCAGTAGCATCAATACAGTAAGACAATAAGTAATATCTACAGGTATTTAAACTAACAAAACTCCACACAGAATTGAGCAACAAACACTAAGGTGACAGTTGATCCTCATTTGGGTGTAACGGTGTGTTGCTGACTTTCCATATGGGCACACCAGTTTACACCACATAATTCGTGCCACCATAAATCCATTACAAATGCCAGAATAACCACAGAACCTGTTAAACATGCTTTCACAGAGTATAACAATGAGATGAGCCAGAAGACATAAACTAAGGATTAGAAGAACTGACAAATGTGTCACATAAAAAAAACTGTAAATGACTAGACAAAAGTGTAGTGAAAAAGGTTTAAAACATTTTCATATATTTATTTTGAATATTATCGAACAATACTAGCCTTTAGAGTGCAGGCCCTGCCCGTGGTTTGAACAGTGTTGGTAAATGCGGTGGGCGCACGATGCCAGTCGATGCCCTGTGTACAGCGCATAATGAGCGATTGTACCTGCATGTACCGTGGTTGTTGACGGTAAGCAGACGGTAATTAGGCGGCTTTCCAACAAACTATCTTTGATAACATGTGTTGTTCAGCTCAGCGGTGTGGAATTGACTCCCCACCCCAATCAATTGCCAAATGTCTAACTTGTCTCCCTACTTCACTTTATGGCTCTCTTGTAATAGAGCCTGCAGGCAAAACAAAAAGTTAAAGGATTAAAATTGTTACTAAGCAAATTATGGTAGAAGGCATTGCTGTGGCAATCCTGGTCATTTGCAATGGAAAGTAGTTGTTTTTAAAATTAATATACCTAATTGTGTATAATCTACTTTTTCTTGTTATATTATCAATATTCATAAGGAAGCACATTTTAACTTTACGAAGAAGTGTTAAAGATCTTAAAACAACAAAGCAAGGGGCGTTATGTGAGAGCCGTCTGCAGTGCCCATCTTTCCCCTGTCCCTTCCTGCCTCCACCCAGCCGAGCTACCATCACTCCTTCCCCTGTCCTGTTTCCAGCCAACACCACACCCTTGACATGAGAACACACTGTGGCAGATATGACCCCCCCGTCCCCCCAGCAACCCCCCAACCTCCACATCCGCACCAATGCTCTCACCCCTCCCAGAGTCTCCTCCTCATCCTCCACTCCCTACAGCGCTGTTGCCAGGATGTAATGTTTTTCTTTAGCCTCTCCTACACACTTTTCACACAGTTTTTTTCTCCCTCTCTCATACACACAGCAACATCCCACACTCGCGGGGCCCAGCTGACCCACCAAGAGGGGGTGGGACAAATTCGGGTGGGCAAGGGAAAAGATGCCATCATTCAGAGACAAGTACATTGACTATTTGGTGTTCTAGCAGAGGTGGAAATAGTACAGACAATTTTAGTATATTGTTACACATAAACAAGTGCACGACCAGGTGGTAAATGTTGCATACTCAACAAAACAAAAATTCAAAGCTGTGCCTTCAATTTTAGTATGTTGGAATATGACAAAAATGATTGGATTTAAAGGTGCTGTACCTGAGTTTTACAGTTTGAAACGTGGAAAAAATAATTTCATTTTAATGTCATTTATTTTAAAGCAGAACTCAGTATTTTCAGCGACAGAGTTCCCCATGCAAGTTTCTTGTGAACGTACACTCCCAGTAAAATGATGACAAAAGCTTTTTTAAAGTTATTATTTTCTTTTCCCCCCCTCCTTTTTATTGAAATAAAGAAGTTTAATAACATAGAAAAACATTTAATATCACCAAATATTAAAAAGAGAGCCAAGGTTTCTGAGGAGAGTTGTCTTTGGGTCAGCGTCAGTAAACTTACAAAGCTGTTTTTCCGCTCAGAGACAGCAGGGGGAGACGGCGGGGGCTTCAAACGCCCCAAAAAAATATATTTACTACCATCACACGGACTTACAAAGACGTTTATTAAGGTAAAAATGTTACTTAGTTCTACTTTAAGGTCGTTACAGCAGTCACATGTCTCGCTCACTTACCAAATGCAGTCCCAGCATCCTAAATATTCACTGCACTGAGTTTATATGGACTTTTCACGAGTCTGACGAGAGCACGTTTTGCTGCCCCGTCCCAGCTAACAAACATCATGCTGACGGCGTACATGCTGCTTCTCGTAGAATTGAATACTCTATAAATAGATGTAAAGAAAATGCTATGGTCTCATTTTCATCCTAATAGATGCTTTTACAATATATATGTACTGTGGTGAAACAGATTTTACTTTATTACATGCAAAAAATTGAACACATGAACTTGTTCTGTTTTTCACCTTTCAAAACAGTAAAAATCAGGTACAGCCCCTTTAAGAGTACAAAAAAATGTTGAAGTTATCTTATCTTTTTAAGATATAGTACATTATAATTGTTGTGTTTTCATGTTTATACATAGAGAAGTACATTAACAAAATTGAACGTGTATTTGTGAAAAAGGAATTAATAATACAATACAACAGATTTTCCTGGGTCCCGATCCCTCAGCCGGCCTATATTTGCGTGCTTATTAGCGGCATGCTGTTTTAGTCCAGTGCTGATGTGTGCTCTGACAGGATATGGCGTAGGATTGAGTTGTCTCTGCGCAGAAAGAGACTTTTAAAGGTTAGGTTGTCTGTTATCAGCCCGACCTGAAAGCTGATGTTGGTCTGGTGTGGGTTTCACAGTGGGGCATTGGCAAATTAACTGTATCTGTCTGTGAGGTTTAGCACATTCACTCCCTTTTGTAAACAAATAGCTCAGTCTTTTGGGGTTGTCTATCAATAAATTAAAATTGAGAAAAGTCATTGAGAAGTGCGTTCACTTAATCAGAAAGAGTACAGGGATAAAAACAACCTTTACAACGTTCATTTTTTAAGTGATTCATTAATTGTGTAAATAAGTGCATTTTTATGTACCAAGCCCTCAGAAAACTGTCGTACAACTTTATATACAATTTAAATGAAAACAATTTGGCTATAATTTACAGAAATTATGCTGAAGGCAGATTCTTACAGACTGCACTGTTGCCTATTGCATTGGTAAAGAATCATAATATTTTACATATTTAAAAAAATATATATGATTCCGTTGTTCCTTTTTCATCCTAAAAAAAGTTGTTGACATGCTCCAAATATTACAAACTTCTCTCAATGATAAAAGATGACATATTTGAACCTAGAGACATGCATTCAGCCTTGGGTCCTTCCCTTTAACTCTTCTTTCACACCGTAGCTGCTTGCCTCGTCTTGTCCCAGACTAAAATACTCAATTGAATGACCTTTAAATTGACACGTAAAGAATCAATGCACAGACTGCAGATGAACTGTTTTGTTGAACCAGAACACTTTCAGCACACAGTTAAATACCTTCCAACTTCTCAATAAACAGAAGGAAAAAAACATAAAATAAATTTGTGCTCTGCCAATTGTCCGCGACTACAGCCCATCCATTTCGAACACTTGCAACACATTATTTGAGACAGTTCTGTGAATGCTGTGCACTTATGAAGCGAGGCGGAAAATAAGGTCATGGGAGTCAAGTGGTGGATTTATGCACAACTCGAATTTGCCTCCGGTTACAAACAGATAATGAATGTTTGCATTTTATTCAGCTAAAACTTACTGTCAAGTGTGTAAGTAGCTCTCCACTACTCAGCCTTGATAATAGTGCACCTTTTTTAATATATTACATTGTGCAGAATTGCTTAAAGAAAGGGATTTCATGGAACAAAAAATTCTGAAACTATTTTAAGATTTTTAAAACATGCTCATTGTGACAGTTATATTCAGGACAATGCCACTGTTAATGAGAATATAATGAAGCTGTTACAGACCCACGGCACAGATGTTTCTATGACAGATCCATGTGTAGGCCTGCAACTGTTTGTTTTCCAGCAATATGACATCGACATATCTGTTCTGCTATTCAAAATGTCTACCAGTTACCACACAAGAAATTACAATGAGAAAAAATGACTAGATGAGATGTAGTTTTATTTATTTTTGTTATAGGTCACTAGGTGGGCAGAGTAGCCATAACTTGTACCGTAACACTACAGTACCGTTAAAGCTGGGGTGCCTGATTTTCAAACCACGAAATGAAGAAGGAGGTATTTAAATCTTTCTAACTTGTCCCTGTATTTCTCACAAACCCGAGTGCACAGATTTTCACACGAGGTGAAGCTAGAGTGGACTACCCAAACCAGACCTCACAACCAATCAGAGCGCTTCTTTTCGCTCTTACTTCCTGATTGTCAAAACATAAAAATTCTAAAAAGTGGTAAAAAAAAAAAAAAGTGGTCCAAAAAAATTACTGAAGTAATAGTAAAAAATAATTTTCTATTTACTATTCAAGTAAGATAGAAGAAATCACAAAATAAGGAACAAAATCTGGTCTTTTCAAAGGATCGAGACAAAAATTTGAAAAACAAAATCACAGGAGTGAAGCAAGAAAAGCAGTAAAACTAAAAAGTAATACGATTGTTCAATAAAGATACTCAAGTAGGATTCAACTACAATTTCTTTAAAAAGTTTCTCAAGTAAATGTAGTTGAGTAAAAATAACTGAGTACTTCCCACTTCTGCAAATTATTTATTTGGATTCACACCCCTTTCCACAGCCCAATAAATTCAAATTTAATTATATACACTTGTTTTTTTTAAATTACCTGAAGCAGTTTTTGAACAGGTGGGAGCTCTAAGTTTCTCTTAGAGAATAAAAAAGTACCTTACCTCACCTTTTGTTTAAGGTTAATAATAATAATGGTCCCGCTTTATCAATTGGCACGTGATGATTATGGGCAGCAGTGAGGAGAGGGCGCTGGTCAGTGGAGGATTGTGGGTTTTGCAGTTCAGAGCTAAAATAGCCATGCGACGGGCGGGGCCTGTGACTACAGCGACCCTGGCAGCCTGGATGGAACCACACGATGACACAAATGAGGGGCCTCTGTGCCTTTCATCTCCACAGGGAATCACAGGCCGCTGTCAGAGACAACAGGCCACAAGAGCACAAGTCACTCTTAGCTGGTGAGAGGGACACCATTTCTGATTTAACTGTGATGGAGTGACAATATAAAAGTATTCAAAGGCAATTTCAATGTTAAATTCACCATATATGTTCTATACGGTAGATGAATGGATTTTGTTGAATTGACTGATTGAAAGAGTCTATATGAAAGTAAGGTTCTGTATATATAGAGAGTATTTATTGCCTTAAAGGGGCTGTACCAGATTTTGTTTATGTAATTAAGTAAAATATATGTTTAGCCACAGTGCAGATATATTGTAGAAGCAGCTATTGGTGAGAAAATGAATCCATTGTGAACTCTCTGCATTTAATTATAGAACGTTTTATGCACTGGAATCCAAGAATGCACTGTTAAGCTATATGTTGTTTGCTTTCGGAAAAATGCTTATAAACTCATCATGGTAAATATTAGCTCAGACGGCTTTGGTAGCCATACATGTGGACTGCTGTAAAGAGTTTAAAATTAACTAGTTCTGTTTTTTTGCACAGGGCAGCACAGTTAATCGAAATCAAATCAAAATAGCAATTTAATGAATACAATTAGCTAACCACAAAGACTGCAATTTTTGAAGTGCCATAATTTCCCACACAAACGACAAAATAATCTGCTTTATTCTGCCAACCCTTTAGTTTAGATTTGTATAAACATGTTCTGAAATACACTTTTATTAGTTTGTCAATTCATAGACCTATTTCAGACTTTTTGTCAATTCTCTTGGACACTTTTAAAATGTGAACTTTGAACAGGATCCTATTATTAACACATAAATCACAAATCTAATCAAAATCACAGGAAATCAGTCAGGATTTTTTTCCAAATCGTGCAGCTCTTTAGGGTACAGTGCCTTTAAGATTATTGCTTTAATTCCTAAAAGTGTTGCGGTTTCTTAGTTATCCTTTCATTAGTTTTTTTTTTTTGTATTTATTGGGTTCAAGAAACAGGCCCCACATATTCACTTAAACTATGGATTTACAAATTACACAGACATTCCTTCACAGTCTACATATTTACAAGTAAATGTCCATAAACCTCTCACAGTGTAAAATACATTTCTTTCCACACCCATTCGCCCTCCTCTTGTGCAAATCCACAACTCGAAAACAAAATAACAATCTAAGTATAATGGCAAAATAAATAATTAATAACAATAAAAAGGTTTGGTCAAATAATAAAAAACTAAGAAAAAATAATTTTCAGTAGATATAACATAAATAGATAAAATGAACATTGGTTTGATCATTTTATCATTTTTATTTTGGTATTTTTCTAGTAATAATGACAGGTCTTATATTAACAGGGTTTATTCATTTTTCTTTTCTTTTTGGTGTTCAAGAAAGTCGGCCTTTTTTGCCTTAACTGTTTCACTTCCATTTCTTTGTATGAGCAAGAATCCTCTCATCATGTTATAAGGTTAATCAAAGCCAATTTGTTTTGGCAGAGTGCCTCCCAGCCAGGAGGTTGTGAGTTCCATTCCTTTGCCCCTGATCTAATATGCCACGAGAAAAAAAAATCACAGATGCTTAACCTTGAATGACTGAAAGAAATGTTTGTCTCTTTCAGTCATCCAAGACAGTTCACAATATGAATTATATTGCAATTAAGTGATAAGTGCATCATATGGTAATGCTTAAATGACAAACAATCAAACTAAATGAAATGATTCAAAGACACATGCCATACATTTCTGCTTGTGCCTGTGCATGAGCCAGTTCACTTAGGTAACATTTTTTTCTGTTTAATCTTTTTTTTTTTTTACTAATACTGTATATATAGCTCCAAGTGAAAGCTCTTCTAACAGCTGTAGAGTTAATGTTGCCAAGTCAACCTGCCCACTCCACTCTCCACACTGTTGGGAGGATTGGACTGAGCAGAGCCGAGGAAAAGGTGAGAGCAGAAGTGGAAATGATAAAAGAGATTTTGGAGGGAAATTATGGCAGGCAGTTGACCCTAAAAAGAGTGGGAGGGTCATGGGCTGGAGGTCAAACAAAGTCAATCCATATTCTGGAGGGAGACTGCAAAACCATTTTGAATAATAAAATGTGACAGTTCAAATTCTATACAACCATACTGACATCAATGATAATGTTGGGTTACCACGTTAGATAAACCATATGTTTAAGTGTCAGACTGTGTGTAAAAGTTAGAGTAAAGGCTTACCTACTAATAACCAAGAAAAACATTTGGTTCAAATAGCTGAGATACAGGCCACAAACCACAGAGGGGTGAGTTAGATTGATCTGGTATTGATCAACATGAGATTTATTCCAGAATCGACTCACCTCTCTGTCCTGACGTACCCTTTTAAAGATAAAACTTGCTTAAAAACACACTTGTGTTTAAGTGTGTGAGTGCCCTGGCATGGTCTGTAGCTGCCAGTGTGTAGCACTCAATCCAGCAAAGGCACAGCCTAATTACAGGCACACGGCTACAGATTTAGCCGGCATGCTAACCATAACGGAGGAAGCAGCAGGGAGGGGATCGCTACGGCTGGACAGGCGCTTCACAAGAGCGGACCACAGGGACAAGGGAGGGGGTACCAGACTATTTCAGGATATGCACCACTCATTATTTATCATAGAAGTTCTCTCAGCAAGAGGAGCTAACCTACTATTGACTACAAGCATGCGGGCACAAATGGACATGCAAGGAAAACCCCTGTCCCATAGTCAGCCATAAAAGCCTGAAAGGCCGACTAAATAATATGCCTTCCCTCTAACCAGCCACAGGGGTCACACGCCAGGGTTCCCTTTGGGCCAGTCCCAAACTCTCATAAATGTGGAGGATTACAAAATGAATAGAATGCAACATTCTGCAGAATGAATCAGCCCATCTTTAGTTCTCTCATGTGTTACTTTTGCATCTCAGTAATGACAGTCTGTGTTGACGGTGGTATCATATAGTATGTCAGGAGTGCAGAGTGTGTGACGGACAGTTTGTGAGACCTGCAGCGAGGGTTGGCAGTCAAACTCTGAGCTCACCCACGACTCTACCACTTCCACCCACAGTGTCCTCTATACAGCTGCTCTCACTGAGACGAACTCACACTTTGCTTGCCCGCCCGTCCTGCTCCCTGCCTCTCTCTCCTTACACATACATATACATCCATAGGTCCGACACGCTCACTGTCTGCTCCAAACCCCCTCACCTTTGCTCCATCTGTGTGTTTATAAGAAGATGCAGAATTAGGGCTGATATCTCTATATGCGCTCGCAGTCTGAAACTTTTGGGTCTTGACAGACACGGACTCCGCGTGGGAAGAACTGTTTCGCATGGATTTGAGTTAGAGAAGCTATTTTATATCTGTTGATGAATTCATGAAAAGTAGTAATTTGTTTTTTAGAATATTACTATTCAAGTAATGTCGACAGCGAAAATAGTTCTCAGATGAGCCAGCTGATTGGTGTTTATGTATGAAAAAAATTTTATGAAAAAATTAAAAGGGTTAAATGTTTTTTTATTGATCTCTAACTGCATCGTGAAGAATACTGGATTGGAGGATTTTCGTCTTTACTTACCTAGAGGGGTGTTGTACTGTGAACAAAACAAAAAATGATGTTAATAATTTGAAGGTTTTGAGAATACTAGAAAACATGCATTGTATCTGTTTTGTCCTCTTTTTATAATTACTTATCATAGTCCTAGTCAATTAACATAAAAATAATCGTTGGGCCATTTGTACAAAAGATGACTCAGCGATGAGGCAGAGAAAGTCATCGTCAAGAACAGAGGAGTTGACTCACACAACAACAGCTTAGTGTCCACTGTTTATCGCTTTAGCTTGCTACCGGACACAGTCTGAAGGGTTTGCACCACTAAAAGAGACTATTTGCAACTTTTTCCCAAAACTCAACCATATTGAATCTGCTGATGCAACCCCACGTCCAATAGTGTTCATAATACATGACAGTGAACTAACTACTGCCCTCAAGACGCTGAGGAGAATTGACTAAATTGACTCTTTTTAAAAGTGTCAGAAACAATTGAGGGAAAAGTGGAAGGTGCCAATTTTGTTGTGAGCCCTTAAACCAATTTTCATCATTTAGAGTGCAGACTTTTGTTTAGCTCCAAAAGCACACACACTCAGGAAAGTCACATCTTCACATATTGTACTTCACAAGTTCGTTTAGCAGAATACGAAATTTTCAAAATAAAGTGCAACTTTTTGATCCCAGGAAATTTCATTTTAACAATAAGTATAAAATGTTTGTGTACATTTTATAGCCTTTTGTATTAATTGTAGAAAAATTGTAGAAATTCTTCTGAGTTTGTTTAGCTGTAGTATCCTGGAAGCATTTTATTTCTTGATAAAAGAAGAAAACAAGCAAAATGATAAAATTACAAAAGAGATAACACTAAACCACAAAGTGCAACAGTGAGAACCCCAACAACATCAGTATAATTTCTGTTGGTAAGTTTCTGGTCTGTGACAACTGGAACACATTGCAACAGCAGAATTTTATAGACTGAGCAATAGTGAAAGTTTCTGATAATGAAGATATGTCGTAACCTCAGAGCTCACCTTGAACAGCGACGCCCACCAGCGGTCTGAGCCGTGCCAAGTCAGCAGTGCACCATGGGAAATGAGGAGTGGGTGGGTGTGTGACCTGACGACCTCTCGACAGCTCACCGCGGGCCGCAGCACACATCACCTCTCTGCTCGGCCTGCTCCATCGATCGGCTCATTTTCACATGTACAGAAGGAAAACCAACTGTTTTACAGTTGTGTGGGGACGTGTGTGAACTGGGGGAGGCGCAGAGGAAACTGCATTGCAGATGGCTGTTGTGTTCCTTAGCCACTCTCAGTTTACTCACCTTCTGGGCTTGTTAGCACTTTTACACCATACTTTATAAGAGAACAGACAGGAGCTTATGGCTCATTCCTGCTGATCTGGAACGTTTCAATTAATTAAATTTTGGTTATATTTTCTTCACTTGAAAAGAAAAGAGGAGCCTTTTTCACTTTCAGCGTGTCTCTGTGGTACTTTATTTAAAAGTGCCCGCCTGTATTTGAATGAGTTGTATTTGGCATATGCATGTGTCTCATGTGAGCAGCAGTACTTGGGAGTACAGGCCTCTGTCACATGGTTTGACTGTCAGGTAGTTGGCTCATAGACAGATGGCTCTGGTGTTTCACTCTTTCACTTTAATCACTGAAGTCACACTCCACAGGGCGCCACACTGTTTACTGAGATGGCCGTTCACTGGAGCAACTGAGTTCAAGGCTGAAGGATTCACTGTGGTCAAACAAAACCAAACTGAACAGACAAAATGTTTCAACACTTTGTATTTAGTTAACAATTAAGCACACATTTTTCGAGCCATCTGATATATTTCATGTTTTATGATAACAATGAAAGTCTATGTTTCCTGAGTGGTACATTTCAAAACATAAACATTTTGCTAATAATTACAAAAAAACTGCAACAAAAATGTTATTTAGTGATGCCGTTTAAGTAGCTTAACAGTTGGGACAGTATTCAGCGGTAAAAGCTGGAAAGGTCAACGGAAATACCTTTTCACACAGAGTACTGAATACTGAATCACAGCTAATGATGGCTAGAGATTATATTTTTCTGATCAATAAGACAGTCTTTCCATGTTTTCATAGATAACAGCAACACAGAGATACAAACCGTAACAGTTCATCAGTTTATTTTATGCCAAAACTATTATAAATTGTGAGATTGTGCCAAGGCTTTTGTCAAGGAACAAATAAGAATTTAACTCTGACCAAATGACAGGAAATGTGTACAAGCTGTTCGTGGTTAATGAGTATGTTATCAGTCAGGAAAAACAATAAATGGACCGTATAGAAGAAATGACACAAAAAGCTTTGTGAAAATATTAAAATCATGTTCTAACTCTTCTCCTTTACACATTGTTTTGTTACTGGTGGACAGTGGTGATGGGAGGGCCATCAGGGGAAAGGGTTGTTGACAGCATGGAGTGTCCTGGAGTGCAGTGCCAGAGGTGAACAATGATCTGGAGACAAGCAAAAGGAATAAATGGGCAAAACTGGCATCATGTACAACATCGTCATAATGAAGACAAAGTGCAAGATTTACCAAGACATTTAATATGTTCTATACAGCCATTCCTCTGAATTATTTCTCTAACAAAGTATAAACTTGAACATGATCGACACTTTTCTAAATACACACGTGTGGTTGATAGAATGGTGCAACAACTGCATGAACTCGTCAAAACTATTAATTATACTTGCAGTATTTTAAAACAAACTTGATCAACAATTTACTACAAACTTTGATATGTTTAACAGATAACAACTTGTATTTGTTTACAGGTGTATTGTCCTGCTGTATGAGACACAGCAGGCTCTAATCAGCTCTGCTCTTGGGCAGGAGCCTTTGGCCGAAGGCACAGAAGGCCACGGTGGGACCCCCAAATCCTCGTAGGCCCTGTCACTGCCCCATTAAATACACCTCCACACAGATCTCCTCCTCACACCAAACTTCACTTTCTATGGAATATACATTTTCAAATAGGGCCAGGGCATTGTTCTGACAGGCCATCCCCTGACACTTGATCCATGCATAAACTCCCCCTAAAGTCCCGACACACAGAGGTGTGATGTCCACAGGGCACACTACCACACAGATTACAGCCTGCAATGTATATGTCTTGCACAGTGTGCTAGCGTTGTTATTGTATTATGGACATTTGTTTTGAGTAAGTGTGCATATTATATGATTTATGACACAAAAATAATAATATTATTGCATAACATTAAAATTTAGAAATTACCAGACTTTATTATCTCTTTTTTTGTTTTTTTTACAACTGTTCCCTGGCAACCATAATATAAAAAAGAGCCAAAATCCATATAAAATACACAATAGTTATGATTTGACAAGTAATAATACACCTTTAATTTGTTTAATGAATGTTTAAACTTACTGTAATTTTCAACTTCTGTTTTTCAATATTTCCTCAAAAAAGTGCCACTTGATCGGTACATATGATATGATCAATATTTAGTACAGGTTCTAGCCCACCAAACCTAAGTAATAATTAGAAAAACACAAGAGCATGTAATTTGCTCTCTATATTAGATCTTACACATATTTAACAAAAACACCATTAAATATTTAGTCAATAAACATAAATGTTAAACACTTGACAAACATGAACATTCGTTATGTTGCGTTGCCTTTCTCAGATCAAACGGGTCAGCATGTTGAGGTCTTGTTGCTGAGTTTACGGAATATGTGCTGAGATTTTTTAGGTGGGCCTTTACATCCTGAGTTTGAGTCATATTGCTGTACATGATGGCCTCTTTAGATTAAAAAGTGCGTTGTATATTTTTTGCACATCCCCACAACAATAGAACATTCTCACCACTTTGATTAGATTGAACTACATTAACATTCAGTCACTGCTGTTTTTTGTCTTTGTCTTGAGTCTTTCCGTCTCCGCACGACTCACGGCGGCTGGGCTGAAGGGCTCTGACCTCGCCCTGTGACCCCACCAGACAATGACCGTTACAACACACCCAGCTGTCTCACAGTGCACTTACCCTTACATTAAAATAGCTTGGGCTGCTCATATCCTGTGCCTATTAGCAGTCCCTATGTCCTCAACACTGTCCTTTAGTTATTGTCATTTATGGAGGGAGAGATTAGGCTTAATACCTGTTTTAGTGATTGTCAATAAAGATGTATTGAACAGAAAATTATCAGTCTAAATTAACATTTTTTTTATTTTAGACTGTATTTATTTTCAATAATAAGCACAGTGCACTGGACAGGGTATTCACAAAGAATAACCTCTATATCACTTATGTTTGTATTACCAAATCAGAAATAATTCAGTTATTCAAAGTATAAGTATTGACCAATTAAAAGAAAGTTATTTAAATGGGAAGGAAAAAAAAAAAGAAAGACCCAATCAGTTTTATTGAACATTACACAGTTCAGTTGTCAAGACTGCATAGACATGGATCAAAATACTTGGATACAAAATCCATGTCAAACTTTACCGCTCATTGCATAATGAGCAAAATAATAGAGTATAACTGGCTCTATTCCGACTTTGACTTTTTCATGGTAAAAATAACAAACACCCACTAAGTTGGACTGCACATAGCAATTTAAACCCAAACCATTAGAACCTCAGCAGCAGGCCTAATGACAAATGCAGCAGAAATTTTGCTCCAGTTAACTGAGGCCCTGAATCATTCATCGTGGGGCCCCACACCCCCAAACCCTGCCCGAGATAAAATAAACCAAAAACTGTTTATGCATTCATTCCATAGACTCTGTGGCACATTACATTCTGCATTGCAAATGGGGGTGCAGGTAATGAAGCCTATACAGTGTGAAAAGGCCAATTACTGTGGTGCGTGGCGGCTGGGACCAGAGTGAGCTCGGGCTCCCTCCAGGCTAAAGACAGAGGCCAGTAAACACCTCATCAGCTGATGAGGCACACATACAACTGCACACACCGCTCCATGTTCTACTGAGCCATTGTCAGACACACAAGTGAAGAGCATAGAGACATTGAGCATCTAAATACAATCATAAAGACAGGTTACAGAGGTGATAACTATCTTAAACACTGAGGGAAGGACGTCTGATGTAAACTCAAGCAACAGTTGCTTTTAGTTTGTAAATACAGTTATGTGTAATGGACCTATTCAGAGCTCTGTCCACTTTACTGCTTTACTAGTTCCAACAAATGGCAATATGCAGTGTAACCATTATGTAGTAATTAAACATAACACTCCATAAGTAAATGCCCAGATATTAAATTATTTTACAATTTCCATTTAATTTTTTTTTTTTTATTAAAGCCATATAATCTTGAGCACAATGTAAATGATACATGGCATTCCATATATGTAATAAAAGTGGTACTAATAGTCGCCAGCCTTTGGGATGAGTGGAGGTAAAAGATAGAAGATCAGATGAGGCTGAAACAGTCCCACATACAGCAGGGTGCTCTGGTGTCAGCGGTGGAGCGGGGTCATCGTGGGAGAGGTGAAAATGAAAGCATGCAGGCAGCGTCTCTCACCTCTTCCCAGACAGGACCCCTCACGCCCTTCAGTTGTCCCCCTGTGGTCCCTCTGTGGTCCTCCTGTGTGTCAGTGTGTGTCGAGGTGTGTGGGAGGGGGTCAGGTGCATCGCAGCTGGACTTAGTGCATGTTTAAGGACCGACTCTTCCTTCTAAATCATTTTTGTGCTTCAGGGCATACAGGCTGTTTTCCGCCATAGTTAGACATTGTTTCACTGGAGAGTGTTGATGTACTAAAATATGTTTGGTAAAGGTGTATATGAAAATTAGACACACTCTTGGTTAGGTATTCTTAATTATTATACTTCAACATTAAAAACACAACTGTCATTAAAACTAAAAAGGTTTCTCTGCTCATGACACCTGTTAATCATAACTAAAATGGTAGCCGTTTAAATGCACTGTTATCATAGACGCATAGTTACTTTATAGTGAGCTCTCAGAGTGAACCTGTAACCTCCTGTGGCCTTCAAGCTGCTGTGGTGGATTGTGTTTGTTTGGTCCACATCCTATAGTGACCTGGGTGAGTCAGCATGGGTTTATGATCGGTTCATGATCGGGATGCTACCATGATTATCTCCAACTCTCTTTAAACATCACTCACTGCGTAATAATGCAGAACTTCCATTCTGTTTCTCATTTCAATAGAAATGTCTCCATCTCTTCAAACTACAAACTTTCTGTAAACAGTCTGGAAGTGTTCAAATCTGCAGCCATGAAATATAAAAATAAGATAAATCTTCAGAAAAACACAACACTATCTAAGTCTCAAATTAAAATTTAAAACGTACTTGTGCATTTGTAAATCTCAAAGAAAACATAGAGCACAGACAAAGCCAAACTAATTAATTGTAAGCATCACAGTTCACATGGGGACGGTTTGTGTTGGAGTGTGTTTCATTATGAAGGACATCTAGTGCTACATGTGTGCACGTCACAACTGAGAACAGGTGCTTTATTAAGGCAATGTCAGAAAATAAAAGCTGGATTTAATATTTTACTAACAGTTTTTTGCCGTCGTGATTACTGTACAAAGAAGCCTTTGAGGAGATGCGAGTAAGCGACGGTGAAGGTCAGTGCTGTAGACAGGAGGAGTGACTTGAGACGGCCTGAGACAAACAGTCCAAATCCAGAGAGCAGTGGAGAGGAGGGAGGGCCTGGACACAGATGCGTTTCCATGCAAACAAGTTGGCCATGCCGGCGGTTAGGTGGGAGGATGTAAGGGAGAAGGCTACACCCTTTGCGAAGCTTTGTTGTGTGACACATAGACAGCCCACCCTAACATTCCCACCCCTATATTTGGCCTTGAATACAATTGCAGGTTTGAGAGTGACAAATCGGCCAGGGCCAAGCAGACAGTGAGAGCGGAGGACAACGGACCAATTACACGGGGAGAAATGGCTGCTGCAGCGTCTGGTGGACACTAATATTAACCCAATGAATTAAGGCCTCTCTCATAAAAAATTACGTGCTATTAATTTGACATTTTCTGTTGGTAAAAAGAGAAAATTACATCTTTACTAAAACACAAAATAGCAATATTATTTATCATGTGTCTTAAAGTTTTTACACAGAAAAACAACACACAATTACCTGTTTTATTTAGGACTGTAAACCTTTAGTCGTTCAGTTCATGAATTGATTGATGGTGTCTTGGTTAAACAGCATTTTTTAGTCAACTATTTATTTTGGGGGGATTTTAAAGGATTTATATTCACAACAGCGGCAAGTTAAGATTTGGAAGTGACTGTCTGAGTTTAATCTGTCCTTTTCCTGATAAATACAAAGTTTTCTGTAGTTGCGCGATCTTGAGGCCCTTTTGGTGCAGATACAGGGTCAAAATTATAGCGATACTTTGTAGGAGTGAAAGCTTTTGCCAACGCCACGCCCCTTTAATATCAACGCACAGAACATGTCTTTTGTCGACCATCGAAACATCTTAGTCCTACTAAGATGGCTTTTCGTAACGACAAAGAATTTCAGAGTAAGAGGAAGCTGAAAACTTTCGCTTGTGCTTGTGGTTCACAAATATAAACAAAAATTGTTCTTATTGTGACCGTGTCCACCAGAATAGACTTGAAAACATCTTTTACAGCATGTGTGAATCACCGCTCGTCATTGCCTCATATAGTGGATATTCTCTTGTGCAGACTACAGTAAGTGTATGCCTGCTCCCAGTGCCTGTGTGTAATTATGCTTGTGTATTTCTGTCGTTGATGTGCAGATGTGTGTCCATGGGGGTTAATTACACAGGACCGGACTGTGGTGGGACAGTAAATCAGCTGGAGAATGTGTCGGATTGGTGTGTGCTCGGTCTGCAGCAAATCCAGTGATCAGGGAGGGACGCCCTATACGTTTGTACACATGTTTTTCTCAGCTCGCAAGCGTCTGTGTCACTGCTAATTTCTGCACGTGTGTATGGGCGGATTGCACTGCTGCGAACGCTGTGCCGGAGTGTCACCCAAACAGGTCGTGAAAAAGTGAGGACGTTTGACTGCTGCCTGTTGACCGCTCTGACCACCAGCCCAGCGGCCACATGGTTAGCTGCTATTAAAAACGCTCCCCACAAAAGCCAGAGTCAGAGAAATGTCTTGGTGCGTCACTCAAAAAGGCATTGCTCAAATTTTATGAGATGGTCCCTGTGTATGCAAAGGTGTAATCAGGCTGTCTTTTTAGTCATTTTGGAGGTTAGCATCAAATTCCAGAAAGTAAAATCACACTCATCATTGTAAAAGACTATACAAAACAAATAATATGGGCCCACCAATCCTTGTAAATAGCAGAATGTAGGCTAAATGACAAGTAATAGAGTTGTAAAATGCAATGATTTAATACAGTTTCATATTTACTCCTTCTAATCCTGTAGTTCTTATGAATCAGAAGTCACAAAAATCAATATACCCAAGATATATTAAGACTAATATTGAACCCGATATATAAGTAAGGGCAAATTATTACCTTCTATAAGTTTAAGACCACATCGTCATATAAAGAAAATTATTGATATAAGAGTGTTTTTCTCTTTTAACCTACAACTTTGTGGTACCAACAATTGCACTTTAAATTGCCTCCCACCAAATGAACCAAGTTTATCTAAAAATCTTTTGAGTTTTGAAATACAAAATACTCTTCGCAATTTGCACACATACAAAGATACTCAAACACATTGTCCTGTGATATTTTAATTTGGAATGCTTGTAATCTTTTTATTTCTTCTTCTTTTAATCGAGATGGGAACATGTGCCTTTTTGCCAACACATGACTGGCTCTGAAACTCAGAATGACTCACACATGCAAAGTCAAAATCGAGAGCCTGTTGGTGATACACAGCTAATCTTTATGCACTTGAAGTAAATTAATAAAAAGTGATTTCTAGTGTCATCATTGAGTTATTTGTTTTTTTCTATCGTAGATTGTGATTCATTGTCTTCTGATTAATTGCTTTTTGAATTTTGTGTCAGTCTTGCATATCTCGTGTTATACTGACGCAGGTAGAGTGTAAAAATAACTCTAACCAGAACTAAAGATGATTTAAGAGTACTGTGAACACCATAGCAACTTGCAGCAAGGAGCTCATCGGCTTCATTAGATATGACTACACTTGTCAAAGCCAAACTAATATCAAAGAACAATAAAACTGAATAAAAACATGAAAATGATTGTATGTATTTAGCAGGTGTTAGATTATGGTTTCTCTACCAAAAATATACTCAAGGATTTTTGCAACAATTAAAATAGTTTTTTTCAGCAGTAAAAAGAAACATCAATGTTGTCAAAATGTACTGTGGGAATATTATTGCAGGGTATACTATGCATTATTGTAGATTGAATTTAAAGCCACACAGCAGACAGCATTTCTCTCCGTAAGAGCACAGTGTCTGCCCCTCCTCGGACACAGATGTTCTGATGGATGTCTTTAGCGCCGCTCTGACCTGATGCCACCTCACTTTTCACTGTCTCCCATCTTTAATCAAAAATAGACAGCGCTGTCTATTAATCTGGGCTGTTCAATTCACGTGCAACATGTTCACATCTTTATAACAACATTTTAAAAGAAATTGAAATGATAATAGAAATAATATATAACTTTTTTTTTTTTTTACTATAATTGGATTAAAAATAATCTCAGCAACGTATCTCTGTACCATTATTGTCTGGTCATAATGTGAATCGCATATCACAAAACAAAAACAGCAAACACAGCAAGCAGACTCTTTGCAGTAGAAAGCCCAACTTGTGCAATGAATGATATTTATAAATGATAATTCATCAGACTTACATAGCGGTTTGTGAACACTCTGAGACGCATCCTATTGTATTTTTAATTAAAGATCTTTCACCTATGAATTGAAATTCTGTCCCGACGAGGTATCACCTGCTGCAGCAGATCATTCTCCCCTGTGGTGGCCGCCTCCTCAGCCCCGGCCCAGTGACACCCTTCTGCTCACACGGCTCACCTTTACTGCCCCCTACTGCCCCTTCATCTCACTGCTCCTTGCCTAAAGTCCACCAAGTCTGCCCCTCCCTCTGTGCTTGTGGTTCTACTTTTTTGACTCTGCGGTCGCTGTTGAACTTCCTTCTGTCTTCCATCTGCCCCTTTCCCACCTCTCCCACTCTGAGCCAACCCACCTACTCAACGGGTGCTCAGCATCTCTGCCGCTTGGTCCCAGAGCTGAGAGCATAAAACTGTGAGCTGTGAGGCCGGTCAGGGCTCTGCTGCAGGGCACTGTCAGCCTGATTACAAGGAACTAATGGTTGAGTATCATAATGGAATATGACCCTGTCAGTGGAGAAAAGTAACTATACAAAATAAAAAGTACCTTTCTCAAGTAACATTTTAGGTATCTGTACTTAACTTAAGTAACTTTTACAGTGATACTTTTTACTTTTACTTCACTACATTTGAGCGCTTTCTCCGTTTTTTCTTCACTGTGCTGAAAAGTAGAAAGTACGTTTTATCTAGTTTGAGGAGTTTCTTTTAGTGCATTCGTGGTAACACCCTGTATAAAGGTTTTGTGTTCAACTGCTTTGAGTGAACAAAAATATATACGTAAAAAATTTAAAACTTTAATCAAATTGCTACTGTTGACTTAAAATTAGCTAAATTCTTAATCAAAATCACCACCAGTTCTCAAAATCTATGAGGAAATGTTTTCACTTTTTACTCTTTAAGCTACATTTTTAAACAAGTACTTAAAAATACACATACTTTTACTTGAGTATTTCCTTTCTCCTGTATCTTTACAAATTTGAATACTTCTTCCACCAATGATCCCTGTCCAACTCAGATGAAAGACAGACCCAAGTATCTAACTCATCATTTGTATAGCTATTTCTCAAACCTCTTCAAAAGGAACTAGTAAAGGATTGTTTTAAGCCAAATTTTTCTAATATAGGCTTTTAGGTCAATTGTTCATCCATCGATATATATATATTTTTATTGCTGTAAAATATTTTTTAATTACTTATTTATTTTATAAGGTTAAAAAATGTTCCTTATATCTTTATGTCCCTCTCCGATTAAACTTTGTACTCTCAGAATTCGGTTCTATTGTGATTATGTTACCAAAATGTTGTTTACCTCATTTCTTCAAACAGCCAAATACTCATTATAAAAGAAATAATGCCGACACTTTATATCTTGCTGTCAGATTTGAGCCATTTTCCCTGCACTGCTGTGATCTGTGCACTGCCCCCACCTGCTGGTCTGCAATATCCTGTCTATTACCGCTTAACAGACTGAACCTGAGCTTGTCTCGGTTGCCTCTATTTATTTATTTTTTTGAAAGTTTATGTGTGATCCTTTGTGCGTGTTGTGCAAAGCTTCCCCGTGCGCTTTAGCCTGCAACACAAAAACATGTTCAGTCAGTTCCACCCACCAAATTTCTCCCACCTTATCCACGCACCTTTAGATGGCCTAACAATGAAAGAGCAGAGCCACAGTCGTCACTGTTCCAGGGTCCACTGTCCTAATGAACTTCATATTGGAACAAGCGCAAATGTTCCATCGCTTGGTACGAATCAGAAAGGCGGCGTAATAGTCCGTCCGGTGTTGTTTATATCACATGTTGCTCTCACAGACCACAGCGGGGGAAGAGGCTGTGACCTTAAAGGAGCTGTGGGGCCCGGACTCTCTAATTCCATGTTTATGGTTGTGCCTTTTATAACATACACAGATGAACGGAACTGCCCAGGCCACAGGCGCACGGAAATATCATCATGCACACTCTCTCCTGCTTCTGCTAATTGGTGCCTCGGTACCATCCCTCCCTGTGGTGCACGCGCGGCTTTGTGCGGGACAACCTGACAATTTCAGGCTCCCGTCCAAACTCTAAAGAATTTACAATTTCAAAAGAGACAGGACAAAAATGCAGGCCTATAGATTCTGGGTAAAGTAATAATGTTTATGGGGTTTGCTGCCTTGATTAGAGGCATACAGGCCTTTTTGATTCATTTCTGAATTTTAAAATGTCTGCCATGTCCAGTGTCCAAATCACATGGTGATTAGTAAGTAATATTAAAACATATATTACAGATAAAATGTAAATTATAAAATAGACAGTTCAATTTACTTGGCCAAGAAATGCAACAAATGTTTAAAGATACAATGGGAGCTGTTGTCTGTTATAGGCAGCAAAGGGAGAGGAATAGTTTAGCTGATCCAGACTTTATCTAAGGTGAGTTGATATGATTAAATGTCTTCTGGTCAGGCCAAGGTGAGATTATGCATATGACATCTTTTATGTTTATGTTCATCGTAAATATAAATATCATATGAAAATAACTTTTTTTTCTAACTGTGTGGTATGACGATATTCACTTATATCCTAAATCTGAATAAATTTTATCTTTTTGATTGATTGATTTTGATTGTTACAAATGAAATCACAATCATCCATATAAATATTTTATTAATAATTATTATATTATGAATACATATTTATAACAGGGCCTTCCTTATAACAATGAAACAATGATAAGATTAAATGATACCAAGTGCACCTGGGGATTTGGGGCAGGTTTCATAACCTACTTCATAAAACATTCGCAGATTTATGGCAACTGAGTGATAATGAATGATAAATAAAAATAATAAAAATACAGATTTAGCACGTAGTTCACAACCTCTGGTCGATATATCGCTAGTCACTTTGTTCAAACCCAAACAGCTATATTTGCTATATAACAATTCGTAAACTACATTGCCATCATAAATAAGTATGTATATATGTATATATATATAGTATGTATATATACATATATGTGTGTGTGTGTGTGTGTGTGTGTGTGTATATATATATATATATATATATATATATATATATATATATATATATATATATATATATATATATATATATATATATATATATATATATATATATAAATCTAATTAATTATTCATTTTTAAACTTTAGGATTGTGATTTGTAACCAGAGCACCTGAAAATTCCAAGTTCACACAGAAAGACCCTGCGCCACCCAGAGGTCACACCCAGAACTTTCTTTCTGTAAGGAGAGAGCGCTATCCGGGATTTACTGCATTCCAATAGAATTAGACAATTATAGTTTTATATAGAGAAAGATTGACTTAAAAGACAAACAACAAAGTTTTGGTTCCTTTTACCACTGTGAGTGTCCCAGTGACAAAAGCTTTTTGTTGACGCCATTAAACAATTCGAACATTTGCATTTCACACCTTACCTTCAGGTGTGATTTTTATGTTGTAATTAGTTACATTGTAACATTAGTTACATCTATTCTTTGAAAATACCAGAATCTGTGCATTATTTAATGTGTTTGTCGGTTAGAGCACATTAAATCATATTCATATATTTTTTTAAGAACATAAAGCATGTCCAAGGCAAGTTTATCTGTAGAACACAATCCAAAGTGCTTTATATAACAGAATAAAATTGCATTAAAATCACAAAAAACAGCTTAAGACATACAAAATGATTTTTAAAAATACTTTAAAGCAGAAGAGTGCAGATAAAATCTTTCAGTCAAATGCACATCTAAACAGAACTTGTTTCAGAGTGGAGGCCTGTCTCACATCTTCAGGGAGACTGTTGCAGTTTTTAGCTCCATAAAACTGGAATGCTGATTCCCCATGTTTAGTCCTGACTCTGGCACCAGCAGGAGGCCGGTCCCTGAGATCCTCAGAGTGCGAGAGGGTTCATATGGCTCTAACATGTCAGAGATGAACTCTGGTGCTTGGCCGCGGAGAGACTTGAACACAAGTGGAGCTGCTTTAAAGTCTATTCTCTGAGCCTGAAGCCAGTGCAGAGACCTGAGCACAGACTAATGTGATGGTACTTCCTGGTTCTTGTCAGAACTCGAGCAGCAGCGTTCTGGATGTACTGCAGCTGTTTTACAGCTCGTTTGGAGAGGCCAGTGAGCCGCCCGTTACAGTAGTCTAACGCAGTGGTTCCCAAAGTAGGGGTCAGGACCCCCCCGGGGGGTCGCAAGGGGTGAGCTGGGGGTCGCGAGATGATTTCAAGATCTAATTTAAATTAATATGACACTGTATTTACTCTATTTTTTACCAAAAACAGTATATTTTAGTGAAATAGGGTCTAATAAGGCAATAAACTATTCAAATATTAGACCTGATTTAACACATTTTTGACAATTAAAATTGTTGCTACGGTTATTTTCATCTCACTTTGGGGGTCCTGAGCCGGTTGTATGGATATTTTGGGGGTCCCAGCCAGAAAAGTTTGGGAACCCCTGGTCTAACCTACTGGAGACAAATGCATGGATAAGTCTCTCCAAGTCTGGTTTAGACACTATACCTTTGATCTTGGTAATGTTTTTTAGATGGGTTGTTATTAAAAGGTTATTATTATTACCCCCAGATTTCTAACTTGGTTTGTAGGTTTTAGGGCGAGAGACTGGAGGTGACTGCTGACACTTTGTTTCCAAACACAATAATTTCAGTCTTGTCTGAATTCAGCTGGAGAGAGTTGTTTTGCATCCACACACTGATCTGTTGGATGCAGTGACAGAGTGAATCCACTGGTCCATATTCACTGGTCCTTGGGGCACCCAAGGGTCAATTATATTCAGTACTCTATGGTTTTACCTCTGCTTGAGTTTTAAATGCAGCAGCTCCGCTACAATATGGGTTTCCTGAATAACCCAACTGGCTAAACATGTATTTATCCATTAAATATTAACAAAAAAAAAAGAATTTGTGACCATGACTCCTGATCATGTCTTGTTATTCCGGCATATTCCAGCAGATGGCATAGTTGAGCTAAATTTCAAGGCATGTCCCCAATATTGGAGGAAGAGGCAGTAGTGGGTTACTGGGTGACAGGAGCTCCCGATTGACAAGATGATTGTGTGAGTAGTAAATGTAAACTCTTAATGACTGAATTCAAATGTATGGTCTGTGACTTTATAATCTGGGGCTTTGATTGAACAGTTACAAAACATTCCCAAATACAAGAACCTGCAGATTATGATCTAGATTTTAAAATCAATGAAAAAATAGTTTCATTTCTATACGTTCATTTTTACCTGCAAGTTGGGGACAACTTTGAAGGAAAGAACACCTGACCCAGAAGAACAGATTTTCTCATAAAACTTACTTGTTTCTTTTATTTTACTTTTTACATTTTTCAAAATTCAAACATACAAAACACAGAACACAAAACAGAGAGCAAAACCAAAAATATAAATACAAAGAGCACAAAACAGGAACAAGTCTGCCAAACAAGTCAGTTTTCAAATTAAATCAGAATGTTGTTGTTTTTTAATATGTCAGATATAACTTCAGGCTAGTCTTTGATTGTGTTAAAGTTTGTATCATCCATTTCTTTGTGTTGACAAAGATATCAATTTATTGTGTCCATGGCAGGAGTTTTGAGGCCCAAATACACAACTCTGAAATCATGTGGGATGTCGATGTCAAAAAATGTCTGGATGGCTTTGTTAATCTAAGTCCAGTATTTCTGAGCAGTAAAACACTCCTAACAGATGGCCACGTGGCAACCACAGTTGCTGTTTGGTGTAAAACTTTGATCATAACCAACCAACTTAAATTTTAAACATCTCTGATTAGTTTCTTTGTTTAGATTAGCTCTTTCCTGGACCAATTCGTTAGTACAGATTTTATCCATGGATTCCGATTCATCCATTTGACCCAACTGTTTGTCATCTGCCAGTAAGGCCCGTGGCCCTAAATAGCCTACAGGAACCCCCGGTAACACATTACGCTCAATGTTTTATAAAACTTATTTTTGAATGGAAAATACATCACTGCAAAAGAAGCATGCTAATCAAATGTTGGATATGTATCTTTTAAAAAAAATTGTCTTGGGTCCTGAAAGTTATCCATGTTGACAAATGCTCTTCCCGGTACCACGATTCAGAACACCATTTCCCACAATGCCTCTTGACCGGTTGCACGTGTCAGCGTTGCCAGTGAACGTCACATTCCTGCATTTTTCCTTTGGACGGCGGAGTTTACAGCAGTAGCAGATCACAGCTAATCCATCTTGTCTTTGGAGTTGGAAAACACACTTATGACACGGCGGGTTTGATCTCAGAGGAGGAGCCCGAGGTCCAAGGAGTCTCGTTCAAACTTGGGGTAAAGATTTGTACCATTAAGCCGTCATAACACTTGTATTCATAGTGCTGCAGTTCTGTGGTCGCATCAAAGCTGCTAGTAACCAGAGATAATACGACATTGCGGTGTGGATAATTGCCCTTTTCTTTAAGACTCTCATAAATCCACTTGAGGAACCAAGAGAGTTAACTTGACACGGTTTGCAGACGCAGATGTCGGACAGATCGCTTAACGTGTTCAGTGTTGTTTGTTTTTTAGTGTTGAAGCTAATGCTAGTCAGGTTAGCCTAATGTTGCGTCACTATTGTTACCGGTGCTGAGCGGCACAACAGCTTTTAGCGTTACATTTGCGACACGGATTGACTATGACGTGAAAACATTCCTAAACGTGGAGCATTATTGTCACAGACGTGTTGTGATGCGCTTCTTTCTACTACACCATTAGCATCTCGGGTGATCAGACCTCGGGCATCAGCGGCATGGGCGTGGTGGGCTCAGGGTTAAATGTAGCTGTTTCACTGGTGTTTTTGGCCCTGGTTATTCAATGACAATCTATTCAATATTTTAAGGTGCACTGCAGTTACTGTGTTAATAACTAGTTCTCATCCTTTCATTACTAAAAGCCCAGGTGGTCAGTTCGTAGACCCCAAAGCTTTAGGGGAGATGTTTGAGATCCTGAGCATGTGACAGCCCTCACAATGAATTAAACGTTCTCCTCTCCTGACAACTTAAGCAAATGCATCATTTCCACTTTTATTACAAAACTTATTTGTTTCAGGTCTCTCAGCATATTAAAGAAGGATATACATATTTTCTGGGTATTATGTTTTAATCTTTGGCATAAATAGATTAGTATTTTACATTTTGGTCATTGTAAACCGCAATATTGATATAAACATCTTAGTAATAGAAACCGGTTAATTGACATAATGTTCAAAACTTACAAACAGGCATGCTCTGCCTCTTTGCAGTGCATGTTCGTGTATTTATGCTGCCTTCTTATGCTTTGGAAAACATTATCCTTTGCACTTGTGAAGTGGTAATTACGAGTGTGTTCTGTTCAAATGCTTTCGTGGCCATAGCAAAATGAAATGTGTTAAAAACACACTTTATCTGGACAAATAAGTGAATACAGAATAAACGAGTAAAAGCACGTGAGGCAGTATACTACAGCCAGCACAGGGGAAAAAAGCAAAAAAACCATCATTATTATTTTATTACACAAAATGGAAATAGAGACGCCGCTCAACGTGTGTAAACCATTTAATCATGCAGCATCTAAATACCATGCTAACAGATGGAAAAAACGTTTAATATTTTTAAATTGTGATTCTTTTTCTGTTGTGAGGGGTCAAAAGTTATTTTCTACTTGGCAACTCTGGCATTAAAATTATTTCCCACTCAATGTTATGAGATGAGGGGCGTTCATGTGCCATTTCCCACCAGTAAAGTGGTATTTACCATAATTCCCAGACCACATGAAAAGTGATGTTGCTGCAGGACATCTCGATCCTACATACTATACTTACAGACAAAATAAATGTGTTATCAATAACACAAAATGTACACATTTCTTGTGTCTTTTCAATGTAATTCCTGCGTCTGAGCACTTGGCATGTTTTGGAGTCTATGTGCATAAACCAAATAACAATTATTTGTTGAATATTAGTTCAATAAGCTATTAACTTGTTTTCAGCCCTAACACAGTTATACACAGAACAATAGAAGCTTACAGAAGCTGCTTTGAAAATGTCCCCTTTAATGGCAGTTCTGATTCAAGTTAAGTCGTTACATTCCTGAAATTCCAGTTATTCTGCTGATTGAATCACAGTCTGAAGAGGTGAGTTCTCCTGCCACTGCAAGTCTCCGTCTGCAGGCTTTAAATGTTTTTGACTTCTGTACCCTCTGTGGCATGAGATCTCGTGAGACTGACATTCCTCAAGATTGTGCGAGCACCCACAGAGTAATCTCACGACAATTATTTAATACAAATTTTTTGCAGTGCAACCACTGAAGAGCACAATAACCTTCCTGGAAGAATTATTAAGAGAATATCCAGTCTTAAAACATAGTTGTTCTTTATTGTCTTATAATGCCATATTTCATTTGTAATACAGAAAACTTACCAAAGGAAGCAGTATATTAGGCTTGCTTTTTCTTATTTATGTTTTATTAGTTAAACAACTTAAATTTTAATGTTATAAAAAGTTCAATAAAAGGTCTTGGTCTCATGAACCCAATCTCGTGACCTGTCTGTGAAAATTCTGTCTCGTTACACAATAGAACTAGTGAAAGGTCAGGTGGAGTTTGTGGTTTAATTGTTTGTTTGTTTGTCTGTTTTTGCTTAGTTGGGTTTAGAGCAATATTAAACCTCAAACCTCAAATGGTGACAAGGGAAAAATGTGTGGTGGAATTAGGGGTGTGGTGATATGGCACTAGCAGCCTCATATCATTGTTCACAATGGACAGTGGTTTATAGTTCAAGTATGACAGCCAAGCACTGAATTACAATATGAAACTTTTCCAAAATGGTATATTGTCACAGAGATCAGATCACAGCTCTATTCTAATAGCCCAATCATAGCTGCATGTGGTGTGTGTGTGTTTTTGTCAACTCGGCCCTATAAACACCATGGACTTTTGTTACCTTGGGGAACTGAGGCCTCTGAACGTTTGTGTACACTTTATACTTGTTGGAAAGCCTGCGGTTTGTGTTTAAACACATTCTTTTCATGCACAGTTGAATATACAACAAAGATCTAACTTGAGTTCAAATAAAGTCGCCATTGTTACAGTGTTCACTCAGACTATTTCATGTTTCATTATGTTCTTTACCAAATATGACATTTAAATTCTATACAAATGTAATAAGACATACAACATGTGCGTTGTATGTTGTTTTGTATTTAGTTGTTTTATGTTGATGGTATGTTTAGGATTAGGTTGGACATCATCAGAATTCTCAATTTCGGCAAATCCGCTACGTTACCCTGAGGGTTGAATTTTGATCACTGAAGTGCCCTTTAGCAAGTCACCCGCCTTGCTTGTAATGAACATGAGACTGATAGTGTGTGTGAATGGGTGGTTTCAAAAACAACTTTTTATATTTTTCCAAAACAATTCAGCCTTTAAAAAACGCCAGTTGAATGTTTCCCAGTGCTGTAGTTGTGGCTACACAAATCACAATGGTGAATAGATTAGACGTATTGGCAGATATCACAGCATGGGGTTGGAGTTGGTCCCTTTACTGAGTCGACTAATGTCTTAAGCTTTGCAATGTTTGGGTTGGAAGGATTATTAGAGTTTGAGTTTAGCTGTTGTTGATAGTTAAATCACTGACCGTAAAACATTGAGCCTAAGACATACTTTCACCTATGTAATCATGAGTTGATGATTTTTTTTTTTTTTTTTTTTTTTTTTAGAATATTTGTTGTTTGAAACGTTTAATCTCAATGATAAGGCATCTGGTGTTAAAAAAAGAAATGCTGTTTTACTGAAAGGGTTTGTTGAAAATTTCATTTGTGATCACAGTTAAAAGTACTAGCCTAATTTCCTCTGCCAACTTGCAGTGGCCGTGCATGTGTAGTATTTCAGGGCAGCATTTGCGAGTGGCTGCCACATAAAGACAGTTCCATGCTGTGTCTGTCTCCACTGTTTAGTGTCTGGCGAGTTCAAGCCTTCAGGCACAAACCTCTGTTTGACTCGACTGTGAAGATCTGAAGTGTGTATCTATAGCCTGCTCATTCACTATTTTTATAACTCTGGTTTTGGAATATATTATTACTGGAATATGCTGTATAGAGTAAATTATTATTATTTTTATGTTTTAACATTTTTTCACAAGTTTACAGCCAGCACATAGAACGGAACAAAAAGACAAAACAAGATAAATAAATATCCACAATATGTTCTTCTTAAAGACAGTTAGATAGGAGATGTTTTTACCTTGTTGGATATAACTAAGGAAGACATGATGAGTAAGATAAATAAAACAAAATTGACAAAACCAAACAGATCAAGATGGAAACAAAAAAATAATAATAGTTATATATCACACACGTACCACATGCCTTTAAAAAGCCCAAAATTGTGCAAAAAGTGGATTCAGTGTCATTTTCTGTCAGGTATTCACTGTCATGACATTTTGATGACAAAGGCAAAAGAAGTTCTCTTTTTGAACGTGGTGGGGTTGTTGAGTTGCATATTCAGGGCCTCTTGGAGCAACATTTCTGTGAGTTAATTATATATATATATATTTTATGTGTTTATTTATTTGGTCGGGACAGTGCATCATAATCTCTTATTTAAATAAACAAATAATGTCCAACACCATTGTGTGTTGATGTCTCTCACATGTATCTGAGTGTTTTTTTTTTTTTTTGTTTTTGTTTTTTACACAACCACCCTGGTTTTTCATATTTTGTGATATTCTGAGGTTAATCCCAGTTTCTCCAGTGACATCACATTATTTTCCGTTTCACTTTGTCTTCCATTCCAAATTTAGAATGTTTTGTTTTTTAAAGGTTCTGAAGAAGGACTATCCTAAAGAAGCACAAAGGTGCAAATAAACTTAGCAATTCAAACAAATACTAGACCTGCAGTGCACCCTAGGTGAGTTTGAGAACCACTAATCGAGAGTAAAACTAAACTGTTTTATCAAACTGTTGTGCATCCTGTTAGGTCAGTGATGCAGCTTTTGTGTCACCGAGGCATGTCTTTGTAGAAGCAGCTGTTGATTTTGTTAGAGGCAGAGAAAGGGTTGACACAGGAAGAGGAAGGGTTCCGGAAATATGGGAGAAGTCCATTCTGAAGCAAGTAGCTATTATGAACCAACATGTTCAAGTTTCAACAGCCAGAATATTTTAGTGAGGAGGAGACTCTTGGATGCGTTGGTCTCACAGTTCATCCTTGTCCTGTAATGTGACTCAGTGTTGTGGTGTGCCGGACAGATGAGCTGTGTGTTCAGAGGCTGAGCTGCTGTGCTCTGCTGTTTGTATCCCTGACCTTGCAGAGTCTACCAGAGATCAGCTGCATTCACTCTTTGTGTTTGCTTGTTTGTTTGGTCTTTGTAACTTTATTTAGGATTTTTTGTATTGCTCTTGACAATATTAACAAAAAATAAAATCCCTGATATCAATAATCAGAAAGTATTGTTTTGAAAATTAAATTAATCCAACAGAAACGGGCAAAATGTTGTATCTAAATGCATTAGATTTTGTTCAGACAATTGTGAGAGGATTGTGAAACTACCCCCAAAAGTGTAGAAATGTACCTATAAATATGACATTTTGAATATTGCAATGTAATTCTGTGTGCACTGCAAATGATTTTTCACGCAGTTGCGATTAACACTGACTAGAGCCTAAAAACACTAATGACTGGGAAAGAGTTTGCGGAGTGGACGCTGAATTTATAACTATGACTTTAAATCCTTGAACAAGTTATTATACATGCCATCTTTAAGTATTTTATCTAGTATCAATTGTATTGTTAATGATATTGTGCATTATATTGTCGCAAATTGTCTCTTTCATATCAAGATTAAAAAAGTGGCCATATTTTCCTGCCCTCGGTGTCAATTTGCTCTTTTTTTATCTGCTCTTTTTGCAGCATTATAAGCTGTATTTGTTTTAAATTATAAAAAATGTCTCCTTGACATGGGCATTATTCCATAAAGCAAGATTAAGCCAAAGCCGCTCTGCTGGTTTTGCGCACACACACTGGTTTGGAGCTGACTCCAGTGCAGTAGCCGATGCTCCTTCATCATGTCTGTCATAACGCAGGAAACCTCTCTCTGCCTGCAAGCGAACAATTGAACTTATTTCATGGAAGGACTTGAGACTTAAAGCAGAGATGGAGCTAAATTTAAAGTCTCGGCGTGTTAAGAGACTTTGATGGGATACCTCCGTGATGTGCCGCCGGGTGGTAAACAATATATACTTGATATTCAGATTTAACATATCTTTACAACAGCACTTTACAATATCATCAATATTCTGATAAATTGCATACATCTACTATTTGTTAATGTAATTTCTCAATGTATTGGTCATTTTTAGGACATGTGCCTCTTCAAAAGATTTAGTGGTTTGTTTTGAATTGTTAATTGATGTGCTAATGGTCCAACTGTGCTAATTTTCCATCACTCTGAAACCCATGGACTATTACATGTCTGATCTTTTTGTTGTGGATACATACAAAGTACAACATAATCAAAGAGAACAGGTCAGTGATGACATAACGGATGAGGGACAATCAATGACTTTTGGCAGCCGTTTGCCCCCAGGCTGTAGATCACGTCAAGGGGAACAGAAGGTCGTCTGCTCTGTGTATATCTATCTTAACGTCCGCATTTAACATGATTAACAAATAGGCATGATTTGATTCGACTTTATACTAAGTTTCTTGCTTGAATCATAGTATGAACTATGGTCCACGCAATTATAGATTACAAAGCGAATCCATGTATACACTATTTATTACTAATACTACAGTCCAGAGTGGCCTGTTTATATGGCACTTTCACAATTCTCAAAACTTAATTGCATAATCAATTACTCAGCTACTCTATCATTACTCTCTTCTCTTTAACGAGGGGTGTCTTCTTAGTCATTTATTTATACATGTTTTAACCATCAATACGGGACTATACGGAAATTTTATCTCACAATTAACCAAAATGACAAAAATAATTGCAATTAATGGTAATATTATTAAAACTTGAAACCATTTTTTAAAAATCCTGAATATTAATCATTCTAATTTTAATATGAATGTGTTCCATGTTTAACTATTGTACTTTGTTATAAATGAAGAGAACATAGATATGTGCATAAATTGCTTTGTTCTGCACATTTTGGTGGTAGTGACAGTTATCTGGCTATTGTCGCGATTTTATAAATTTGCCACCAAGGATTTTTATTAATCGCAATAAACTATATTATTGTTTACGTTTGAAAACAGATTTACTTATTGGTTACTAATTACAGCATTAATTCTGTAGCCACAACCTAAACAAACAGTCTTGGCTGTTTCCCAGTGTGTCCCCAGGGCTCAGCTGATTCTGTGCTGCAGGATAAATCCTCTTTACATGGCTGGTGATCAAGCCCTGATGTAAAGGAGCTTAGTAGTCGCATAGACAGGCAGGTAAGAAGCCGCCTCCCTGTCGGCGCAGAGTCAGGTGCTCAGACACTCGGGGCAGACAACAGAACCGTTTGTGGAGTGAAAGGATATTACATGACCTGAGTGTTTTTATGTAGATACAGTAGATACTTTAAACAGAATGACTTGGTGAGGCCTTGAAACAATTGCAGGTGGACAGAGTATTGAAATATTGATATTTTGAATGTATTGAGCATATGGTTTATAACAAAAAAAAAGTAAAAAGAGTATATTGAAAATCAATATGATTAAAAAAAATTGTGTAATACAATGTGCCTTAAAATAAGGGTATAAAGCAACTGTGTCAAAACTTGTTTCACTGAGGGATTATAAAACATACGGAGCGTAGGGCCGCAAACAACATGACAATGAAGTGAATCATTCAATATTTTGCATCTGATGTAGTTTTGATGAGCCACCACACCTTTAAGGCGGGGGACATTAATGTTAGGTCTGTATAACATCAAAATGTATGTTATTTAGGTTTAGGTTTGCAGCATTTTTCCAAATTTACACTAAAAAGTGCTGATTTTGGTTGTTTAGTAGTTTGGACAACCCAACTTTTTGTGTTATTTTACAGGCATTTCACATTTGTCCAAAACTTAAAGACGTGTTTTAACACTTTTTCTGTTGGATTTACAATATTGTCTGACTATTGTCATTGAGCGATTCCCCCAAGCATTGACATATTCAGTTTGTCAAAATCACCCATCCAGGTGTTTTGTTTTTTATTGATTTTTGTTTTGTTCTGTCCTTTTTCCACAGGTCTGTCCTCCCCCCTTTCCCCCTGTCTGTCACTAAGCCTGTTGCCATGGAGAACTCCTCTGTTGCATCTGCATCATCTGAGGCAGGGAGCACACGCTCTCAAGAAATCGAAGAGCTGGAGCGCTTCATTGACAGCTATGTGCTGGAATATCAGGTGCAGGGGCTTCTGGGAGAAAAAGGAGATGAAGACTTGGACTTGGACTTGGACAATAGTGGCAACTTGACACAAGTGGTAAGTTGGGCTCTTACTTCTTAACATTGTAGACTCTCTTAACTTGTAGACTGTAAGTATGAAAAAGTGATCACATTTGCTTTACTTAAATGCTTAAATTAAAGAGTGTTGTGTCGTGTTAGAAGTAACCGCTTTTTCTTCTCACTGCACAGTGGACAGACGACTGCAACAACCAGAAGGATGGCAGCTGGACGTCATCCCATGGTAGAGAATCACTTAAACCAGTACGTACTTCTTTCTTCTGCATATGTGGCCAGTAGTAGCTCTCTGACAAAAGGTCAGGCATACTGTCGTCCATGAACAAGACACTTGAGTTACTGTGGACCACTAATGAATGATGGATTGCATCAACATTATTGTTGAACACTTTTAACCTTAGTTATATGAGAGGAACCTCTGCTGCCTTAGCTGACGATGTATCAACATGCAGTATTTGAACATTAGATAGTACTGACTGTACTATACTTACTGTAGAGTACAAATTTTAAAAATATTTTGCAAGAGTTATAGGTGTGTGCAGAAATCCCAAAATATATATACCGGTAGTTAGCTACGTAATTTGATGATGCAGTATCAATAGGGAATAGACTGTTAAAAAAAAAAAGAAAATAAAAGTGCAGAATTATCTCGTGTTTGGATGATTACACAGTACTGTTTTGTTTTCTTTGTGCTGTGGACACCAGGTCTTTCAATCATAAACTGAATATTTTAATTTTACATAACCTAATAAAACAATTAATAACACAAATAAATATTTGTTTAAGTTAAACACAAATCTATAAATGCTTTTGTTGTCATTATTTAGAACTATATTTATGGTTTAATCTAATTTTAGACCTAGTTTAGTCTTATACCATGTTTAGCCCTAGTTAGGCCTGATAAAGTTTAGGTTTAGATATCTTTAGTATTTCTCCCGAAACGTACTGCAGTTACACATATTTTGCTATAAATGTCTTTGCTTGTATTGGGGGACAACACAAAAAATGGGAAAAAATCAAATTTGACATAATTTCACACAAAACTCCAAAAATGGACCTGTCAAAATGATTGGCACCCTTTCAAAATTGTGTTTGTTTCAAGCATCTGCTGCTCGTTTAAACCCACCTGGGGCAAGTAACTTGAGTAGCTAATATAAAAATCACACGTGAAAGCAGATAAATAGAAGAGAAGTTGACTCAGTCTTCGCATTATGTGTCTGTGTGTGCTACAAACAGAAAGGGGAAAAGAGACCGGTCTTTGGACTGAAAAATATCAGCAACCTCAAGGTTAGAAGTCCATCTCCAGAGATCTTGCTATTCCTTTGTCCTTTGTCCAGTGCGCAACATAATCAAGAATTTGGAACCCATGGCACTGTAGCTAATCTCCCTGGACGTGGACGGAAGAGAAAAACTGATGAAAGGTTTCAACCAGGATGGTGGATGGTGGATAAGCCCCAAACAGACAAGAAATTCAAACTGTCCTGCAGGCTCAGGGTGCATCAGTGTCAGCAAGAACTAGCCGTCGAAATTTGAATTAAATGAAATGCTATGTCAGGAGACCCAGGCGGACACCATTACTGACACCGAGACATAAGACTGCAGTTTGCCAAAATGTATGGGAGTAAGCCATAATCTTTCAGGGAAAACCTCTTGTCGACATATGAGACCAAGAGAGAGCTTTTTGGTAAAACACATCATTCTACTGTTTACAGAAAACAGAAGGAAACCTACAAAGAAAAGAACACAGTACGAACTATGGTGGAGGTTCAAAGATGTTTTGTGGTTGTTTTGCTGCCTCTGGGTGCCTTGACTGTGTGCAAGGCGTCATGAAATCTGAAGGATTTGGGGACGCCATGTAGGGCCCAGTGTCAGAAATCTGGGTTTGCGTCCGAGATCATGGGTCTTTCAGCAGGACAATGACCCCAAATATACTTTAAAAAACCCAGAAATGGATGGCAACAAAGTGCTGGAGAGTTCTGAAGTGGCCAGCAATGAGTCCAGATCTCAGTCCCATTGAGCACTTGGAGAGAGCTTAAAATTGCTGTTGGGAAAAGGCGCCCTTCCAATATGAGAGACCCGGAGCTGTTTGCAAAGGAACAATGGTCTAAAATTCCGGTTGAGAGGTGTAAGTAGCTTATTGATGATTATAGGGAGCCATTGATTTCAAAAGGTTGTGCAACCAAATATTAATTTAAGGGTGCTGTTAATTTTGTCCAGCCCGTTTTTTGAGTTTTGCTTTGATTTGGTTTTAATCAGATTTTTTCTGTTATTCCAATGCACACAAAGGAAATGAACATGTATAACAAAGCATGTGTAATTGCTACATTTTATCTGGGAGAAATGGTGGATTTTCTGGAAAAAAATCCACAGGTATCAATACTGACTGTAGGTAGTACTTGGCAGGCAAAGTGTTTTAGTGTTGTAGATGATCACCCACATATAACAATTGTATTGCATCAACATTAACATCTTATTTATACTTTGTAAGTGTTGTCTATTTAAACAACTTCCTGTAAAATTTACAGGATGAGTGGGAACACAGCAGCAATGGAAGCACTGGATCCAGGCCGAGCTCTGGCTCTAGACCAGGCTCCGGCTCACGGTCAGGCAGCAAAAGCAGAAACAACCAGTTCAGAGGCCATGCTAAGGTGAGAGCAAAAATATACACCATAAAATGCAAAAATGACTAAAACGTGTTAAGTTTTTATTTTTTATTTTTCCTTGTAATACCTTATAATCTAGAATGGCAACATGGACGGCTTTGACATCTTGGGCACCGACATATGGGCTGCCAACACAATGGACTCACATGGGTAAGTGCCTTGTCTCTTGTCATCGCTCAGAGCACAGTGTTTCAGACTGAAGTTCTTGCAAAAACAGCCTTTACTTTATTTTTGTTGTATTTAATGTTGGTGTTCATTATGGGTGTAGTTTAAATTTTTTGCAAAATCAAAATGGCTGATAATGAACCGATTTAATTTGTATTTTCCACAAGTTTTGGCAAAATGTGTCCGTGTATGTATATAATCCGCTACTGCATATAATTCCAATAATACATTTAAATTACAGACAAGGAAAAGGCACACTGACACCAACACACATTTTTACCAGGTTGCAACACTTGCTCTTTGACCACACATTCATTGCAACTCTGCCCTCAAATTCTACCCATGTGGGACATTAAGTACAGAGAAATTTCAGTAGTACTTTTAGCATCTAAAATTTCAAGCAGTAGCGTCTGAAATTGTCTTCATTTTCAGAATTCACTTTGTGAATGGCGTTTGATAGTGTGTCATATTTTTGTCTACTCGGCAACTTCGAAGGAAAATGCAGAGAAAAATAATCATGTTTTATTTAAGAACTTATGTGTACTGTCATTTCAGTCTAGTGTTGATAGAATTTTGGCAGAGGAAAAAATATAATTTAGTAAATCAGGCTAACAATTGATGGGTCAGGTTTATTCTTGTACTTCACTTGAGCTCTTGTGGCTATTCAGTTTAGCAATTTGTCTGTGGTTTATTCTGGGACCAAGATATTGAAAAGAATTCTTTTCTTGTTTTCACCCTCAACATCCTTTAGGGGTACTGGTTGGGACGTGCAACCTGAGAAACTGGATTTTAGCCATTTTCACAGAAAACCCCTTAGGGGATCGCCAAAGCACCTACCACACATCGACAGAGAGGGGTAATAATATCATTAATAAAGACAGCATTGAAGTCGTGGTAAACATATACTAACCTCTGCATCGTGCCCACAGGATGAAGAAAGATCAGTGTGATGAGGACGATGGCATAGACATGAATGAAATCGAGAGGTTCCTTCCTCATCTGCGCTCTGTAAGTCACTTTTTTAAATATTGTGATTTGCTAAGCTGTATCAACTTAACAACGGTGTGAAGTGTCCTCATCATAGACATACCATAAGTTCTGTTTTGTTTCTATTCCTGCTGTAGTAGTCCTGTCCTTTTGCTGCCTCACAGTACACATTTAAATGTGTTGTAGATTTTTGTGCACTAATTCCAAACAACCAGCAAATTGTGCCCCATATGGAACCAGGGATATCTGGTAGACTCTGCCACCAAGTGGCATGTTACTGTAGGTGCATCTAGATATGAGGGTTTTTGCATTACAATGTAATTTGCATCATTATTAAACTGTGTGTTAAAATGAATGAAAACATGAATTGTTTTAATATGACATCACAACTCAATAAGGCTTAAATAAGTTGAGCGGTAGGGAAAAACAATTATAATAATTCTGTACCGAAATAACGCTCCTTATGGCTTTTGATAATACAATATAGTATTATCACATTCTAGAATATGAAAACAAAGTAATTACTTGAACATAGTTCATTCATACACACACACACACACACACATATATAATATATATCTGGCCCATTTTTGGGGTTTTAGGTTTTTTTTTTTTTTTTTTCTGTTTTTTGCTTTTATTTTTTCTCTCTGTCTCTCTTTTCAATACACACAAAGGAAATAAACATGTGTAAAGTAAAAAGTAAAACATGTGGAATTGCAATACCATGACTGTATATTATGACGTGTTGTGGGAATAAGAGTTGAGTCTATGCTGACATCTGCTGGTCAAAAGCTGCTACAGGCAGAGAGATTAACTATGGCTCTACCATGACCCCTAGCGGTGTCTTTTATGTACTGCACCTCTGTAAACTAACGCAGATATGGGAGAGTATTTGTGACAGATATATTTATATTATAGTTTTATAAGCCTACACACCAGGGGTGTCCACACTCTGACCCAAGACCAATTTTTGTTGGCCCTCAGGTTTCATCCTAAATTGGCTCAAATACCTAAAAGTAGTACTTTTTACTACATAATTGGAATAATTTTGATATCATAACCTTACCTAATTATAGACATTTTGATGGTATACAGTTTTAAAAATAATGTTCAACGCCTTATTAATAGTGTGGTACCTCATCAAAAGTATGTCAAATGAAATTTTGAATGACTTGATTGTCGTGTAGTTTGTGGCCGCTGCTCTGTTTATGTTTCGAAATGTGTGTCACTTTGATGGTGTTTGAACTCTTACACTTGCTCTTCCATCTCAGGTTTTTTGTAAAGCACTGATGGATTCTTAATTTTTGCCATTTTTTTCTCTGGTGCCAGGTTTACAGTTTTCGTTCATTCTGCGTGAACCAAATATCAGTCCCATTACAGGATTGGACACATGCTGACACAGGAAACACAGAAGGGTTCACTGGACTTTTTGACCGGTTTCAAACTTTAGTTTGACTTTAGTTTGTTATATTCATATTCATATCTCTTAATAGTAATGGGTTTGAGTAATTCACATCATGACAAAATCACATGGAGATTACTAATCAGATATTGAATGCACAAAAAGATATTTCAGGGGATTTTCTGTGGCGTCATGATAAGATGAAATTTTCTTAATTTGTACTGTAACTGTTTTGTAAGAGTTCTTATTTAACATTACTTGGGCTCTAAATTTTTTGTTGATTAATTTGTGTCTTAGTTTTAATAGCCAGCTAAATATTTTATTGCTAGGATTATGAGAATTTAGCAAAAAGAAGGCATATAGAGAGTTCACTGGAGTTTGGTTAGTTTAATCTTTTTTTTTTTTTTTTTTTTAAGATACAAATATGCATTGGAGGGTGCACGGTGGCAAAGCAGTTAGAGCTTCTGCCTCCCAATAAGGAGATCATGGGTTCAAATCCCGAATGTCCTCCCCGTGTTACTGAGGGTTCTCTCTGGGTTCTCCGGCTTCCTCCCACCGTCCAAAGACATGACTGTGTAGGTTAACTGATAACTCTAAATTGTCCGTAGTGAATGAATGGTTGTCTGTCCATGTCCATGTCTCTGTGTTTGCTGCGACGAGTTGACCACTGTCCAGGGTGTACCCCGCCTAAGACCCAAAGTCACTGGGATAGGCTCCATTCACCCACGACCCACTAACGGGAACAAGCGGTAGAAAATGAATGAATATGCATCTCAAATTTCAGTAACAAGTATGATTATTTCCTTAATAGTTTGCATAACTATTAGAGCATAATGGAGTAATTGAGATTATTAATATTAATTCATAATGCGCACATATGTTCTTTTGAGTGATAAAACTTTCCTTCCTACATGTAAGGAATGTTTACAATACACTCTTTCTGTGCGATATGTCACTACGCTCATTTCATCTGTTCTTTCTTAATTTTAAGTGAAAAATGCCCCACTTCCTCTAAACAAATAATAGTTTGAATAATTTAAATAATGAAGATTATTGCTTTTTCCATAATCAAAGAACTCTACTTTTAACTGCTGTACATTCATCAGTAATGTGAATGGGTTTTAACCGCGTGTACATTTACATGAAAATGCGTTATTATTTTAAAGTTTTAGTAAATTTGCTGCCTCCTAAAATGTTATTCATTAGTCAAAAGGAATAGATTAAATAATTTAAACTCTGCGTGCATGTATGTGTCATGTAGCTCTAGCATAATTAACTACCAGACATTTTCCTTGTTGTCACATCCAGCTACTGTATGGCTACATCATTCAAAGCCCCCATCTACCTTCCACACTTCCTGCCAATATCACTTCCCTTTTCCAGGAGCCAGAATAACTTCCAAAGAGTCATGGGATGTGGAAAAAACATCTTGTTTGACTGTGTGGGTGTGTGAGGCAGCCCAGTGAGAAAGGGCTTCCTCCTCTTGCCCTGGGATTATGCTGCACCTTCACCGGCCTCTCTGGAATGTCATCCTGAATGCACACTAGCCACACACTAAGTCAGCCGGCACGTCCACTGTCATGTTGTAATGGCACAGGAATGTAGGAGCAAGAAGGACAGTTTTTGTTCTGTGGATTCATGGCAGGCATTTCATACTGTCAAGTGTGGATTCACAGTTGGCCACAATGTAGCAAACAACTCAGTGGGTATTTCTATTCAGGAATACTAGAGCAGGAGCAGAATAACTTAAAGCTGAGTCTACCTTCAACCACCAACAATTGTAAAAACTCTACGGGACCTTTTGCCTGTAAAAGGTGGATTTTTTTTTCTTGGTTCACTTCCCGATGTCCTGAGTCTGACAGAGTTCAGTGTGGACACATGCATGATGTTTGGTTCATCAGCACAATTGTGTCAGCGAGATGCTCAGTGTTGTGACAGCTACACTGTTTGTGTTGCCTGAGGGTTTGTGTGGGAGTTCTCTACATTTACCTGTGAAATGATGCCAGCAAACATTTACCCACCCATGTGTTTGCAGCTTTAGGTGACGGCATGTCAAAACACGGCTGTAAAAGCACATAATTGTACACTATATATGGAGTTTTAAGTAAATTGGATTTGGTTGTCATTGTCTTGAATATAAAGATATGTACATACAAACATACTAGAGAAAGCCAGGAAATTAACACATGCATTTACATGCCGCTGTCACAGATTCATTCTCTACTTAAGAAATAACACGGAAATAATAGCACATTTACTTTTGTAAAGCATTGTGTTTCATGCTTTATATAGTATTTTTAATGTGCATCATCTACAATTAATATTTTAGCCCAGAATTTTTGTAATAAATGAGGGCCAGCGGAGTGAGAAAGCCACCAGGCAGCAAGAAGACATCCGGTCTGTAGGTCCAGGGAACAAAGCTGTCCAACGGGAACAAAGCTGCAGTCTGGAGCAGAGACAGCACAGACTGGTTGGCCCCAGTGCCTGGAAGTGTACGTGCCTTAGAGCAGGACTCAGACTGCTGAGAGACACCGGGGGCGGGCTCACTGTTCTTGGTGGTTTGTCTTTCAGCTGCCAGTTTGTGGGATCCGTTCTAAATAATTGGCATGCTGTGTTTCTTTCGTCACACAACAAGCATATTGGCTATCTCATTTCTGACTCTGTCTCTCCCTGCATCATCCCTATTAGATGTTACCGCTTTCCTCATCATCATCACCCTGGGACCCCCTATGTCCTCTTATAGTGTTGTCCTTCAATAGTCCCATCCATGCTTCAAATATTGGTGGGCAGCAAAACAATATGTAGGGGGTCATGGCGACCGGCAACCCCCTCCCTGCACGCGCTTCCTGTCATTGTCCTGGCTTTTACTTTTGGTTGGCTCCTAAACTCTTACTACCCACACACTGCAGGCGTAATGACTCTGTACGCTGCTTTGGTCTCGTTGTGAGCTTTAGAGGGTCTAAAGGACATGTGTGGAAGCAGGTTACCTGGACACATGCCAAGACATTATTGCCTCAAACTGTTCAAGCAGAATCAGCAACACTTTGAAACATCAACCAGACTATACTGTACATTTTTCACAATCTACTTTAGTGAGGACTCTGATTATATCTTCTACCACTGAGAGTTTACAAAAAGTCAAGAATGACATTGAATTGTACTTTAGGGCGGTCCACTCATGAACATGAACATGTCATGAACAAGATTTTAACATTCTGCCGTTTTGTTGTTGTTGTTGTCGTTGTTGTTATTCAGTATACAAGCCTTTACAGATTGCTATGTAGTGCCGATAACCCCATGAGGCAAAATCACACACATTTGCTCTCTTTGTGAGAGATTACCCAAAGTAATGCAGTAATATTTAGTAATACTTATATTTGAAGAGAACTAACAAAAAAGCCACATATCACATTAAGCACATACGTTTGAATCAAATCTTTACTCTATTGAGTCACATTAGGGTTATGCAAATATTGTATTGCATTAATATTAATACGTTGAACTGGGGTGTACATATGACATGTACTGTCCTTTTATCTGTGTAAAAATGGCCTCTGCAGAGCTGTAATCATGTGAAACCCTACTGGAGTCACCTGATTACATTTCTATAGGGTGCTCTGTATTTTTGTAGTTTTCTGGCTGACACTTTGATCTACAGTGGCTCCATCTCCCCCTGTAGGAGAGGACTTTGAAGCACCTGTCTATCCGCAGCTTCACATCGCTTATTAAATGAGACATGGATGTCAGAGCCTCACATCTTTGCCTCTTATCACCCATCACCCATTATACCTGACTGTGGCACTTTCAAATCTCTCCTCTCTGCTCTGCTGGCAGCTTTCAGCTGCAGTAGAACTTACATGAAAGGCAGAATGTAGGGATCACGGAACACAGACCCACAAATCCTTCAACATGGGGTTTTACACAAAGTCAATTTGAGAAATGCCTAATCTCAACTTGATTTCAGACATAAGTGAAGTGGATGTCTATGAGCATTCTTCATGTTTTCAACACAGTAGAGTCTTTCTGTGAGAATCTGTGCATTTTAAGTCTTCTGCGTTTTACTTTTAAAAAAAAAGTCAATCTACAACAACTCACCAGTTATGTATAATCATAATTAGAACATTTATTATTATTATTATTATGTTATGTTGTTTATGTTTTAATCAGCATTCACATTAAAATATTTTGCACCTGTATTTAACAAGCAGGCAACTGTTCCATGGCTTCTTTTACTTTATTTTGTTTATTTTCTTTTGTCATTATTTCAGGTAATATGTCCAGTTATTTGAGCCATGCTCTTATTTCTCTCAATTTCATGCCATATTGTATTTTCAGTCTTACACTTTGTCATTCTTTCTCGCTATACTTGTCTTGTAATGCCACCCGTGGGGCAGTTTAAAATTTATTGTTCTTGGCCGAGGGCTCTTGTAACATAAATAAGCTTAAAGGAACAATGGAGTGAATGAGCTCCGTAGCAGAATTGTTGTACACTGGAGGGAACAGGAAGATGCACACTTCACTTTCTATGTCATTAAACAGAAGGTTCTATTATCGTTTCGTTTCTATTCTACATGTTTCCATTGCCACGCTCTTTGCTCATTTCCTTACTTTCCTTCCTTATATACTTATACCCTTGTACCCACGCATATTTTTTGTTTTGGATCGATTTCATTGATGGTGATAGGGTTATCAGTTCACAGATTTAGGAGCTTTGATGCTTGTTTAATGCCCACATGCAGCAAGCTTCACAAGCCACATGTAATTTATTTTGAAACAATCTACAGTTTTTCAGATTCTTCTTAAAATGTTAGATCCCTCAGATGTGGAACTTTTGATGAATTCGTATGGGAAATCCGATTGTATTGGATAGTGTCAAGTTTGCTTGGTAACCGCTGGGTGTTGTATGTACTTGATTTCGTGAACGTGACTATTGGAATGTCCCATTGCTTGTCCATCACAAATTTCTCCATAAAGAGACGATAAAGGTGAATGTATTTGAACTTGGGCTTGGATAAGAATGCATTTGCTTTAATGGGCAACAGCTAGTACCTAAAAATGTGTAGCTATGTTAAACACAACAAGGCTTAAAGCTTGACCATTTAATATGTTATAAATTAAAGCAGCACCCATTGACCGTAAAACGATGGACTGTGGGAATGTGACGTCACCCATAGCGTTTCACTCCAGCCAAATGAAGCCAGTTCCAGCTAGCAGTTATAGCGGCTAAAGTGGAGCCAGACTCCATATTTGGAGATCCGAGTGCCCGTATTGTAGCAACTACACAGACTAATCAAGAGCGAGGTTGTTAATTGTTTCCGTCCCTCGGAGGGAGGAGACGGCGGAAACCTAACCTGTTGCTAACGCAAACGTAACTGGGTCCTGAAAAAGTACCTGATTGGTGAGTTATTATTGCTAATAATTTGATTTATGAACAACCTGACGAGAAAAAACATACTTTGCAACATTCCCATCTCCTATCTCAACATTGAGCTCAAGTTGTCAGATTGCAATGATTTTGTTAAAATGTTGCCCCATAACACACAGGACAGTATAGCAGATAACGGCCAATGTGAAGCCAGGATTTAAACTCAATGCCACATATCAATGCATATCCAACCATTTAGTCAGCCACAGACTCTAAAGAAATGATTCTAAACGCTAAGCTTGGAGTGGGCTATTACAGTATTTCTTCTTCTTCTCCCCACCTTCGCCTACTGTTTCATTGTTGATTTCCTAACCGTCGGTTAAGTGAACAATTTTTGGGATGCCTTCCGTAACTACTATTTTTATTTTGGGCTGTACAAATATAATTTAATTTGAATTGAGTAATTGGCAGTCATTACTGCTTAGTAAAAAATTCAACCTGAGCGTAGTCTGTCTTTCCTGTGGAACAGTCGTGTCTTGCTCATAAAGCCTGCTTCACTACCCCTGTCACGTCCACAGGGCTGGCTGTGGCTGTCGTGGGGTCAGAGGTTTTTTGGCTGTTGACCAGCACAGCACACACCCAGCTTTGATCTACCACACCATGAGTGCCACCAACAGATATGACTTTCACATATTGTCTGCTTTCAAAAGCTCTCCGTCCCCTCCTCTGTGTCTTTGTCACATGTCAGCTGACAGAGTACGTAGTTACATGTGTGTGTTACTTATGTATTGTGTTTTTTTTAACTTTTTTTAAGTGCTAATGTTATGTAATTTGTTTTGTCTTGTGTTAAATGGGTCTTTCATTTAATCACAAGTTTTCAATGTTATTAACCTGAAATCACATTATTAGTTTTATTAGTTAGGATAAATAATAGCTGTTGAAAGTAATCCCCATTGTGGATCAATAATGAAGTTTACCAAAGTCTATCGAAGTTTAGTCTGTCCAGTAAGATACTTTTTAATACTTGTTGTTATGGGTCTTAATTATAATGGTTTTGTTTGTAAATTGTAGTGTATTTTTGCCATTCTGGATTCTTTTGCCTGTGCGCTCCCTGCTTACTGTCATCTGGTTACGATTTGAAGGCAGAATTACGGATAATGATATCCTAGAGGAGAACTACAGTAGCCAAACATGCAACCATTTGTCTTTCATTCTTCATGAGATTTCGCCTTCTTTGTCATCCCATCAAACTTCCAAGTTGGAACTCATAGATATTATACTTTTGTTTTGTTTTTTTTTTGTTTTTTTACAAGAAGAGTTTGTATTTTTCCCACAAAAATACAGTTGTCTGTTCTTTTTCTGTGTCAGCTCTGGATTCAATTAGGACTCCTAATTAAAAGAAGGTGCTTTATAACAAGCTCCTAAACCAGCGTCTTAAGTACAAAATGTTAGTGCACTGTGTAGAGGAAGAAGAAAGAAATTATTTTTATGTTTTGTTTTGTCATCTCTCCATAGTTTTGTTGGTGGATTATACATTGAAGCTGTAAAGTTAGAAACGAAAGCCTGATTGTTACATCAGCTGAAAAAGTTTCTCAGGCCGATTTTCAATCCAGATTTGCTTCTCCAGGAGTTTCTCGAGGCGTGGCCTGAGTAGTGATTATTAGTCATGGCACTCCTGGGGTCAGTGATCGACTTTACAACAGCCAACTAGAAGAGCCAGATAGCACCAGATACCAGCTGCCTAGTGACGTATCTGTATAAATAGCGTCAAACACCAGTACTGAGTTTGTTCAAACCTTTTCATTTGTCATCACGGCTACAATGACAGTAACATGGCTCCTTACTTCCAGTGAATACACTATTCTTGTGGCCTTTACAAGCAGAATTTAAGCCACACACGTTCTTCTTTATGTTTCATGTTCGCTGTGAATTGGAATATGTTAAAACACCCCACACCGCTCTCCTCGTATCCTTGTGTAATTGTTTTCATAATCACGTGATACTTTCATAATCCTGTGCTTGTGGCAAACTTTCCTGAAAACAGCAAGTGTGTGGTGTCGCTGTCCTTCATTTGAGTGTTGCAAAATACCTTTGTCTGTGGTCTTGTGGTCTCTAGTGTACACCCAGCTTAGAGAACATTTGCAATATTAAGTAAATTTTGGCTAACATTTTCAGATTTCCGTAACATCCGTACAACAGCTTTTTTTTTCTAACCTCTTATTATGAATATTATCATTAGTGTTAGTCGGTAGTGCTAGAAATACCATAGAAGTAAGCCTTGTTTCTATTTTCTTTACTGTTAGTTTGATTAAGTGTGCCAAGCTCTTGACTGATTTAGCTGGCGTCTCTTTTGCATACTATAACCAGTTGTCTGTGCCCTAAAACCATGAAGGTGTAGATTTAGCATCAAGATACAGTAAATACCTGGAACACCAACATGTAGTAGGCTAAGGGTCCTTAATATCAATATCAAAGTCAGTATTGTTATCGCCACAATAACAATACTGACTTTGAATGTTGAGATCATTATTTTCAGTTTATATGTACTATTTATTTTTCAAGAGGTTTTTTTGATCTCCCTCTCTAATATTAAGGCACATAACTCCACCCTTTTCCTCCTCACTCAGAGCAGGATGCCTCTGCGCACTCTGCAGGAGACAGACTTGGCAACGAGTAGAGTGTACAAAGCACACCGCTTGTAATGAATAGAATACGCAATACCACATAATACCATAACTGGAATAATTGTTAAGATAATAACAAAAGTGGACCAGAACTCTTAACAGTCACATGTGCAACATGTTGTGAGCAGTGGAGGAGGGACACATGCCCTGCACATAAGTAACTGTCTGCAGGAGATATGTGCTGCCCAGAGATTAAAATGAGATGGAAACCCTAGTCTGAAGAATGTCGTTATAATGTAAATGATTGTATGTTGTATGTAAGGCCCTGAAATTGTTGCCTAAATGTTTAAAAATGATATCGACTCATCCCTTATCCCTTAAACCTTTAGATTTAGAAACGTTCTGTGATTTGTACCATTTATGAACCATGTTATTGTTATAAACTAGTGCTGTCAAGCGATTTAAAAAATATGAATCTGATTAATCACACTTTGGAACTGTGATGTTGCATGCCTTTTACAATTCTCATTATTTACATATGAATTTGCACATTTTCTTAAGAAAAGTAATCATTTATTTCACAAATTTAAATAAAGTATAATTCATGTTGTATCTGTGGCACATTTTTCAGGTAAATGTAAGCTACCTGACCAAACAACAAGTTTAATGGGTTAAGGGCCCTTCATATACTCATAGCACTATAGTTACACAGGTAACTGACATGTATGCTGGTGTTTGTCTGGCATCTACAAGTGTTCTGTGATACAGTGGTTTCCAAAGTGGGGGTCAGGGATGAGCTGGGGGTCGCAAGATGATCTCAAGATCTAATTTGAATAAATATGACCCTGTATTTGCTCTATGAGGGATATTATAAAAATTGTATATTTTAGAGAAACAGTGTCTAATGAAACAAAAAACTATTATAATAACCAATATGAAACCTGATTTAACATGCTTTGACACAAAATTATTTTTCATTTCACTTTGGGGGTCTCGAGTCGATTGCATGGCTATTTTGTGGTTACAGCCAGAAGAGATTGGGAACCCCTGCTTAATAGTTTGGTTAAATGCTTTGCCCATTTCACTAGTTTTAGAGTTCACACCACGGAGCACACGCGGTTCATCATGAGATCTCTGTGCAGAGCAAAGCCGAATTGCTTTCTGCTACTCTGCGCTCGTAAACATCTGACACTGAGTGATCTGCTTAATCTGTGATTATGTGTGTAAAATGAACGGCTTGATAACAGCTCTGTTTTTGTTCCTTCCTCCTTCGATCAGGTAAAGCCTCCTGCATAATCTAAAAGAGTCCATTTCGTCAAATCAAACCTGTGATTAATCCGCATCTATTTTCAATTTTAGTGTCAATTTTCTATGATTAATCGTATGAGTTAACGCGTTAACTTTGACAACTCTAGTACAAACAAAAGTAATTGTCAACCTTATTTGCAATGCTGATCCAAAATACTTTATATGCATCAATAGCAAAATGTCAGGTATTGCACAACACTAGTAGTAACTATAGTAACAACAGATAATGAGGTTGAGTGAAGGCTACGTGATTGACATATGTGGAGCTTAACTCATTGTTCACCTGGTGGTCACATTCACATTTAAGCTTTTTGATTGATTGCTAGAATAATTTAAATCCATACTGTATAAAGATCCTAATTGTTTTTGTTTTGTTTGTTTCCTCAGGTCTTTCCTCCACTTCCTAATGAGGCTGAAATTTTGAACACCAAAAAGCTTTTCCGGCGTAAAAGGAACGATCGACGGTACGTGCTTTACACACACACTACCATCAAGAGAAAGCCTGTTGTTGATGAAGACAGTTAGTGGCAATAGCCCGTCCTGTTGTCTCTTCAGTCAGTGCCATCTGAAGACAGTAATGCATGGTTCAAAAGCCAAAACAGACAGGAAAAAGGAAAAAAGTCACCAAGGAGACATTCAAAGCTTTGTCATTCAGCTAAGTGTGGTGTGGACACTAATTAATCACCTCTGTTTCTCGAGCTTTTATGGTCACTAATTGCACTTGTAGAAATCTAACCTTTTGCCTTGTCTCAACAATCTTTATTGTCACTCCGTTTTGTTCCAACATGCCTTTCTCTAATTGTAAACACTAAAAAACGCTTTTCAGCCACGTCAAACTTTGTTGAATCCAGGTCCCTAAGAAGAACGGGGGAAAAAATAGCTCTGTCTCATTTTCTTGCTCTCTGGCCTGATGTCATTGGAAAACTGTTCTTCAGTTGCTATGAGACGGGGAAAAAAGGAAAATATTTGGGTCGTATTTGCGGTTTTAAAAAGAGGAAATTTTTAGCTAGACCAAATGGACAAGAACACTTTCAACCTTGTTTTCAAGTCACAGTAGAATTGATTTGTGGCTGGAGCAATTGTGTTGTATGATGAACATGAAAAAATGAATTTAAATGAATTGGCAACTCTTGCAATTTTGCACCAAATATAAACACAGTGCACCAACGTTGTACAAATCGATCTCTGAGACGTTGCATTTTTTCCCCAGATAAAGACATACTGATCTCAAACTGGCTGCTACACTCACACAATGCACATTCAATATTTTCTGTAGTATGCAAGTATGGTGTGCATGGTTGTTATTCTTGCATCACATCACTCTGGACACTCATAACTGTATTCTTAACATGCATGATATATTTCACTGCAGGAGCAAGTGCGTATGCTGGCAGATAAAACAATAAAAAGAGGTCATGATTAGGTTTAATATCACTGGCACCAGAAAAACGGGAACAAGACATCACCTCTCAGCACATTATTGTAATCCCAGCAATTTAGTGCAATAATTAGGATGTGTTTGTCACTTTTGGGAATACAAATGTTTTCGCTTTCAATTTGTACATTCAAATTCTCTTTTCTAGACTAAATTGAGTCACATTTTTCTAGATAATGGGTTATGTGTAATAAACAAGGCCAACAAGGCGCTCAAAACATGGCAAATAAGTGTCAAAGCATAGAAGCCAATTTATTAAAGCTCACAAACAAAGAGACTTGGCGAGCCCAGAGTGCAACTTGGAGGTTGTGCAGGGAGGAGAATGTGAGGGGGACTGTGAGACGAGTGTGGGCTGGCTGTGGCAGGAAGGAAAGAACAGGGAGGCAGTCCATGTGTTTCTACTTTAGTAGGCACGTCAAGCCGGGCTGAAATTAGTAGTGATTTACTGGAATGCGCTGCTTACTGCTCACAGCACAGAGAGGGCGGGAGCTAACATGCTACACATTACTTGATTGGGCAAAAAGCTTGATTCAACTCAACTTTTTCGAATCTTCCATTGAATGCACCTCCGCTGGTTTTAACTTTAAATCAAGCCATGAGTATATTTTCCGGAACGTTTTTTTTTTCTACGTCCCATCCTACATTTTGAATAGCAGGCCTCTCTTCCCTGGGCCATTCAATTCTGATCGACACACACCAAAGTCCCTGAACCTCCTCACATCATATTCACCAATCATATATGTCTAATGCATGCTGATTATTCATGTAGTTATCCACTTGTAGTTTCAGTGTTTTGTTTGTTTCCTTTTTGCTGTCTTTTCTTTCTTTTTTTCTGCTTCCATCCATTATTCTGTTATTCTATTATTTCAACTTTCACACCTCCCACCACTTGCATTTCCGCGCCCTCCCTCTCCCGCATCTAGACCCATTGAACAGTTGAACCGAGAGCAGTTAACAGTGCTTCTGCCCACTGGTCCTGGGGGAAAACGGCAAGTCTCAACCAGGTCAGTGCTTACTGGAGCCAGTCAGTCGACTATGACCATAGCACTTTATGTTGTATTGTTTTTTTTAACAAAATGTATCAATCAAAAATAACAGCAATTATCTAGAACTAAATGTTTGTATACTTTATTATAATAATGATGATGATATTATTATAGTTAATAATAAACATAATAATGATAATGATAATACATGTATTATTGTTATTATTATTATATGCACACAAAATACATACATACTGTATAATATTTTGACATTCATGCCAGTTCAACATAAACAGACATCGTACAGTCTTAACACAAAGAAATAATCCCACGCATATAAATAAAATGAATATCATATTGTCACTGATGAACCGGTTGTGGCTGAGAAAAATGTTTTCTGAGAAACCTGATATCGGCAGATGAAATTTACTCATCTGTGGTCGTCTCATCTATCCTCAATACAAACATCACTGTGGCAGTATTGTGACTGATGATGGATAAATCCCAGCAACAACTACTGCACAGCGAGCATCCATTAAATATGCTTAACATTTTATAACTGGCACCACCAGGGCATCCGCACACTGGTTTATTACAGTAAGATCTAAACGAACAGCTACTGTAGCCACTGCATCTCTCCACACATGGGAATTTGTGGGAAGCAACGGAGTTCTCAACACGTCACTTACACCACCACTATTCTGTTATAAAATCTCCCATAGTGTAATAAAATTATACATTATGATAACTCAATCAATAGAGTTACAGCTCGCTGTGGCGTTTTGGCACTTTTACCAACCATTTACCAACTGTCACTAAATTCCTGATCATTTCTTCACTGTATTGTAAAGCTTTGGAAAGTCAACACTGTGGCAACTGCATCAAATCATTTGAGGTTATTATGATACAACTTTTAGGGAAATCCTACAAATGGAATGCATTTTAAATCAATGTTAAGTGTCCATCATGTTCTGTGGACATAATGCGTTCATATTGGCCTCTGTGAATTGATATACATTTGTCTTATCTTATAAAGCCAGTGCCATTTGCATAGCGCTGAACATTCTTTATTGAGTCAAGTCAGAGGATGAACTGTCTACCAGTCTCCCAGAGAGAGTTGTACTGAGAGGCCGGCAGAGACAGAACCTTGGATATATACCCATAGACTCACGCAATGGCAACTATAAATATAATTCTGCCTTCCTGCCTGTACCATCTGCAAACAGATGGGTGACAATTTTTTATGGAAAAATCAACATAAGGCATCCAATGAGTGTTACTAAGGGTTACTAAAAGCAGGAAGTAATGCCTATGGTACCAGCTACACTTATATTTTCAGACATTTTATCAAATATTTAGAACATTTCAAAACATTGCCATAATGCAGAAGCACAAAGAACCAAACACCACAACACAGATCCATTCCCTCGACCATCCCTCGCATCCTCAACATATGCTTTTTCAACGTTGGCTTTTAAAAATATTACTTTTTGCAGTATCTACTTAAAGGACACATATTCTGCTACAGTGACTTTTTTGAACTTTTAATTGTGTTCTAACAATGTCCTGTCTTCAGCTGCATTCATGTAATTTTGAATGTTCATTAGAAAATCCTCCCCCCTCCGAGCCTCAAAAACACTTCTTACAGAACTTCCTTGTTCTGGGGGTATATTATCAGGTCCTCTATGTCAGTGGTCCCCAACCTTTTTATCACCGCGGACCGGTCAACGCTTGACAATTTTACTGCGGCCCGGTAGGGGAGGGGCGTTTGTCATAATAAACGTGAATCCACTGTGTACCTGTTATTTTTCTTTCAAAATAGTCCAGGGGCTTGTCTTTTAATCCAGGGTGCTTGGTCTCTAAGTGGCAAAGCAGCTTTGAAAGCTTCATTGCCTAGCGCCATAGGATTCACGTACGATTCCTGGTATTGTCTTGTTTCTGACTCATTTTGTTGCTTGTGGGTTAAATTTTAGCTCAAATGACCGAGATGTAACCATCGATCGGCCCCAAAAATTCAAGCCCGACCCGGCCGAGCCCGAGCACGTACTGTCCGAGCCCGAGTCATTTGCTGCAAGATTCGACCCGAACCCGACCCGGGACCGCGCGGATACTGTCCGAACCACCCGGGACCGCGCGGATACTGTCCGAACCCGACCCGGGACCGCGCGGATACTGTCCGAACCCGACCTGGGTCCGCGCACGTGTAGAACCGGAGTTACGTAAACTGTGTTCCTGCAGAGTTTTATCGGCAGAATAAGCGCCTGACGGGGCTTCAAGTGTTTAGTGTTCTACCTGCACCAACGGGACGCCTCCTGTCCCAGACGCGCCTGTTCCTCCGCTGACGCCGGCCCACATGAGCTCTCTCCCTCGCTCCTTTCGTCTCTCTCTCTCCTCCTGCTGCTCTTTCTCTCTTTTTCTCTCCTCCGCTCGTGCAGCAGCCGCGCTTTCATTAAGGTCTTTTCTCACGACACATATTTTAACCACTTTATTCGAGGATGAGGAGGAAAACAACACAGCACTGGCTGCTCACGCGCTCTTTCATGTGGAGCGCATGTTACGCACGTGTCCGTCTCTGCCCCCTGGGCCGCCCAAATCAGCCCGACAGCAGAGCGGAAAATGTAGACCCAACCCGGCCCAGTGCGGGTCGGGTTCTGGCCAAGAATCTAAGCTCTTATGTATCCTAGACTAGAGAATCCGGTCCTTTTTCAAAATAAATGATCGCTCAGACTCTGACAATAAATTAATTATTTGTTGTGCGGCCCGGTCCAAATTGATCCACGGCCCGGTACCGGTCCGCGGCCCGGGGGTTGGGGACCACTGCTCTATGTCACTTATCCTAGAATCTTTTAAATCCTTAAATCATTGTAAGACTCGTCTTGAGCATTTCTGCTGTCTAAACACAATGACTGCTCCTGCTAACCCACACCATAGTGTCTGTTTAGCGCTAACTTCACTAGATTGTGTATGCGCTAAGGCGCCTTCTACTGGCTGGATATATTCACTACATGTCGTTTAATATAGGCTGATAAAAGTCATTTAATCCACAATACACTTCTTTTTTTTGTTTGAGACAGAAAATTTAAGGTACTCAAGAGCATGCATAAAGGTGAATAATAATATGAAAAATGCATAATATATTTCCTTTAATTTCCCAAACATTGTCATTTGTTTTTTAGTGACTTTAGTGAGAGTTTTCTGTGCAGGGAGAGAACATTAGACGAGCAGATGCTCTCTGCGGCTGCTGCAGCTCTCGTCTTTCTCCTCGAAGTTTTTAGCTGTGTTTTTGTCTGTCACAAAGCAGAGATCTGTCTGTATTCACCGCAGAAGTGCAAAAAGCATGTTTTTCAACTAGTTCCAATCAAGGTGCAAGGTCAGTGTGTGCACCCTACCACTCATACAAAATTACTATTTTGCCGCGTGCTCAAGCCCCCGATGTGTGTTGAACTTTACCATAACTGTCAGTTATTTAGGTCCCATAAACATCATCTAAAACATTGACAGTCACCTATGACATTATTATCAGATTAATCAGTTTTGCCCTTGATATATTTCATCTGCCCATTGTGTTCATTTTCCCAGGATGGGAGATAACAGCAGGTCCCAGAGTCCAAATGTTTTTATGGAGTCAAAGTACGAGTGTGTGCAGTTTGCGGCCGGAGCAGATAGCTGGCTAGCTCCTTAGTGCCAGGGTGACTAATCCGCCCAACCATATGTCAGTGGCTGTGTCAAGCACACTGCCAGAGCTGTGTAAAGCACAGAGCAATGCGGGACAGCAAAACACAGGGACATTGTGCATCCATATGTAAGCAACTATTGACTTTCAGTTTTGTTTTTTATTAATCAATGTGTTTGTGATTTTAGTAGAAGTGTAGATTCCAGGTGCTGGTAAGAACTGCAGTTCCATTGCGGCAATTGAGTTGTGAGTTGAACTAATAATTGTCCTCATTCTAGGAGACAGCAGCGACCTCAGGGAGGAGGTGGTGGTGGAGGAGATGGGAAGAACCAGCCTCAGCACATTCAGCAGGCGCCACAGCATCTAAAAGATCAGCAGCCATCTCCAAACCACAACCCAAGTGAACTGGGAGACAGTAAAAGCAACAGCAGTGGTCGACCCCCACGTCATGGGCAGCGTCAAGGAGGACACCCACAGCATGGATACAGCCAGAACCGCCGCTGGCAGCACAATCAGAAAGGTCAAGAGCACGGACAGACAAATGCTGTGGGGGAGAAAGAAATTACCCCAAGAACTACCAAAGACAAAGATGGAAAGAATGTAAGGCAGAGTTTGGAGCTTGAGGACGCCTCCACTAAGAGTCCTCCTGAGCCGCCTCAGCCACAGTCTATATCTGCTACGAATGACCCGACCCTTAACAAGAAGCCCCCGGGACCAGGTGTAGAAGACCAGGGCCAGTCAGGGCAGCCCAAAATCAGCCTGCTGCAGTCTTCTAAAGAGGGACTGAGGAAGAGGCTAAAGGACAAGGTACCAAAAGCTGCTTACTGCCTGTCAGTCAGCATTAAGCATGTCAGGACAGTACAAGTGTGTATACAAGTATGCTACCATTAACGTCTTACAATTACTTTGAACATACACTATCATTTTGATATTCAGACTTGCAAACACAAGCAAGGTCATCCTGCACTGACATGCTTTAGTCATTTATCTGCTCAGTTATTTAGCATTCAGAGAGGCGCCCTCTCACAGTGAATCAAGTACAAGCATCTACTAAAAAGGGGGAACAGCTAATGCAGCATTAAATGAACACTTTTTGATTATATCCACTGTGAGCATTAAACTAGCAGCCAGCAAACTGCTGCTGCTCTCAACTTGTATCAACCAAACCAAACTCATCGGCACCATTGGTCTCTGCAGGCAGCACAAATTATTAAGCATATCTTCAATGGTGCCAGTGAATAAGTAAAAAGAGCCATCTTTCACAGGAATACTGTCAAAGATGGTCTCCTCAAACTTGTTCACGCTGACTGCGTACATTACATGACTGGTACCACGTGTTCTGACATTTATGAATGCAGTGATTATCATGTCATCCACTATTGACATGTTGTGACATTTTGCTCTACTCAGAGTGTTGTTTGTCACACAGGATCTCACATCTACATATATATTACTATAAACAAAGTATATTCACCCTATCTTCAATGATTGTCGTGTGATCGCAGATGAGAAAGGGTTGTATTAGTATGAATATCAAAGCAAAGTTAATGAAAGTCCTGATGTCCATCACAGGAAGAGGCTTGTGTGGAGTCAAGAGGCCAGAGCATGGACCGACTGGTGGAGCTCCTCAACAGCATGAGGAGCAACTGCAGTGGAGTGGAGCAGCAGCTGGCCTCTTTCATGGAGGAGGCCCAGAGCTCTGCCCGCTCTGAAGAGAGCCTCTCTCAGGTGGTCAGTGCCATCTACTCCAAGGCTGTGTCGGACAGGAGTTTTGCTGCCACTGCTGCTAAGTTGTGTGACAGGATGGCCATGTTCATAGTGGAGGGGACAAAATTTAGATCTCTGCTCCTCAATCTGCTGCAGGTAAGAACCACCAAGAAGATGTTCTTGTCTCTTAAGACTTTTGTGCCAAAAATACTCTTCATACATTTTGCAAACTGAAATGTTCTTGTTGATTAAACTCAAAACTAATTACAGTAAGGTCTAAAATTGTACTTTAGTGTGTCCACTTTTGTATGTCCACTGTCCACAAGTCCCTTCCTCCCAAACTATCTCTCTAGGTACTAAAATAAAGCATGTTTATTTTCATAAGTGCAAACTGCAAATGCATATACAAAAAGTACTATATTTACTTTTACTTTAAGAGTAATATGGCCTTTAATGTTTAGTGTAGCTAAAATTAATAAATGCTTATGAGAAAAAAAGATGTTTAACATCCATTTATGGACACAAATAGTGAAACATCTAAACTAGTTTCTCCAAAGCTTTGGAAGCTTGATAGAAGTCATTTAAATCTTTCTTAATTTCCGTTCTTTTAGATGTTAACATTTCCTTTCCAAACCAAGTTCTTTATCTGTTTTTCCACACGACAGTAACAGTCCATTCACAGATGTGTGGTCTTCCACTTGTCTTTATTCTTGCCATTTATTCCCACACTCTGGACCTCCTTCCTTGCTTTGACATTTGGGCCTTGAGTTTTAAAACGTTTGAAATGTCATAAGTGCTCTCATGAAGACCATCATTAATGATGCTGCTTGCTGAGCCCTGGAACTCATTATGGAGCCAATTAGTGTGTGACTGAGGAATGCGCCACTGTTTATTGTAGTAAAAGTAGCTTTTTACCTTTTTACTTTGTTCTGAGGGCCCATACCAACACTTCTACTGTACAATAAATTAAAGCTGGGGTACAAAACTTTATTTCTGGTTTCCTTTTTATTTTTGTTTTGTTTTCCCAATAAAGTATTTTGTAAAAGCAGCACATTCATTTATTAACACTTTATTGCTTGTGAACACTGAAGAAAGGGTTAGATGTGTTGCTATGTTATGTTTTGGTGTAAGAGGATATTGGCTGTTGTGACAGACCACCGTCAGAAGCTCATCTTAAGCTTTGCATGCACCCAAATTATAATGCATGTGAATACCAGCGATATGCCAAACAAGCTAGAGCCAAGGAAAAATACCTACTTCCTCTTTTCATGGTTTGAAGTGGTTTGAGTATCCCAGCTTTACATCTTCAAGTCCTCTTTTTTATTGTTGTATTTATATCCTTTTCTGGCCCAATTGATTGTTGTAATTCAATCCAGGATCAATCTACCTACATATAACTTTATATACATACTACTTTATACTGAATTCACCATACCTTTTGTTGTTATTTCTTGTTCCCTCTCATTGTCATTTATAAACGTGCTTATGTTTGTCTGTGCGGTTTATTATACACACATTTAATAGTTTAGTTTGGACAAGTTAGCTTTACCTGTGTAGCAGATTTGCTGACCGATCTAAACAATCAATTCCTTATTAAGATCCTTTGTGACCATATTTTACTTTTATGCATTTGTGTTTGTCCACAGAGGGATTTCTTCATCCGCGAACAGCTACGGCAAACAGACGTGGAGAAGTGGTTAGGGTTTATTACATTCTTATGCGAGGTGTTCGGTGCCATGAGGAGCAGCTCAGGGCAGCCATACAGGGTCCTGGTGTGCCCCATCTTCACCTGTCTACGAGAGGTACCACTATTTATTATATAGTATGATACACCCTGTAGTACTTGCGTTTATCGAATCTCATAAAGTTCCTGTTTGTGGACGACAGTCTAGACTGCATACACCACTCTGGGTTTAGTTTACGGCACAGATGTCCTTTACAGCATCAGTTCCAGCAAAAGTCACGACCCTTAGGTTATTTCTCATAATCTGGTCATGCTCTCTCTTACACAGTTCCCCTGTCACTGTAAGAACAATAGAGTGTAGCCACCGCAGACAAACCGCGATATGGAAGTGGTATCGGCAAAGAGAATGATCAAGGAGGAAGTTGATGAGGACACTATGAGGAAAGTAGAAGCAGACTCTGGTCAGACTTAGTAACAAATGGGTCGAAATGTAATTATATGTTGTAAAATGCAGGAGGGGAGAATATGTAAGTTACTAATATTTTACAAGTTGAACAATAATACATTACATGAGGTAATTTTCTCCCCGAATTAAGGTATCACATTGAAATATGTGCTACTATTTTATCAAAGTTGTAACTCTTTTGTTGCCTCCGTGTTGACTGCAGCAAAGTGTTCTGTTGATGATGCAACTTGGCACAGATCTGTCTTATAGTGTTTTAAGTAAGTAATTGTTCTCTCGATATGCAGATCACTCTCGCATATGGAAATCCCTTTAAAGTAGACATATAGATGTGCGGAATGCTGGAGCCTTAGAAGTGAGTGGTTCCATGGAAAGCAGGATAAGAAAAATGCTACGCCGCAGACGGGAAAGGTGATGATAGAAGACTATAGATTAGACCGTTTTAATATAAACTTGGCAGTGGCCTCCCCAGAGAACTCATTATGAGCTAATCCAGCTTGTGGCAGAGCTCTCTTCTCGAAGGACGACAAGACTTGACTTCCCACATCAAACAGCCACACTGTCACCACGCCCTGTTCAGCCAGTAAGGAGCTGACGTGTGCGCCGCAGCAGTCTCACTGATAGTTGGAAAAGCTTCTGACTTCCACTCTAGAAAGTCAGTGCTCAGTCACTAGATGGTGTTCGAGAAAAGAACATTATGTGAGCTCATGGCCTTTTAACTTTTCATTTGTGTGTATTTTTTCTAGATGAGTTCAGCTGTACAGCACACTTCACTATTATACTGGAGTCAATGTTGTGCTAGATTTGTGACGTCTGTTGTTATCCTCAAAAGCAGTCAAGGCTCCAGTCACTTGATAGGATGTTGCATATGCTGCATTACAACAGCTTGTCCTTCCCCAAGATTTCCTCCCATGTTTCTTACTCCCTGACACACCTGCATTTTCTCCAAATTCATGCCTTTTTTTTGTCAAGGTCAGGTTTATGGTACATTCCTGGAAACATTACATGTCTGCTTCCTGCTCTCCTGTGCTACAGTTCACCCTGGCTGTAGATAGTCTCTGCATTGTTTCTGTACCAGTGCCCATTGTGTGCCCATCTGTCCAAGAGGCTGGACTCCAGGGGGAGAGCCAGCTAGCATGTTTATCTGCTTAACTGTTTGTTTTTGGCATGGCTGCATGTGTATGCAGATACAGTGCAGGGTGGTGTTTGATAACTGCCTTGTTTGCCAGGCTGAAACCCTCATCTGTTGTCTTCCAAGATTTAAAATGTTAATTCAGGAAATGTTTACACTTTGGATTAGTCTTTTTCACTCTTTTTGTGCAATGATAAACAGGCACACAAACACTTGCATTTGTTTAATCTCTGCATGTGGTCTGTTCCAAATATACATCATGTGCTTTATTTACATATCTGACTTGTTAGGTTTAGCCCACATACTGTGCATTGGGTATCTTGAAGTTAAATCTATTCCTATAATGAATTTTATTATAGGTAGCTAATTTTTGCTGTGTAGCACAAATAGTTCCTGAGTTTGTTCTTTTGTTTTGTAGTTGCTGGATTCCAGAGAAGTGAAGGAAGATGCAGTGCTCTGCTGCTCAATGGAGGTACAGGCTACACAAGATTAATGTTACCTTGCAGAAACTAAAAATCACATCCCTTAGTATATAATGACAAACGTTAGCATATTTCTATCCACAAAAAAATGGCTTGTTTTGTTTTAGTTTGCTTTACCATCCTGGTTCTATCCAAGTGTGAATAAAACGGTAGCACAAGAAGAATCGAAAGAGCACAACAGAGGGGTTTAAAGTTTTATACATCAGCTTTCTGCGTAAATATATGCCATATGTGCTAAGTGTAATACTGTGATATCAGAACATTCATGACAAGTATAACTGAGCTGTCCAAAATGATAGAAAAACATGCATTTATATTTTAACACAAGCTGAAACATTTTACTAACCATTAAGGCCAATGAAAAATGGTCTGCCCAAAACAGCTCTTTGCACTCTCCTCTCCCCCTCTGTTGCCCACGGTAACAAGGTGTCAGACTGTCTGGCACTGCACGTCAGAAGGGACACAAGTGTCGAGTCTGAACTCCGCTCTTGTGTTGCAGCTCCAGAGCACTGGGCACCTTCTGGAGGAGCAGCTCCCAGGGATGATGACGGAGCTTTTAGCAGCTGTGCGGGACAAGATGCTGTGTCCATCAGAGTCTCCACTCACCCGCTCTCTCCTAATGGAGGTCATAGAGCTGCATGCTCATCGCTGGAGCCCTCTCGAGTCTCTGACCACCCAGTACTACAACCGGACCATTCAGAAGCTCACCACTACAGCTTAGGTGCCTGCCAACAGGAGAAGAGACCCCGCACAAAAAATACATTTTATCTTTATTTTTTACTTCATTTTCACTTTGTAAATTACTGAACATACATTTACATTGTGTTATTTCCACAGAAAAGGCCAGAGAAATGAAAGGGCAATACTGCAGGGTTAAGTTTTTGAATGCCAGACGGTCAGTAGAGGCGTGCTTCACAGCCTCTGGGGCGGCGGTCTGGTGAGGGCCAGTGGCTGTATATTTAAGAGGGACCAGACGAGAGGGGGTTTGTTCAGAGGGAAAAGAGAAATCCTTCCCAAAGATGAATGGAGTGGAGGGTGTCAGGCTCTGTCCTTCATTGTGTTCACTTTGCGCGTCCAGCCTCTGGGGTCCGCGTGGCTGATCAAATTGAGGAGGGGCCAGAGCAGACATGATGCTGTCTGTCTGGGCTGTCTGCCCCACCGGGCCATGGCCCAGGTCAAAGGGCTCCTGCCTGTCTTTGTCTGCCCAGCCCTCCCCCAAGCACATTCCCAGCAGGAAGCCTTCTTTGTGGGGCCGCAGCAGCGGGCCTGCTGGGCCAAGCTGGGCCAGGATCAGACTCAGGCTGGCTTCAGTACAGCAGCAGATGGCTGCCTGAGTCCCTGTGAGACGACACACTCCGAACACACTCCCTTTGGCACAGGCTGGGCTCCCGGCACAGTGCTATGGGGGGCCGGGGCGGGGGCTGCATTAAAGAAGCATTAAAGCAGACACAGCTCTGTTAAATCTTTGTTTTGTCCTGTAGGGGAATGTTTCCTCTCCTCTGTGATGCCATGCATGTCCAAGCTTTTTAATTATGATGATGTTCAAACCAACCATTTTTATTAACACTGATTTAGTTTAATGTTTTTTTCATAATTGTTTGTATATGATATTTTATCAGTAGTCTTAATTGCACAGCTTATTGGGTTTGCACAGTTTAGCTTTTCTGTGCAAAAATGTAACCAGTGCTTTTGGGGATTCTCTCTTAAGACGAGTGGTTGTGGCAACTCAACTCTTTAGGTTATTTTAATGAACTAGTGGCCTTGACAGCTCTCTGGTTTAAGTAGCTTTTTTCATTTAGGCCCTCTGGCCTCTCAGAAGAGGGCATGCTCGTGGCTTGTGAAAAAAAAATCAATTTGCTGTCCAACTGCACCAAAAAGTGCATGGCACATGAGAGTCTTGGAGATTTATTTGTTTCCCTACTCAAGCCATTTTGCAGTGGACATTTTGCAAGTGTTAAATATTGAGTGTATTTTGTTTTTTGAGAAAATTGAATTAACCTGTGTATTGAAACTTGTTTAATGACCTCATTAGCTAGTCATTTGTGACTGTTTTTAAAGCTGAAGTGTGTAATATTATATTGATTTAAAACAATCAGACCATTTGTAAATGGGCTCGAAGTGTAATCCATTGTTCAGTATTTATAACTTTAAGTGAAGTAGGGTTGCATCAACATGGGGTTGTGTTTTACATAGTAACAGGTCTGTGGAGTCTTGGATAGATGTTTGGGAGTAGTTACATCTATCATGATGCATTCGCACATGCACATCAACTTCCCCTTTGACTCTCGTTGGGGTTATTTTTAATTGTTTTGTTATATTCTCTGTCTTGCATCAAGAACTGAGAACCTTTGTGGTAGGGAAAAACCCAGAACACTAGTGTAGAGGAGTAATATTCTTGAATGGTTTGGGACGTGCAGGGCTTAATCTGTAACTGTTCAAGAACATCTTTGACTTGTTATTTTATTTCCATATTATATTAGGTTTCTATTTAAGTTATAAATGCTTTTTATATAAATCTATCATATTTCCATATTCCTTGTGGATTAAAACATCTGTAATATCTACATTGCTGGCAAGTAAGCTATTAACATGTGAATAGTGGAAGCCTATTGGTCAGTTTGCATTATGCAAAGAGTGGCTGGCTCACACACCAGATGGGGCAGATGGAACATGCCCCCCCATCTGTGGTAGCGAGTCTCTCCACCCCTCGTGCCCTTAGACCCTTCTGCTTGGGTCGCTCATTCTACGATTGTATGAGATGCACCTTTATTTACATATTTTCATGAATATTGGAGAAGCAGAACTCCTGTGAGCTGTAATAGTACAACTGGGGGTCACCAATGAGCTCTTGTCTGTTGGTTTTTTAAGCAACTGAAAAATAAACTAACAGGAAAAGAACAATGGTGTCATGTCTTTTGTCTCTTTGTTCAGTATCCAAACCAGACGAGACTGGGGCTAGTATATTCAGCAAAACGGAAAGAAGAACATCCTTTACCTTTTCTGCTAATATGAGTACAGCCATGATATGTCCACTTCATAACGACACATTTATTTGGTTTGTGTGCTGGAGCCGCGGTGTTCTTGTAACGTTGGCCCTGGTGCGCTCTGACACACGCCTCAATGGGGCTCCCCCCAAATACCCACAGCCCCCACTGAGGGCCCTTTCTCTGTGACAAACAGAACATCCGTCTGGATCAATGAAACAAGTGAAACTGTGTCAAAATACTTTAAAAATGTGAATAGTACTGGTACCAACAAAGTACAACAATGTCCAACAATGGTATAGAAAAGTACATCTCCGTTTTGATGTAGACCAGGACCTTGAGTGTCCTGAAAGTAATGTATGTAGTAGAGATGTATAATCAAAAGCCGATGGATGCACTGGTGTAAAATATTAAAAGATAGTCAAAGACCTATATCACAGTTTCTCAGTGAATTCTGTTTTAGTAATTCCATCAAAAAAGTACACAATGAGAAATGAAATGCTTTAGCTAAAATGTTTGTTTTGGTTTGTCTAGAGATGCTGATACATGTTGTTGTGTCTTTGGGTAAGAGACTTTGCCTGTGTTTGGAGTGTGAGGGATTGGTGGAGGTGCTGTTGGCGTAGATCAGCCACACTTCTGTTAGTCTGCCCTGGGACCGATGTGGCTATAACTTACCAACATTTGTGAGTAAAAAAAAATAACCGCGTTTTTGAGACTGTTAAATGGGCCTAATATAATGCATTATTGTAATCTCACTTCTTAATTTGGTAATCTATTTCTCTGAAAGGCAGTGCAAAAAGTGTTACTCTTCAGTCATTGATCAGTGAAGTGCTTGGTGACTCAAACTACCACCAAAACCATTTGGGCCAGACAAAGACAGCCGGCTCTCATCTGTCCTTGATGACAAACCACAGACCAGACTCGGATGTTGAGATTGCTGCACTCCTGCAGATTTTCTCTTTTTTTGGGGTCCTTCTGTCTGACTGTTGACTCACTTCTTTATTTATCATAGTTCCCAAATGTCTCTGTCTGATGAAGCCAGAATTGGAGAGAATATTTTTGTTTGGACCAAAGGCCAGATTCTGTGTGCCGAGAAAAACCACAACATATCCAAAGATGTTGCCCAGTATAGAGTTGAAAAATCAAGTTTTTTTTTCAAGTGTGGGGGCCTTCCAAGTGTTTTTTAGAATGCTCTGGTGACCTTCATGTCTCACCTGCAGCGAGTGTTTGACTTGAACGTACAAAATCACATCTGACTCAATCACACTGTTGTCCTCTATTGGGGAGACACATTAAAACTTCATGGGTGCTCATGTATTATAGACTATATGTTCTCTTTTTAACAAATGTAGAAAGTGCAATGCAAATTTTTCTTTGTTAGAGTGCATGGTTCCATTAAGTGTGTTCTTCTGTTTTTTCTTTTATTGATTACAGAGTTTGAAGGAAACATTTGTTAGACAGTAACAACAGAAAATATGGAAATGTACATAGATATATACAGCTCTTCAGTCAAATCGGCAGACATAAGGAGTTTTAAAATAAACATTAAAGATATTCATTAATAAAATCCATCATTAGGGAAGTGCTATGTTCAATACAACTGCAATACAGTCAGTGACAATATAAATTACTTCTCCCTCTCTTACAAGGACACGTTCTACAGTCTAATTGCTCTGGAGGAAAATGACTAACAGAGATCTATTATTCACTCATACACACAGACACTTTACTTAAGTACAGTTTACGGTGGATACTTTTTACGTCACAACATCTTTCAACATCATTTCAACTTCACTAGATCTTTTTATTGAAAAGTATGGTACTTTTCTTCAAGGTTTAAGACCACCTGAGATGGGCAAGTTCATGATAACATCATTTACAAATAAAACTTACTAGATACGTTGAGTTATAGATTCAGTGGTCTATATGTCGACCAAAAATCAGCTCAATTATTCAATTAAGATCACAATATTTAATGTTTTAATATTTACGTCATTGCTTTTATTAGTGATACTTGAGATACTTTTACTTTTATAATAATTTCATTGTCCCCGTATCTGTACTTTTACTTAGTACTAAGAAGTACTAAGTACTTCTTCCACAGGATTGATGTGACCCAAACACAAAAATTAGAGGGTAAACTCTTTCTCCATAGACTAGGGCAACAAAATGTTGGCAGGTTGTCTTAGAGAATAAATATAAGTTTTACTGGTCTAGAAATGGTTCCATATAACACCAAATAAATCAACAATTCAACATAGTATTTATTAAGACACACTAATCTCTACTAGCAGTATCATGCACATTACATGTGGTTGCCAGACATACCACTCACCTTTAGTTTTTTTTAAGGAAAATACAAATAATCCCGTCAAAAAGGGAAACCAGAAGGCTGCATTGACCGCTTCCTAAAGTGGCAGTGGAGGAAATGATGTCATGACCTGCTCACTTCCTGAATGAACTCTTTCAGTGGCGCCTTTACTGCTGACTCAGTAAATCACTTCTGAATAGTTCCTGTCGTTAGAACTGGGCCGATCCCCATTCACATCTACGCCTACTGCACATAGTTTTAAATACACTTCAAGAGGAGTTTGACAGTGCAGTGTCACTAAACCACCAGTCACAGAAGCATTTGATCTTTGAGTAAACCAGCAGGTTTAGTTCTGAGGGGCAAGAGTTTAAAAAGTGTTTTAAAAAGTACTTTGATAGGCACAGGCAGGAGGCTTTGCTTGACAAAAATGTTTTACACACTTACAGTTAAAATAATTGTGGGTGAAAGATCTTTAAAATGGGATAGGAGGGTTTTACAATTAGCAAGTTTACATGTGTTCTTCTGACTCGGTTTTAAGTCAGGGGTGGCCAACCTTTTTGCACGAGGGCTGCAAACATATTTGAAGTGGAGGGCCACAGACGGTGGTAAATACAGTCATTTAGGTTGCATTTAATACAAGTTTTCATAGAACCACCACACCTTTATTCTGGCTTGGAACATTATTCTAAATGCGTGTTATTGAGGTTAGTAGTAGAATTACTTAAATGTGCAGTAAACAATACTGTCTGTCATCATTGGGGCCAATTCAGCAGGAGAACTGAGCGCTATCAAAACCTGGTCTGAGGCACCCAGTTTGGAGACTACTGGTTTAAGTGCTTTTTTTTTTTTTTTTAATTAAAGCATTGTTTTTCTAGTTTGCACTACAAACACTGACCAGAAAAAAGAAAAATGCCTTGCACATGGTTATGTCATAATTTGCGCATTTCCACCTGTAGTTCCTAGGCATATTTCTATTATATATCACATTTAACCAACCACTACTAAAACTGCTAGACAGCATCCTGCACACACACACACACACACACACACACACACACACACACACACACACACACACACACACACACACACACACACACACACACACACACACCCACAAACACACACACACACACACACTCAGACACACACTACTGTGGTAGTGTGGTACTGTGGTGACCGAGGGGTTAAAATTTAAACACAAATGATTCCCCGCTAATTCATAATACAATAAAACAATAAAATTATGCAACACCAACTGATTTTATGGTTGGAAACCAGACTAAAATTTAGCCCACTCTAAACCAGAGCACTCAGGTAAAGGGACTGACTAGACAAGAGACAGAAAATATGAAAAGTTACAATCTTTGTTTTAACATGTTTTTATAAGACATTCAATTACTAAATGAACCTAAAACAGACCATGAGTCACACACTCTCTTATTCACTCTTAAATTTGTCAGTAGTAGAAAAGTTTTAGGAGTTCATCAGTTAGGCCCAACCAGAAGCCCACACAGCAGCTTGGGCTTCACTTTACGCCACAGACTGTCCGGTCTATGCTTTACGCCACGTGGGCCGTGGAAACGTACCTTGATGGACGCGCAGAAATATCCTGCAGGAGCAGTACATGGCTAACCTGGCCCTGCCACAGGAATTCTCGCAATATTTGTGAGTTCACATATCGTGTGCACGGTTAGTACAGAGCGGCAATGTAGACGAATATGAAGCATATAACAAAAAGGGGGAGAAGAAGCCACTCCTGTAGCACCCAAGAGGAAACACACGGCGCAGGAGGCGCAGAGGTGGTCCAAGCGGCAGGTGCGCGGGACAGATCCGATGTAACTAACATGCGCGTGCAGAGCCGAGGACGCCGTGATCGGAGCGCAAGCGGCAGAAAGGCCATTGAGACGGCGACTCACGGTTTGATGCAGAAGATCAAACGTCAGCCGGCTGCACGTGCAGACGTCCGAGGTGAAAGAAGGTGTACCTAAATGACCTTTGCAAGAACGTGCCTGGCTAGCCGACGGATGTGCATGCCACTGCCATGCTGTACATAACTTCATTTCTCATGGTACAAACTTGTCTTTCTAGAAGACATTTTTTCGTCAAAAGAGCAAATGTTTTAATTCAGTACATGTGATCATCTCTGCTGGCCACGTGTTCCATTGAAAAAAGGAAAGGCAGATCTAGCAAAAGAGGCCCTACATTTTTGGACACTACATTTTCCTCTTGAGGTAAATCGAGTTATTTTATCTCAGCAGAGAGAAGAACATGAGATTCCATTCTTTTTTTTTGTTAGTACAGTTGTTACCTAAATAAAAGCAGAAAGGAGGGGGTCAGGTGGGGCACAGGCATTTCACAGCACTGGGATAATAAGGGCCAAACACAATGAGCAGAGCTATTAGATCCTTATCACTGCTTCTCCATCCTTTATCAAGATGTCTATGTGTCAGTTGGTCATTTCCTGTGCTGACCAGACCAGCCACCCAGAAGTGTGCCTTTCTTTGTGGCTGACAAGTCGCTGTGAGCAAATCCTCTGCAGTGAACTGCACTCAGTGACCGACAATTGAAGCAGAAATCAACACAGCTCCATAATTAAAGCCAGTGTGGACGGCCCAATGCCAGACTCTGCTCAGCAGAGCAGAAGGAGCAGTGACCTCACGCAGCCGTTGGAGGTCCTGCAAGTGTCCGCTGACAAGCAGTGGGAAATCACACCTGATGTCTTTGTTGCCATGTTCCTGGTGAGCGTTGTCATTGTGGAAACCTGTGGACGAGACAAGCATGTTACTAGGCAACCCCAAATCCTGATAAATTAGTATGCAAGGTAAAATGTGTAGAAACACAGAAGATAATGACATGTAGTGTGTTTATAAGCAAGGCTGACGCAGTAAATATTTTAATATGCACAAACCAGAATGACCTTATTATATGTATGCGAGGTCCCTTGCCTTTCCCAGCATGCAGCAGTCCTCCTCTTTATAAGCTGCAGAGAGAGGCCTGTTCCCACTCTGCTCTGTCTTAACAGACTTAAAAGAGCTGAGCATACAACCACACTGTACTAGTCTGGCCTTTGCCTGAAGACACAATGTGCATTAGCCTCTGCTTCCATGAACACAACACACAAACTCACAAACACACAGGCTCCACAGCGTGTCTGCTCACATGCTCTACTCTGTCAGACATCTCTTTACTTCCACAACATGAAGCTGCATTGGACAAGAGGCACTGTTGTGAAATTATAAATGTGTGTGTGTGTATATATATATATATATATATATATATATATATATATATATATATATATATATATATATATATATATAACAGAACACAATATATATATATATATATATACACAATATATATATATATATATATATATATATATATATATATATATATATATATATATTGTGTTCTGCCAATCAAGAATGCCATAGGTTCATCAGAGCTACATTAGACACTTATTTTTGTCTTCTGGCTGTAAACTGTACAACTGTGCTAGTATTGTGTTAACACTGGTGATGAAGGGTGAGTCAGGATCAGTCTGGTTGCAAATTGTGATCCACCTACTTGTGCCATGCACCACAGAGAAGCTTTCCCTAAAACAATGCTGTGTATTAGAGATTTTTATTTTTATTCTTCCTAGTACAATTTGTAAGAGTTGTTGATAAAGTAAATAGGATATTACATACCTTCCTCCAAATGAGTTGGAGCATCCACACTTTCATCACATCACGCCTTGATTATTGTAATTAATTCATTGTACTGTAGCCTGGATCAAACATCTCAATTGATTTTAAATTGTTGTTGTTTGTTTTTTAAATGTCTAAATGACAGTGCCCCGCCTTATGTTTGTGAGTTGCTCTCTCCTCATGCTCCGGCTCGAGAGGTGAGGTCCACAGATCTGTTCCTTTTAAATGTCCCAAGAACTCGCCTCAAGATTTAAGGTGACTGAGCTTTCTCTGTGGCTGTTCCCAAGTTGCGGAACAGTCTGCCACTAAATATTAGAACGGTTCAGTCTCCTGATCATTTTAAATCATTACTGAAGACTCACCTCTTTGCACTAGCCTTTGATAACTAGAAGCTGAGCACTTTATGTAATCAATGTTCTTGTTTTTGTTATAATTTGTAATATTTTATTCTTGTTACTTACTTTACCTCCTCCTTTACTTTGGGCACCACTGGATGTTGTAAATCTTCATCTTCATCTTCTTCCGCTTATCCGGGGCCGGGTCGCAGGGGCAGCAGTCTAAGCAGGGACTCCCAGACTTCCCTCACCCCAGACACTTCCTTCAGCTCCTCCGTGGGATCCCGAGGCGTTCCCAGGCCAGCCGAGAGACATAGTCCCTCCAGCGTGTCCTGAGTCTATCCCGGGGTAGGCGTCCCAGGGGCATCCGGAACAGATGCCCGAGCCACCTCAGCTGGCACTGTCAATCTCGATCCGCCTGTCAATCCCTCGCTCCATCCTTCTCTCACTCGTGAACAAGACCCTGAGATACTTGAACTCCTCCACCTGAGGCAAGGACTCCCCACTCACCCGGAGAAGGCAAGTTACCTTTTTCCGGTCGTGAGCCATGGCCTCGGATTTGGAGGTGCTGATCTTCATCCCAGTTGCTTCACACTCAGCTTCAAACCGTCCCAGTGCATGCTGCAGGTCCAAGTCCACTCCAAGAAGGCCTGGGACTCTACACCGCTGTTCGGCCCGTAGGCCGCCTCAACAGTGAGAGACCTGTCCCCCACCTGAAGGCGTAGGGACGCGACCCTCTCATTCCCCGGGGTAAACTCCAACACGTGACGGCTGAGCTGAGGGGCTATGAGCAAGCCCACACCAGCCCGCCGCCTCTCCCCGCGGGCAATGCCAGAGAAATGGAGCGTCCAGCCCCTCTCGAGGAGACTATATGGCCCCGTGGGGAAAGGCCCGGCCACCAGGCACTCGCCGTCGAGCGCCCACCCCAGGCCTGGCTCCAGGGTGGGGCCCCGGTAACGCCATTCCAGGTGACGTAACTGGCCTTGGTCTAGTGCTGATCATGAGAGGCTTCTGAATTTGGTCTGACCCGTCACCCAGGACCTGTTTGCTATGGGTGATCCTACCAGGGGCATGAAGCCCCAGACAACATAGCTCCCAGGACCATTCGGGCACTCAAACCCCTCCACCACGTTAAGGTGGAGGTTCAAGGAGGGGGATGTTGTAAATGTGCTATATAAATAAAACTGACCTTTGATATTAGATAAATGCTACATCAAATGCATATTTCTTTCTTGTTCTGTCACTACCCAGGTGGCAAACCTTAACCATAACACTAACCTCACCCAGAATGTGGAAAAAATTGTAAAATACAAACATTTGATAGCCACTAATACAATGTGGCAGTTGTGTGGGTTTGGCAAAAATAAGCATATCTTAATACCTTATAAAGTTAAATATGGAAAAGGAAAATAAATAAACAGATCCAATCAATATCTTCAATATTGTCATTTTCTCATAAAGTTGTATGAGCTGTAAATATTTACATTCATTTAAAATTGTCATGGTCACATTTCCTTTCAGTAAGTGATGTTTTAAAGAATTTAATTGCTTAAATTGCTAGTACACGCCCCATGTGTGTGAGTTTATGCTGGCATGATGACCGTTTTTGTGGTAATGTTTAAGTTACAAAAAAAAGACTCAACTGGCCCCTGCATAAAGGTTAAAAAAAAAAAAAAACATACCCAGGCCCCCACACACACATATACACACACACACACACACACACACACACACACACACACACAAAACAGTGTGCAAGTGACGAATGAATGATGAATGCATGAACTATAAGAATCCAAATTTCTGTGTACTTATTCACATTCAACAATTGCCTTGTGTACTTGTGATTTACATATCTGATGGTGTCCATCTCCATGTGTCTCTCAGTGGCTCACACAGCCCCGGGACCTTGGGGCTCACCTGTCATCTGTGGAGGAGTGTGACTCCAAAGGGCCTCGCTGTCTGGACCGGCGCTGGCTTTCCCCATTAGTCATGTTGCGACAAAAACCACAGCAGTCAGTCCGCCGGGTGGCTGGCTAGGCGTCAGCTCTCTGGCTATTTGGCTTTCAGACAGTGAATGCCACATTGTGTTGTTGCACAGACAGGCGCCTTAGGAGAAAATGTTTAAATCTTTAATCTTTTTTTTTTTTTAAGCCTAACACAAGGGTCAGTAATATTTCATTTATTATGATTGCTTATCAGCAAATGTATTATGTTGAAACAAACAGAGTCATAATCTTTTTTTCAAAGTCTTAAAGGTGAACGATGTAATTTGCCACCTGCTTGTCTCCATGGAGATGTTCCACAGTATGGCATTAAGCAATTGTTCCCACTAGACCAAGCTACAGCTCAGATCTGTGGAGAGTCAACCCCTGCTCACAGAAAGAATGCATGTTTTCATTCAGGTATTTTTGAGCAATTAAACAGGATAAGTTTGATGCCATACTGTGAAATATTCTAGGCAAAACAAAATCACCTCCATGGAAACAAGCCCGTGTTGGACCCCCTGCTAGAAAAATGATATAGTGCATGGTGAAATTTTAATTTTATGACCAAAATTTTTTTTTCTTTTTTTTTTTTTTTTTTTATGAAATAGCCTTTGCTTTATTATAGTCCTTTGGTTACTGGCCAAAGAGGACCTCCTTGAAAGCCACATCAACATGTCTCGTAGTGAAGCGTTGAAATTCCATTACACCTCTTTATGGCTCCCAAAGGTATCTGCACATAATACTGTCCCTTTATGACAATAATAACATGCTTAATGAGATCAGCCGTGATACACTGTGCGGATCAGGGAGCCCACCTTTCATTAAACGCATGTCTTTTTTGACATTGAATGAACTGCCAATACAATATGTATGACAATTATCATGTGGATGGTGCATCTTTCACCCCTTTAAAGTAATTCATTATCTCTCCCCCAGTCCCTTATGAGGTGTGATAAAAGCCTCTGTAAATGTATTGTGCACTAGCGTGACCCCAACCCTTAAGCCGGGGATCCAGGGATGAGCCCATGCTCCAGCGCTCTGTGGCTGCACTTCAGACATCAGGCCGGCAGACAAAGGACCATTCATCTTTACACCAAGCTGCTCGTGCGGCTCCTCAGAGAGACACTGAGGCTGACGCCGAGCTGGGCGACTCTGGCTTCGACAATAGTGATATTATTTATTGGCTGCGGCATCTATACCATATGTGATGAGTCCAGACCTTGACGCTGGAAGCAACACCAACATTAGAGCTGTGCGAGTGACTGATATAACACTGACAACCATAAATTATACACATTGGACAAAAATGCGGAAATCAGAACTAAGATAAATAAAAATTATATTTATTTCATTATAACGAGATACATCTCGTGATAATAGATTCAAAATAATGTGAATAATGTTTCTAAGACTCTCTCAAAGACCCCTCTAAAAGAGATCTTCTAACGAGAACCTTTCCTATTTAAGTAGTTTCATGACGTAGATTGAACATATGCATTTCTGCATGAATTATAATAAAATGACAAAACAGAATCATAATGTTCATAAAGTCCATTGTCATTTACAGTTTGCTGTGTATAGATCTTTCATCTCATGTAACTAGTCTGTTTATTATTATTAGGCCCGAGCCAACTTTTCACAATTGCAGAGTCCAGAGACCAGAAAATCACCAAAAACAAGTAATGAAAATGATGAACCTGCTTGTGCCAGATATTTGTACTCAGTGAGCTCTTATTTTGGGTGAGGTCCCTGAGACAAAATATTAAAAACCGCCTCGGTGGCCCCACCTCAACAATTGATTTACATAGAGTCAACGGGAGCCTGGACAGAGAAAATGTCAATGTAAAATATGAAACTCTACAAGAAAAAGATCATGTAATGAAATAAAAACATGTAAAAAAAATTACAAAAAAGTGCACATCTGTGTACATTTGCCTTCTCCTCACTTTTCATCAAATACATTTCAAGTTTTACGTGCAATGAAAAATTTACTATTTGATTTTTAATTTAATGTTGGGAGTGGTCATTGCAAATTCTTAACAAAATTAGATTTTCTTTTTTTTTATTTATGAAAAAAACATCTCTTCAAATTCATAAAAGAAAGAAAGACTAGTGAAAACACAGTACAGCGAACAAAAACAAGACACTTACAGTATAATAAAGTCCTAAACATGTAGCCAGGCATATTCAGTCCATTTGGTCCAAAGTCAGTTAAATTTGTCCAATTTCAAATTTAATCCAAATGTAATTTTCATTTTCTCCATGTCTTGAACGTCAACAATAATCATTGCAGTCCTTGATGGTGTTGGTTCAGATTGTGTCATCCATTTTTTTGTGACGGCCTTCTTCCTACTGCTGGTGCTCCACAGATACATTTATTGTGTCCACGGGATGAGTTTTGAGGCCCAAACACATCTCTTGTATCAAAGTGTGACCAGATGGGGATGTTATGCAAAAGCAAATTTACGAATTAGACTGACAATATGATTCTTATTTTTATTTTTAGTTTACCAACAACGCGTGAAGGGAAAATAAATATTGAAGCAAGGCGATCACAATCACAGGTCCACTGATTTGATAGACCTAATTTTATAGAATTTTATGGAGAGTAAATTTGTAGAATTATTTATAAAATAAATAGTATATTTTTGAGTAAATTCAGATGAGCAAATTATTAAGTAGAGGTGGCATTAAATGGTAGGGACTATGGCTGCATCAGTGAGACTTGCACATGCATGTGGCTCATAATAAAGGGAAGGCTTGCTCCATCCAGCATTTAAAATGTATTCTCCAGTTATTAAAATGCTAGCATATAATCACGAAGCAGAAATACCAGGAGAAGTGCCATTATGCAGCTCTTCACAGGTCGCGCAGACTCACACAACACGGTTAACAAGGTTAAATGGCCTTGAACCAGTCAAACACTAAAGTCACCCGCGCTGCCCGCAGATCCTTGTTTGATGCTTTGCCACCGGACTCGATGCCTACAGCTGCCCTAGTGCACATAACACGGCGGGTTCCAGGCGATCAGACATCTTGTGGCACGGCCCTATGTCTTGATGGTGGATCGGGATGGACTGGAAGTGTCTCATTGTCTTAACCCTTGTGACCTTATTATTAAACAGCCCTATTTACTGCTGGTGCTCTTTTACTGGACAGCTGAAAAATATAGATCATTTATTTTTCAAACTTTTTTTGCATACATTTGTTAATCCACTTCAGTTTTGTCAAAAAATACCCAACTTGGGAAAAAATCCAAGATTTTAATATTTTCATGGCCATATGAAAAAGCTACATTACAGAGGTGCTGAAAATACAGTATCCAAAGCAGTCTGCTCTCTGTAGCTCCATGAACGCTTTCGCGCGAGATGACTGAACAAGAGAGAACTGATACCATATATAAAGAGAAAATTATACTTTCTCACCAAACCGCTGACTGGATTATGTGATCATTTCCAGTGATGGGAATTTATCTGTTGGACAAAACAAAGCAAGTGCATGTTTGCATTAGGTTTTACACACATTATATAAGTGCAAACTGTGCATAATGCATCTAACATTAGACAAACACTATGCATTTGACCTTGAAATGTGATGTAGAGGTGCAGAGACATGAAATAAATTAAGAAAAATCTGAGGATAAACCAGGAGTCATTTCTTGTTTACCATGTCTAACAGCACCACAAACTTGGAACGTCTTTTTTGAATTGGCTTTATGTTTAAAAAGTAGGCCTATCATTCAGGTGTGATTTAGATTTTACTTTTTAAGAAATAATTTATGTTTGGGTGAAGTCCGTTGCTCACAATGCACAAGGCAGAATGATCACACACTTTTTCAAGTGTTATAGTTTACATGTCTATTTTTGCATGTTTTCTTCTTAAAATTAAATCATTTTTATAATATATATAATTATCTAAATACATTATCTAGATCTGTCTAGACTTAATATAAACTAGACTATATATATATATATATATATATATATATATATATATATATATATATATATATATATATATATATATATATATATATATATATATATTTAGTATAAAAATACACACAAAAACACAAAAACAGGGCCATGTCTGCTATGGATCATTCTCCTCTGTAGAAGTAAAAGTTTCAAGCCAGTTGTCTTGGTAACAACATTCTAGGTGACCAACCTTCCTCACGCTTACTTTTTCTCACAAACTCTCATTATTATTTTATGGCAGGTCAAAACACTCCAGCTCATCTCTGCAGTGCATTGACATAATTTAGCTCAGCCTTTACCCGGAGACACTGAGTTGTCTACAGTTCAGGGTTTAGTTGAAAAAATGTTTGTGAGAAGATATGGCACAGTATAGTGTTTTAACAGAAAATAACTCTTAAGTCCATGCTATTGATTCAAAACAAGGAGAGACGCAGCAATTTACAGATGCCTTTGAGAACTCAGAGTAGTGGTGCAGTAGCAGACCACAGTGGATTGACATGTGCATGAGAGTAGCTGCAGTTCAGGGAGGTCAGCATCACATGACACACAGGTGAAGTGGGCACAGGCACCCACTACTGCTGGAGTAAAGACAGCACAGCCAGAGGTAAAACAATGTGTACGCCCAGAAACAAATTATGAAGAAGATTTTCAAAAGTTGTGAATGATAAATTGTTGCAAAAGTCATAAATTAAAGGAGCTGTACACGATTGTTACAATCTTGAAAGCATGACGAGCTGACTCCTGTCTTCACAGACATTTTTAACACCTCCCTGGAGTCATGCCATGTCCCAGCCTGCTTCAAGTCGTCCATCATCGTCCCTGTTCCCAAGAAGCCCCGGATCACTGGACTTAATGACTTCAGGCCTGTGGCGCTGACGCCTGTCGTCATGAAGTCCTTTGAGCGCCTGGTCCTGCCCCATCTCAAGTCCTTCACCTCCTCCGCCCTGGACCCACTGCAGTTCGCCTACAGAGCCAACAGATCTGTAGACGACGCCATCAACCTGGCCCTCCACTTCATCCTGAAGCATCTGGACTCCCCGGGAACCTACGCCAGGGTCCTGTTTGTGGACTTCAGCTCTGCATTCAACACCATCCTCCTGCTCTGCTCCAGGACAAGCTCTCTCAGCTCCACGTGCCTGACTCCATCTGCAGGTGGATCACTGACTTCCTGACGGACCGGAGGCAGTGCGTGCGGCTGGGGAAGAATGTCTCAGAGACTCGGACTATCAACACAGGAACTCCACAGGGCTGTGTACTTTCTCCTCTGCTCTTCTCCCTGTACACCAACTGCTGCAACTCCAGCCACGACTCTGTAAAACTGATCAAGTTTGCAGACGACACCACCCTCATCGGACTCATCTCGGACGGCGATGAGTCTTTCTACAGGAGGGAGGTGGATCGGCTGGTGTCCTGGTGCAGCACCAACAACCTGGAGCTCAACGCCCAGAAGACAGTGGAGATGATCGTGGACGTCAGAAAGTCTCAGCCCCCTGCCCCCTCGCCTCTGACAGACTCTCCCATCACCACCGTAGACTCTTTCCGCTTCCTTGGCACCACCATCACCAGGACCTCAAGTGGAGCCGACCATCAGCTCCATCATCAAGAAGGCCCAGCAGAGGATGTACTTCCCTGCGGCAGCTGAGGAAAGCCAAGCTGCCGGGCGCAGATGATGGTGCAGTTCTACACGGCCATCATCGAGTCCATCCTCACCTCCTCCATCACCGTGTGGTACGCTGGAGCCACAGCCAGGGACAAACAGAGACTACAGCGCATTGTGCGCTCTGCTGAGAAGGTGATCGGCTGCAGCCTTCCATCTGTCCAGGACCTGTACGTCTCCAGGACTCGGTGACGAGCAGGTCGGATCACAGCTGACCCTTCTCACCCTGGACACGGACTATTTGAGCCACTCCCCTCGGGCAGGAGGCTACGGTCCATCCGGACCAGAACCTCCCGCCACAAGAACAGTTTCTTTTCCTCTGCCGTTGGACTCATGAACACTTTGTAACACCTGTCACTTCAACAATAATACTATTTAAGAACAATCTATTTGCACTACTCATTTGCACATTGCACTATCTGCCAACTGTACATTCTGTATATAGTCTATCTTAGTCTATTTTATTCTTAATTTTATGCATGCCTTTTTATATATTTTTATATTTTATCCTTGCTTTATGTTGCACCTACGCCGAAGCAAGTTCCTACGTTTGTGAATTTCACTGACAATGGCAATAAACAATTTCTGATTCTGATTCTGATTCTGATGATAAACAGAACTAGTCATTCTACTAACAAACATTAGCTAACTTCATGAGAGTCTAGCTCCAGGACTCCATAAACGCTTGGGTTTGCTTCATAGACGGACATACATTTTTTTGAAAATATATTCTTTCACAATTAGGGTAAGGCTAGGGTTAACATTAGGATTGGTTGCAGATGCTGTACGGAGCTCCATTCCGTCACAGCTGGTGTAAAAAAAGAGTCTTTTTTTTAATGAATGAATGAATTTATGAATTTATGATAGTCTTAGGTTATGTTAGGTATGGTTAGGGTTAGAGTTTGGGTTAAGGGTTGATAATTAAGTATTAAATCAAACCGGATGTGGAGCTGTTTTCACCTTATTTCTTATGTTGAGCTCGCCTGCCCCATTTAAACAACATTGGAAAAAGATGGCGGAGCCCACTGCAACTTCTGGAAATAAGGTGAATAATTCTTTTGCATTTTGTTATCCAGTTTTGTGCAAAACTTTGATCAGTTTAAGATTTTAACATATTTGTTTAGTTTGTATGTTTAGATTATCTCTCTCTATGTAGTAAATTCAGATTTTACCTGTGCCATTGAAGGGAACATATTATGCTACAGTGATTATTTTGAGCTTTAATCATGTTCAAGCAATCTTCCATTATCAAAAACATATGCTGTTTTGAAGAATGTTCTTTAGAAAATCCTCTCCCCTCCAATCGTCAAAAACACTCCCTGCTGAACTCTCTCGTTCAATGACGTCTTTCCGATTTTAGACGTCACTTATCTGTGAATCTTCAGCTGTTGTAAATCCTTAAATCTTCGCCAGACTCGTTCTGAGCATTTCTGTCGTCCAAACACGATAACTGTAAACCCTGTGAACCCAGGTCGCGTTTGTTTCTCTGCAGGGCCTGTGCCGTGGTAACACCAGGCGCACTCCATCACACACGCTCCCGCCATGGTGCGCCATTGTGTCGTATTTTGGTCGCTGGTGTGTCCACTGGTGGTGTGTCCGCACTGCGTGTGTCCAGGGGTGTTCAATGGCACTGGCTCTGCAGTTCCTGCTGCTTTGTCTCTTCCTTTTTGTGTTTATTTTAACTGAGGAACTGAAATATCATATCTGAATAAGAATGTGACATTATATGAAATGAAAACTACATATGACAAGAACTATAAGTGAAAAGTAAACATGGGACAGACAAGAGTGAAACTAAGTTACCACTTCAAAGCAAACTAAAGAAACAGAATGTAAATGGAACATCTTCATGTTGCACTTACCCTGTGCCTTATATTTGGGTTCTTTATTTTATTTTATTTCTATTTTATTTTGGTCCCAGAGCCGTGGGGGGCATTGTTGGTATTTCTGTTTAAATTCGCTTTAGTCCCACCGTTTACACCAGCTTCACCAGCACTTTACAAAGGCCGAGCAACAGCATAACTTGTGTAAGTGTTATGCAGCCAGATGGCCCCTAAACTCAGGAAGTGTCAGGGCAAACAGAACCAGATACAAATGTTCATTTTGTTTGTTTATATATATATATATATATATATATATATATATATATATATTTTTTTTTTTTTTTTTTTTGTACTAAAACATAAAATGCCAAACTTAAGGTACCCAAGATCATGTTCAAAGGCTAATAACAACACAAAAAATGCACAGTATTTTTTCCTTTAAGCCTGTACAGGAACAACTGATAACACATTAAATATTTTTCCACTGAGCTTCATATTCTGGGTCACACCAGTGCTCTGATTTGAGCTGAGATAAAGTAAGTTTTTTTGGATAGTTGTAGAGTTTTGAATCAGATACAAGATTTTTTTTAACTTTTCATACAAATCCTGAATTTGTATTGCCCCATTCATCAAATAAACTGGTTGAAACTGGAATAGACTGGAAAAGTCTGGAATAGAAAGAGAAATTTGACTTAGGCATAATTTCAATTCAATTTAATTTTTCAAGACACAGTATACTGTCATGTTGATTTGTGACATTTTATACTTCAATCCCAATCCATGTGACTATGTGACACATCTTTAATTCATAGGAGCACATTCCTCTCCTGGACACCATACTACACCTGCAGAAATCCCTAGTGTTGTCTTTGGGTCATTTTGAGCCTGTCTACATTTATTTCATCACAATGAAACTTTCATGGATGGTCCAAAATATGTATAGACACACATGTATAGATACACACACACACACACACACACACACACACACACACACACACACACACACACACACACACACACACACACACACACACACACACACACACACACACACACACACACACACACACACACACACACACACACACACACACACACGCACACACACACACACACACACACACACACACACACATATATATTCGTAGTTTTAGTAGTAATGTATATTTTTGCAGAATGCTGAATGACCTGTTCATGAGAATGTTATGCTCTGTGATTCTGTGATCACATGTCATGTGCATGTGATCAAAAGGGGGAAATGTTTAAATAACTCACATTACATTTACTCCATTATATACGCTTGCTACAAATTACACAAAACGTTTCTGTTGCTCTGTTTAGCTCTGCACAATGTGTCTATCCTACATATGATCTGCACAAGGTATTTCCAGGATGTTTGACTCCCACATGTCCTTCAAACCCAGTGTGTCTAGACTTCATGCTTCTCATTTACTTAGGAACAAGTGTTTTATTGGATGAATACACTCAACACATGAACTAATGAGAACAAACCACACCTTCTAACAGAAATGTATAAGACCGTTTTATATGTGAAAACCTTTGGACTTCTGGAACCAGAGAGCACCTCTTCTTTAATTGTAATTGTGTAGCTTTAAACTGATCAGAAAGTGTTTACCGTTCCATGCAGCGAATGTCTTCATGCATGAAATGCTTTTCTCCCAAACCCGCTGTTGTATCACCTATTGGTCACAGGCAACAGCCTCCACTGAGAATGATATAGGGGCTATAAAAAACATTAGACAAAATACCTGTTACAACACACCATTGCCAGATATTGCAGAGACTGAACAGTGTAATTTTAAAGTGATGTATAAATGTTAACACAATCGAGCTCCAGGTGTTCTCTGTAAGCTCATAGTCCCACTTTCATCACATGAGAAGCCTGTAATGGGAACGTGAAAGTGCCCCAGAGAAAAACATCCTTTGGGTATCGTAGAAAAGGTTACAGGGGTTGTCATCTGGACGCTGTTTGAACATCGAGACGTTTCGACTTCTATCCATAAGTCATTGTCACTGATTGACAATGACTTCTGGACAGAAGTCGAAACGTCTTGATCTTCAAACAGCGTCCAGATGACAACCCCTGTAACCTTTTCTATGACGGAACACGCCTGGACGAATGAAGGATTACATCGACATCCTTTGAGTAGTTCACTTTCTCTGTCCAGGGCACTAAACTCTGGAACTCCCTGTGTCCTGAGCAACAACAAAAATGGGCCCCTAGTGTTGAAAAATAGGCTGAGGTTAACAGTATGAACAGTAGTTAAGAGAGCACAAAAGTTGTGAACATCCAAGAGAGCAGGCCCAATAAGTACAGTGAGCACAAAGAGCTAGGCAGGAATCCGCTCGGGTCTTTTTGTATTGGTCATTGTGACTTCCAATTGTTTCATAAGACTCTATTTTGCGTCGAATCTCCTCAAGAGGACATCTCTTCATTGCTCCAAATTGATGTTCCTCTAAATATTCTGGCAGAAAAGTCTCAAATCCCATAGAGTTTTGCACATAAATATCATTTTATTCCCAAAGTTTTCTCTAATTACAATATAAATTGTTTTATTTAAATTTCAACTTTGTGAATGAAAATGACAAATTGCAGATAGAAGACATTTTTAAGCACTGCTGAGCAGAAGTTTTAAGAAAGAAAAAAAAAAAGTTTTAATATAATTTAAACTGATTATGCAAAAAATGGACGTCACGTCAAGTACCCATGTTCAGTTTGTGTCCGGACATTGGATATGTTAAAGGAAATGCATCACATCAGGTATGGAAGTTTCTGGTTTGGTAAATAATATAATAAATAATAACAATAATAGAACATTATCTGTTTAACTGGCAATTTGATGTTCCCTTCCATCAATTGTAACACCACTGATTGTTTTTGACTGTCTAATATATTGGTCCAGTGATTCCGAGTACAAAGCAAACAAGAGGGGTGACTAAGCCCAACCCTGTCTCACTCCTCTCCCGAATCAGCGGTGTGGTCGAGTGACTGTTAAGTTTAATTCTCAGCTACCATAAATCAGAATACTGGACTATCATAAAGAGCCCCAGTGATGATGTTTGTTGGTTGAGCGCTCAGGTCTACTGGCCCAAAGGCTAACAGTCGACTGAGGTGAATGTTACCGTTGTGTCCATTGTGTGTGACACGTAACCCACCTGGCCCCCATTGTCTGCGCACATTGGTACATGAAGGTGTGCGTGGATTGGTGAGTGGTTCCTTGATGTTAAGCGCTATTTAAATGTGACAATTTCACTTGGGTTAATTTTCCTAGTTATGAATTATTATGAATCTTTTTGAATTTGGATGTCTTCTTTATTATATTGTAATTCTAGTCATGTACAGTAAAAACACAGCCTTGTCACTCAGAGGGTCCAAAAAGTGTCATTGTCACTCTTAGTTTTGTTGCAGTGACATAAAACATCACATTAATTACAAACTGGAGGTATATCTTGACTAAAAACAACTCTATTGACAAACCTTTTAGCCATTTGAAAGGCTTAATTGATTTCTTCACTGTATTATTGGAAGAATCGGGCTGTGCTGGTTTCGGTGGGACATCATTATTAGTTAGTTGTGATTGCTCATCATGATTCATGCCGCACCAAGACAAATTGATCTGGCTATTGACTGGTCACTCTGAAACATGACCATTGTGGCTGTGTGAAGAACATGTCCTGTTTTCACACCACTGGAGGCCACTCACATCAATTATTAATGAAGCACAGACTTGTGGACAGTGGGGCCTCCTAAATCCTGCTGGCAGATATAGGCATTAAATAAAGGAAAAGGATGAGCAGATGAGTTCATTGTCCGAGATTCCTCTTTCAAAATAAGACGAGAGTTTATTCACTTCTGTTCTTAATTCAGTTTAAAATGTCAGTAAGAGTATATTATTCCAGATTATTTCCCCCAAAACGTGTGAGTATAATGACATAATGGTTAATTTGACCAAAAGTAAGTAGGTTGTAGTCTTCCCTTTATTTTTACGTGCCAAGAAGCATCTTAATTTTAATTATTAAAAAAAAAACCACACACACACACATTTGTAGGAAAAAAAGAAGAAACAAACACATTTTCTCAAAATAAAGAAAACAAAACAAAGAAAAAGAAATGATATCTTTCTGGACTATTGGCAATGTAATCAATCTTTGGCCCAGTGATGCAATAGTATATGAGCTAGCTGGTGGTGTTATACGTGCACATGGAAAAAATAATTAACTAATTAATAAAATTATAAATAAAAACCAACCAACTCAATTAATAAGAGTCATTTGATATAATCCATTTTCCTTAATCCACCTTTTCTCTGCTTGTGCTTGAGGAAAGACTGTGTAGCTTGTAATTAAAGGCCAGTTGTGTCTTAACACAAGCCTCAGAGCCAAGGGAAGCAGTAACGTGTCAAGATTAACATACAGGTGTTAAGGCTGTTTGGACCTCTGTTATTCCACAGCCACAGACTTGGCCGATGCCCTCGTGTCAACACACACGTCTTAAAATGTGAGCGCAATGCGGTGTGTGCAAGGAGCAAAACTTTGCAAAGTAAAGTTGACTCAGAGGTGAGCAGAAATCAAAGCCTTTCACACCAAACACCATCTGCAGAAACAGTTGCTTCCTAACTTCAGCTCGACATTTCGTCCATCAGAACATAAACAGTCACATGAGTTCATGGTACGTCGCAGATAAAGCTACAATTCTACAGCATGTGGACATTGGACAGTGAAAACCCCTAAAATCACAAATCAGGAAATCTTCTAGTTTGAGAGATGAGTGAAATCAAATCAAACCACTCGCAACAAAATCCTGCCTTCCTGTGATATTAGAAGAATTAGAAGAAACAAAAATTGTGGTTGGAATTTACAATGTCATCTTGTCTACAGGAAAACCGTCTCACACATTCACAGCAATCAAAGTGAAGAGGAAATCTTCTGTGTCCTGCAGGCTTCCTGTTGACAGGCAGAACAAGAAAATGTGAAAAATTAGTGTCTGAGGTGTGAAGAGCAATGTGAGAGACATATTGGGAGATCTGTGCTAGCTCACATCCTGCTCACTTTTGTACAAAGGCCTGTGCGTTCTGCCTCTTCTCTGTCTCTCGTCTCTTGCCTTTTCTAACCATTTTTTCTGCCATCCTCCCCCACACTTCCCCAGTCAGTGCCTTTGACCGCAGCACCAGTATACAAGCTAACCTTCCACGTCACAGGAGGGTCACGCGCACACCGGGAGGTCAAGGAGAGGTCGCAGTGGTGCCCCTCAATGCTGTCGTGCTCCCTAAGGACTCGGGGCAATATATGACGGGGACAGGGTCATGGGGAGGGGGTCCTATACTTGACTTCAGACAGTGGGGGTAGTGTTCACATAATGCACGTACAGCTGTGCGGTGCCTATGGGATAGCCTGACAATGTCACTATAATGGCAAATGAAGAGGCCTTTATATTTTTAAACATAAAAAAAGAAATAACTCCACAAGATACTCCTTGGTCTTAGATAAGGATTCATTTATTTTACATAGTGTACCACCAGATCCTTCTTCCGTCATCTCCAAAGGGATTTGGATGTAATTTCTGTTTCACATTTTGGCTGTATTGTGTATTATGCATTGTTATTTAGTGTATTGTCATAGTTTGTTTCTTTATTTTATTGTATTGTTCTATTTAACTCAAAATAATTGAATTCCCTGCATTAGATGTCCACATTTGTTGGAAATAGTAAGGTGTATGTTTGGTCGACAACAAAGAGTTGAACCAGTCTGCCTCGGTCAGACATTGCATTTTCCCAAATGATTCTGTATTCAGGATGTTAATTGTCTGAATCAGCTCCATCCCTCCCCCTTCTCTTTGTCTGGTCCAGCGAATGTCTGCCTCCAGAATGATCTGTCTTCCTCAGAGCGACTGACAGCTCCCAGTGTCCCACAATGGGCGGCCCCCTCCTGAACACGCGCACAACGCTGCAGTCACACTTCCATGCAGCCAGATGGGCCTGTGTCCCCCATCGCCAGACAAATTCAGTTTGGGCCCCAGATTAATATTCAGCCAAAGCCCTGGCTCTGTGTAATTGAATCTGGGTGCCATGAGTGTACAACAGGGGCTACTTTAGATGCAAGCAGCCAGCTGCGCCGGGCTCCTGTCGGCCACCACAGCCAGAGCTCTGTCCACACACAAACGCTGTTGTCTCAGCACCACTCTCTGTTGACACATTCACTCAGCTATTCCTCCTCAGTAATAACTCTTTTCACTCACATCCACTCTTTTGTAAATTATAATAACAAATCTGAGCCAAAATATGTGCGAGCAAAGATAAATGAAAAAAATAAAATAAAACAAATATATTGAACATTAGAATTTTTTCAGGTTAAATGAAGTCAAGTCAAGTATTTATCAATTTCCAATTTCTTAAACACAAAGTCCAGATTCTGTACAAAGCAACTGTATAATTCATAACACCTCGTCAGCTCTAACTTCAAAACTTGCACTATATCTCCACACACATTCACAGTGCAGTGGTATATGATAAAGGGAATAAAATATTTACTTTCCGTTTGATGAGTCTTTCTTTTGATTACATATGCTTTAAAATTAAAATTTCATTCTGTTTTTGTAACACCAATTTTAAGACAAAAAATCTGTGTAAATCCTTCACCTCAGTAAACCAGCTTTGATGTTGGGCAAAATGTATGCATAAAATAATACCCATTTCAAAGTGGTGCGAGAAAAAAGAAACAAAAAAGATAAAGGTTCAGGCAGTATACACAGATTTCAACTTGGTACAACTCAGATACATGTAGAGCTCAACAGAAAAACGAAGTATATGGTGAGACTCAATCCAATTATCACAAGGCAAAACTCTGAAAGAATGAGATATTTATTACAACTTTTAACAGTAATACTTAAAGTAAACTTATTAACCAATTACACTTCAATCCATGATTTCCTTCAGCTGCTGCTTTGTTGTCTGTATCAGACAATAAATAAATAAATTACTAAAAGCCCTGAACATTAATAAGAACCAGAGGGAGAAGAAGGTAAAAGTATTAAAGTATCATCATTTAAAAGTATGCGTAAAAATTCTTAAAAGTGAAGCGTTTCTTCATTTTCTTGACATCATCAACACCAGGACCAAATTACTATATATATATATATATATATATATATATATATATAGTCATTTTTAATATATTTTGTAATATATTGTGTTGAACAACTCCTGCTTGTCTTCTTGCTTCTTCTTTGCCTGTATTGTGTTGTTCTAGCTCTGCTTCTATAGCTTTGACTTCTCTTCAGTTTTCTGTTCTTTAATTTTCTCCGTCAAACATTTGATGACCTGTTCTTCTTCCACTTTCTGCTGGAGGCATCTGGTTTTCAATGACTCTTGTAGAGCTCTCTCCTCTTTCTCTCTCTGGTCTCTCTCCTCTGCCTTCATTAAGTCACCCCTGAGTTGATGCACCAGGACGGTTCCTTCAACATGTTGTTGAAACCTACAAAAACGCATCATGAAATCTGATGTTCAAGAAAATTATTTAAATTTGTATTCATTTATTTGGCTCTGTGTCTGCTAGTTACGTTAACTTACACATCAGCTTTCTTTCCTGTCCTGTTGTTTCTCTACGGGCAAAGATCAAATATCACTCTAATTTTGTCAGTATTGTGTGTATTGGATGCAACCTAATGTAAAACACTGAGTTTTATATGTTTTATATCAAAACAAAAACACATTTATCTCAATGAATTTGAATAAGATGAAAAAAGATGCATTGTGGGTTAGGGTTGATGACTTTTTCCAAATCTAGTTCATACAAATCTAATGTCTGTTCCACATAAGCAGGTAACAGAGGTGGTCAATAACTGAGTACAGTTTTGAGGAGTTATACTGAATATTAGTCGTATTTTTGTTGATTACTTTAACTCCTCTACATTTGAAAGACAATACTATGAAACAAAGCTGGGTGATACGGTGATAGAAATCGAATCGTGAGCTCGTCCCTGTGACAATCTGCTATTTTTGTTTCTCTCTTTAATGCAGCTGTCTGTTCAAACACTTTTCTCCTGTTGTTTAGCCTCTGAAGCCTCTGAGCAAAGACTGCAATTTTTGAAATGCAATAATTTCTTCCACAAACAACAAAATATCTTGCTTTGATTTGACTGAAACGCTTTAGTTTGGATTTGTACAAACATGTTCTGAAACAAGCGACAAAAGTGTAACCAAAACCAATAAAAATACATTCAAAAACGTCATAAATTTGTCTACAAATAACAAATAAAAGCGACACAAACGCGACTATAAATGCAACTAAAAATGACAAAAACACAATTAAAAGTGACAAAGACATTTTAAAATATGATAAAGACAACTGAACGTGACAAAAACACGACTAAAAGCAGCATAAATGTGTTTAAAATGTGAATTTGAACAAAATCCTAAACATAAATCGCAAATCTAATCTTAATCGCAGTGGTCAGAAGAACTAAACCCTAACCCTAAGGCCATCTCAGACACTTCTCTGCATGGTGCAGATTCAACAGCACCACGAACGCCAATTGTAAGAGAGTAATAGGGACTACATGGAAAGAAACAGCCAAAGACTATCTCAGACAGTCGTTTCTGAGTCACGGTGCAATGTTGAGTGAAAGAAAGGACTATGTGGGCGGGGCTAACGGTTCAAACAAAAACATGTTCCTCTTTCATGGTTCAAAATCAGGTACAGGCCCTTTAACTTTAATCCATTTTAAGGGTCGATAACAATAGCTGTACTTCTGCACAAGCTTTGAGTTGGCTTATTTTTGCTTTTTGTTTTAGAAAAGGTAAATATATAATACAAAATAGAGACTAATTAAATTCCTTTTTCAACCCTTTACAACCAAATTTTCTAATCATTTACATAATTTATACTAGTTTTACAGGGACTGCTAACGATAAGACCAAAATACAATTCACATTTTGCCTTTAGAAAGAGCCGACTGTATTTTTTATTATTTTTGAAGCTGCAAAGTTTTCTTTCATAATGCTTATGTATAATGAATCGTAAAAACATACTTTCAATACCTAAGTCATTTTGACAGAAAACACTTTAGAACTTTAACTTAAGTAATTATTTGACTGAGCTACTGTTGTATTGGAGTAACATTTGAACAGGTGTATCTTACTTTTACTTGAGTAATGTAATGTCATTTTTACCAATTTTTGTTTTGTTTTGCAGAGTCCTGTCGCTGTTTTACTTTGACACTTTCCACCCTGATAAGGACACAGTGGTGCTTTGTCCGTGCAGCGATGTGCCCACTCGGATCATCCTCTGACACCTCCGGGCTCCCTTACTTCCTGTTCCCTGGCAGACATGTGCTCATGGCCCATACACGTCAACTGCCGCACAGACGCAGCAGTTGATTTGTCACCAGGCTTTTTCTGGCTCCCCCACACCTCCTCCTCTGTCTCACACTCGCTCTCACACTCCGGGTTCATTTGTGGGTTAGCTGGCACAGTTGCTCCTTATTGGATTTCATGTCGACTATGTGACTCATTCCTCTGTTTGTTTTTACTTGTGCCCTCCTTTTTGTTAATGCTTTGTACGATGCAAGTGGCACAGATTAATCTAATAGAATGGATAAAATGACAAGTGGCTATTCTTGCCTTTTGAAACAGAAAGAAATGACAGCTGCAGGGTGGCATTAACAATAGAGTCGTATTGGGGCCAACTGCCTGTGTATATCAACCAAAGCACTTCACTTTGACATGTTTCCTGTTTCTGCTAAACAAAGGTGTGCTAAAATACCACATGCTTCTTTTGGCCATGTTGATTTGGCGTCTTGAGCTGGCAGCCTGGGCACAGTGGGCACAGTAATGCCTCTCTGTGTTGTTGCTTATACTCTGCAGTATCTGTCATCCCCAGCTGTTGGTTGGCTCCTGGAGAAGCCTCACTTTAAGTTGATTAAATCCTTGCAGTGCTCTTATCTGGGAGCAGCAGGACAGGTATGTGTCTCACAGCCCATCATTACTGTGAGAGATGTGCTCCACAATCACTAATTATAAGCTGCACCTCATTTCCTGTGTGGCCGTCGTCACGGGAGGCAGGCCAGGTTACTGCTAAACAAGTTGAGAAGCCACACTCCCTTTGTCTATGCTAAACTAATCTTTTCCTGTGTGTAAATACATAATATTACCTATTCCCAGAAAGCTCAATATAAAAGAAGCTCTAATGGAAATTCACAAGGGTGATGCAGAGGTTAGCGGTACATTTTTGAGTATGAGGCACTTTTTCTTTGAACTTATACTGTGGGATTGAAAAAAAACTCAGTCAAGTTTCTCTACAAAATATTCAACCCATTTCTCTGGACTACTAACTTGGAAAATATTATTCTATTATAAATAAAATGGCATTTCTGATCTAAGAGCGGAAAGGTAATTATTGAGCTTTCAAGCACACTGCCTGCCACCTGAGCACACCAGGATGAACTCAGGCCAACAAAAGGTCTCTTTAAATATGTTACATACAATGTCTCTTTTTTCTTGTTTAATAGATAGAGATTTTCAATTTGGAGCGATATCTCCACTAATATCTTGCTGTGCTTTTTCAAATTTAAAAATACCAGCGTCTGTGCAATCATTTCAGCAAGATCTTTCTCATTGGTTGAGTCTATGGCTTCAGACCACACTTGGGCATGACTCTGTTCCTCGGGGCTTGACAGAAGATTAGAGCTGCAAAAGCTTTGCTGTGCCGGCGCTAGTGGCTAACATCAATACGTACATATCATAGATGATGTGTTTTTGAGGTTGCAGTCCTGCTTTTCAAAAAAGATGATCTGTCTCCCAGAATAGCTGCCGCCCACACTAAAAACATCAGCTTGTGATGACAACATTTAGTGACTAAACTCATCAAGCCAAACCTGTATAAGTTTGGAGGCCCAAGGTGCCACAGTGTGCTGCTGCAGTGTGCTCTGTGCAGATGAACACATTAGCAGCATGAGTAATTAGGCCAGATGTTCTGTTCTGTCAGAGTCTCGTGAGGTTCATAGGAGAACCAGCGCGGGACAGTAAATAGCAAAGGGAAGACATTAGGAATCTACCTGCCTGTACGTTTTACAATACTTTACAAAGACATATATTCCAGAGGCGTATCCTAGCTCCACAATTAACCAATCAGACCAATCAGAGAAAGGCTGGAATTGAGTCAAAACTAACATGGAGGCTAATTAGTAAAATAAAAAAAAAGAACGCCCACATTTGAGAGACACGTGCTACAAATAAGCAGCTAGATATTTGATATGCTGTTTTGCCAGACCCTCCTGTATTTGAAAAGAAAGGAGGGTCTGTCTCACCAGGCCAGGAAGATACAGCCCAAGATGGAACTGTCCGAGGGTGTGTACGTATTAAAGACGCAAGGATCTCTATAATTTGTGGAACTGCAAACCTTTTCATTTTATACATACTTATGTTTTACCAATAGACATAAAAAGCAGTTATGTTGTTCAGTGTCTGAACCATTTATCCCATGTAGAAGACATTGGAGACGTGTCTTTCCAACACTAATGCGTTGGGGGTGGGTGCTATTGAAAGCTCCTGAGGCCCCAAGGCAGAGTTTGTGTTTTTGATAATCTTTAAATCTGATCTCTAATGCCCTCTCACACCCAAACACTACTCAAAAATGTTCCCAAAATGCCTGTCCCTGTTGACTGCCTCCTTGGCAGGGTTGGATGGCCCGAGTGGCTCACAAGAATCGATGTTGCATCCAGGCTGAGCTTTTCAACTCCAGTAAGAGTGTGGTTCAAGAGGAGTTCAGCGAGCGGCGCTAAATGAAGGTTTGGAGGTGGCTTTAGGTCATCACTGAAGGCAATGACCTACAGTTAAAAACATGCACTGTTTGGCATTATGGAAGCCTGGATATTCTTTTAGTTTATACATGATATTTCTAGAGATTGTGCTGATTTTTCAATTTCCAAATCTATAATTTTTTATATAGTTAAATTTCCAAATCACTCAAATTTCCCAGTCATCACTGAATTTAAAAGTCGTGTCTTTACATTTTTATTCAGCTTTGCCTGAAAATTCTCAAACCTGGTGTGCTGAGTATGTATTTAGAGTTCCTATGACAATTCAGTGTGCCTATTCTAGTCTTCTTATGATATTAGGCCCTCACATGCTCCTGCTCTGCTGCTATGTAGACGACCCTTTAGTTTTTTGTCTGATTCATCCACACTTCACACCTCGTACCTCACCACTACATTCACACTGATGGCCAAGTTGAATTTAATAAATGTTATTTAAACTTCTTGCATGGTCTCCCCTCTTTACCCCTGAGTCTGTAACAGTCTGTTCTCTTGTGAACCACTGACATTTGTTGTAATGTATTGATTCTTAGCAAATGTACAGTGTGAATCATAAAGTTTACAAATCTCATAAATTAGATAATTCGAAAATCATTCCTAACTAAATTAATCATTCCACAACAGAAAACTGCACAAAGTGCATTGAGAGAATCATCTTTCACTGCTCTGGTGTTTTTTGTGCCGGTCATCACTGTCAACTTGGTCACGTTCACAGAACGTAGACCTTATGGGCCTCATGGGCCCAGATGCACCTCTCAGAGGGGCATGACGCTCAAATCAGTCCCTGGAAAAATTGGATCCTATCCTCTGTTTAAATTCCACAGACTTTGAACGATGCAGTTGCTTAGCAACAGCTGAGCTGATGTATCCTTCTTTAATTTCTGCATGTTCTCGTTCTGAATCGTAAGTTAATGATCAACAAACTGTTGCTTATGAAGAAAAACTACTGCAATTCATATCACCTTTTGATTCTCTAAATCCTTTTAATTAAATACAATTGATATCAGTCATATTCATTTTCTAACTTTAGTGCATAGTTGGTAAAAATATATGTCAATAAGTGTAAATAAATAATAATAAATGCAAAGCACAGCTTCCATTGAGCATTGGGCTGCACTAAAGTAAATAATGATGCGGCAGAGACATGGGCAGTGCTGGAGGCCTTCCCTATAGTATTTACACAAAGGAATAACGCTCAGATGAAAGTGCTGAAATGGAAATTGCTGCATGTTTTCATTGAGTGTGGTGGTGTAGCAGCTCCGTGGGGCTGTGCTTCTTTTGTATGTGCCGCTCTAATCACTATAATAACTTCTCTCGCTGAACATCACAGAGCCCAGGGGTGCGCTGTTTGTTCTGTGAGCCTCCATTTGTTCTGCTCACAGCTCCCTGCAAGTCACAGTCATTTCTCCTCCAACGACGTCTCCACAAAAAATATTTTTGTGGACAAGTATCTGAGGAAGCTGAGGCCTCATTGCCATCCTCTGTGTGCACTCACTGCTCAGTCTGATGAAGGGGCACCTTGTGGGCCAGTGCGTTCTCATCAGCGTCACTCAGCAGTTGGATGGAGCTATTTAACTTTTAATGCAGTGTGGATGAGATGCTGACGTCTTTAAAACCAACTGCCTCAGTATCAGCTCTATATCTGCTAAAACAGATACATTTTATGACAATACACTTGACCACTGTTATTTTGAGACTTTGTATAATTTCCAATATTAATCATAACACTGTATGGGTATCAGAGAATAGGGGTTTTAAACATACATTCACAATTGTTCGTCAATTCAAATGTGGTACACATGCTTTTATTGGTAACAAGCTTTTGAAGTATTGAAGTTTTTGAATTAAACACAATGCACTATATTTACACGTTCAAAGAACAAAGTGACTCCAGAAATTTTACTTCTTTGAAATGTCATTAGAGCAAACTGTTTTTCTGTTATTTAGTCTTGTCTCCAACTGCTGTTGAGGGCCTAATAGCCTTGGCTTGTTTGTTTTGAGAATACAGAGTGCCCAGTAAGACATGGAAGTACGTCATAGAAGTCTGCCTCGGCGGAGAAAAGGGCAACAGGAAGAGAGCACTCAGGCTCACAGGGGGCTGAGGACGGAGCCCGAGGACCACAAACACTCGTGTGACGACAGCAACAGCACTGGTGACCACAGGAAAGATTTGACTTGATCATGCTCAATAAAAACTGAAGGGTAAAATACATCATTTTGAGCAAAATGTTTGTAAGAAAATATAATATAATATTTGTTAGAGTAGAGAGTGACATTCAGTTAATTGTTGGCGCTGGCCTGGGAAAAAAGCACAGGGGAGACCAAACTGCTAGCAGAAAAACGACTTTTGTTTGTTTGATTTAAGACTTGGAATGCATTTCATTAGCAATACTATAGGTGGAATTAAAGTACATCCAGGTAAAAACTATAGACAACTCAGATCTCATCTTGGATTCAATGTTTGGATAGGCCCTATGGCTTTGAAAGCCTGAGATAGTACTGTGTGACACCGTAAAAAGAAAAAACGAACTAAATTATTGAAAACATAATTGAGTGAATGAATTGTAACTGCAGTGTGTCTCGCCCAGGCTGAACTGTATGAGACGACATCTCGGCTCAGACACTTCTCTGTGGTAAGTGAGCAGATAATTAGATTGAAAGTACAGTTACAGTAGACTTGACTTCTCTTCTTTATGTCTAGCTCTGGCTGGATCAGCACGGCAGCTTTGATCTGGCTCTTCATCTAACAAGGCCCCAGGGCCCACTGTACCCAGGTCCAACTGCACCATGCATATATCCTCCCTCCTGTGTTTGTACATCCTTAAAGAGCTCAATAACTTGCTACTTGTGTCAAACACTAAATTTGCCCACAGGGAATTATTCTGCAAGAATTTTCTTCTTTCTAAGACTTATTTGTGAAGGCTATCACAGACTATTAGTGATGCTGCTTGGTTGGGAGATGTTTCTGGCGGCTCACTTCTCTGAGAGTTTAATTGGCATGAAAGTAGGCTTCTATACATTGCTATTTCACTCTATGATTAACAGGAGCGTCATTACGGCTTCTGTATGATCTAAGGAGCAGTGAAACTCAAACACACCAGAACAGAAAATACTCTCTCGTCCAACGTGTTTCTGACTGTAATAAAGTCAGAAAAGTGCAGACTTTTATTCCACTATGTATTTCCAAGAGAACTGTTTTATGAGAGAAAATGAATGAAAAACACAATACTATTTATGGCACAGTGACTATGACTTGTGTTGTTGTTGTAATTTAATCAATCCTCTGTCAAGTCTGTCGATGTTGGCTCAAACAGGATGTTTCGCGGTCATGGTCTGATTCAGAAACTGCGATAAAATCAACCATTTCCTTTGTGTTATGTCTCTACATGTCTCATGCTCACAAATTTTGTGAAGAACCATTTCTTCAGCTGTTAAACAACTTGCGCCATTAATAAATGAACATTCTTAATTTTGTGATTACTGCAAAATACACATATTTTTTTCATTCATTTCATTATTTTATTCTTGTTTTTTTACTAACCTTAACCAAACCACCAGAGCCCACAGTAATGTAACGGTGGTCAGTATTGTAATAGAACTTCAACAGCTTTTGATGAACAAAGATGAGGAAAAACACAAAGCTCAGATGTCAGATGTCATGCCATATAAAACATGAAGTATGAATACATTTTATCAGGACAAGGACATTTCATGCACTTGAATGAAACATATTCTCACTCTTGAACGTCAGAAAAAGGACTGGGAGGAAGTAAACACTTATATTCTCCACCTCTTTTCTATTCTATTCTATTTCTTCTAAGACAATAAAACTAAATTATTTCAAATATCCCAATTCCGACTTCTTACATATCCATACAATATCATTCATATCATCATTAATCACACTCCATCACCAACACTCCTCAATCTCATCCTGTTTCTTCAGCTTCAGCATGAAAACATTTTTTTTAAACATTTTAATAAATATTTTAACTAATTTATAGTTTTACATTGTTTATGTTCCTCTTTCATATTATTCCACAGTTTAACTTAAAGCTTTCCTTCCCTCTAAAAAACAAATTATATATTTTATTAAGTATATTTTTGGTAATTGTTTATTTATTGCTTTATATTCATTATTTGTGCTGTCTGAAAATTAATTGGATCATTGTTTAAGTATTTTGGAATTTATAAACAGAGAATTGGTGTGTTCTTGGAAATCTGCCTTGTGTATTATTCTTATTACTCTTTTGTGTATTATTCTTATTACTCTTTTTGTAAAATGACTATTGGTTGTATTGCTGTTTTATAGTTGTTACCCCAAATTTTGGCACAGTATATTAAATAAGGCAATAGCAGGGTGCAGGGTATGCAATGCTTTGTGGTCTATTACAACAATACTCTTAGAAATGTTGTTATGTATGTATTGAATATGGGCTTTCCAATTCATTTTTTCATCTATTATGACTCCCAAGAATGTGTGCTCATTAACTCACACTATACTGTCTCCGTGTATCTGTAGATGTACTTGTTTGTCTTTGCAGTTGCCAATGTCTTTGTCCAGTTTAAAGATAATTTATTAGTGTCAAACCACATTTTAAGTTTTATAATTTCAGATGCTGTGTCAGACAATAGTAACTGTACATTACCTCAGAACAGAATAAGTTTGTATCATCAGCAAATAATACCGCTTTAAAGTTTTTTAAGTATAGCTGTAGGTAAGTAAGTTGATCCCATTATCAGATATGATTTTGATCATTAAAATTGATTGTGGAAATAAATACAAAAAGTCCTTGGTGAGGTACGTGTGGAGTTTTGGTGAGAGAGTGAGGACTTTTTTAGAAGTACATTTTGTTGACGGGGGGTGGATGTGTCCCAGCCAGCTCGTCTCCTGTTGGAGGTAGTACAGCGTTTGTGAGAGGGATTCCCGCTCCTCTGAAGTCTGGCAGCCCATATCTGGTTACTCCTGTCGTCCTGCCATGATTACCCTGCACTCACATTCCACAGACCTCATTTACTCCAATCCACACAGGAATCCCACCGTGTCAGCACTGCGGCCAGACACACAAGTCTACAGGTCTGTGCATGGCCTACACTGTGTTTCAATCCACTTTTCGAAACTAAAAAGTGCACTTTAGAGTTGGATAGCACATCTGTCTGCAGTCCAGGTTGGTTTTGCTGCTGTGGTGAAAACCTGGTTGTAAAATGTAAAAATCTGTGATCCGCACAAAGGTGTTTGCAGCTCACACCAAACTGTGAGGGGAGCCACGGTTCTGTGGTGCCCTCCTTCTGGAAGGAATGTTACTCCCTGAGACAGGCCCCAATCCTCCCGCAATAGGACCGTGCTGTCTTTTTCCTAAATCCACAATTGAGGAAAAGGTTCGGTGGATATCTGTGAGAAACATCAGTGTCTTGCATTGAAAGCTGTCTCATCTCAATCTTATTCCCAGCTGAAAATAAATTTGTCTTTGCTTTATTAAAGTCAGCTTGAAAGCAGAAACTGACATCGCCAGGGATTTTTATGGGAGATTTTGACCTCTGGAAGAGCCCGGTAGACAAAAGAGTGCAATAATCAGGAGGCAAAGGGAAATGGCTCTTTTTGTATGATTGAAAAAGAAAAGTGAGAGGATATTGCAGCCATCCCATGCCTGCCTCATGCTGATATTGAACCTATCAATCATTTTTCAAATAGCATGTGCACTGACATTTCCCTTGATTTATCAGTGCAATAATACATACACAATGTGTTTGAATACTCAGCGAAAGGCAGAGCGTCTGAGAGGCTGAGATGCTGATTTAATGTGATGTGATGTGTGATTGTGAGAGAGGAGGAAACATTTATATATAAAAAAGGGGAAACGTGAAGGAGAATGTTCGCTTTTTCTCACAATTTAAGTTAAAAATCCTACACTATTGAATCACAACTCATAGAACTGGGAAATCGATGCAGAAAAAAATAAGAAAAAAACTGAAAGATGTGATACAAATCTATACCAATTTAAGTTGTATATGTATATTTTAAAATATAAATTTGAGTCTTAAATAGAGTCAGTTGGTTAGTTTCTCTAAAAAATTGTAGTAAAATCCCTAAAGTCACGGTAATATTTTTGACGAGTGCATGTGTGGCATTACAGCTATGGTCCTTGTGTGTTTCTAGTGATTTATGTGATTCATTGAGGGTCAGCCACAGTAACTTGACTGCAGGCCATGCAAGGGATAAAACATGCATGACAAAGCCAGAAGTGACTGTGCTCTTCTTTCAACCCCCAACCTGACATCCAGTCTATAATATAAAACACGGCCAGACTGTCCCCACCCCGCCATCTCCAGACCTGCCCCCCCCTGCGGTAAGACAGACCAGGCCCAACCCCCTCCCAGAGTCAGACAGTGTCTTATCTGCCCCTTGGGGAGCAGGAAGGCAGGACTACTTTGTGTCTACTTTGTTGCGTTTCACATGTATAAAGGCACGTGCATACAAATCTGCACACATGAGCACACAGAGTGTATGACTTACTGCACATATGCAAGCCCATTGTTTGGAATAATGTTGTTTGATGTCAGTCCTATCGGATGTCTAAAAATAAAATGCCAGAAGCATACTGTGTTTCAAGCAGAGTTCACATTATAAAGTACATACAGAGCACACAGCAGGCAGAGGGATGTTTACATTAAGCCAGTGTCAAATGACATATTAATCAGTGAAGAAGCAAACGTGAAAAGGTCAAGGCACATTCAGATACAAAGACCTCCACCCCCCATTAACACCACATACAGGGTTACAAGGCCCCACCCCCAAACACCGGCACCTATATATGCTATAGGTGCTGCTTTTGTGTGAAAACACAACGTAGCCCTTTCAAACTCTATTTAATTTTCTATACTTTCAAAATGTGCACATTTTTCATCATACATGAGCCTAATACATAAGTGGATGCAATTTGTTGTTTTCAATTGCAGCAATCGTGAACAGGCATTTTCTGTGTCTGTATGTCTGTCTCGTCCCCAATGCAAGTTTTGATTGTGAGAATATATACAGTATATCATATTTCGCTAATTAAATTATATATTATATTTATAATAAAAATAAAATCAATCAATAATACATTTGAAAACACACCAGTTTTATTTTATTTGATTGCATCAAAATCAGAAATGCTGAGTCGAAATGTGGCTGTAATCTGAAATAGCTTAAATGGAATTATTGCTTTCAGTATTAGGGTCAGTCTGTCTGAGGGAAGACATGGCTTAGACCAATACACGCACGCTCACACGCTCACACACACACTGCAGTACTGGCTCTGGGTGTTCAGAGCTAGGATTATTATTAGGCCAAAAAAACTATGATGTCAAGGAACAGAATCTCAACATTTTCAACTAATTAAAATGACAAAGTAGCTGTCAGGTGACAGATGTTTTAAAAGAAACCCTGGCACGTTTGTGTTAGAATAGTATTCTATGAAGCAAATATGAAGCTATTACAAAAAAAAAAAGAAAAAATAAAAGAAAAAGATGTGAATGTGAGGTATTTGTAGCTGTCTTTTAAAATGCACCACAGCAATGTGTATTTGGTGAGCACATGCCTTTACCAGGCTCTTTAGGTCATTGTTAATGCATATTTTATTATGCATTTATTATCTCTTTTATTTACTAAATATAGTTCTTTATCAGGATGTTTTTGAATAGGAGCTTGCATGTGGAAAGTGGGTCTTGTGAATGTAGGTCTTTGTATGTGTGGCTAAAGCAGGCTTACAGTAGTAATCCTCTTCACAGACACCCATCTGACGAGTTACAGGACGGGCCCAGACAGACACAATCCTATTTTTCATCAAACATCAGAGAATGCCGCAAAATATTACTTTTATAGTCTGTGTCATTGCCAAATCTTATGTCAATCAAAAAATAACAACAAAAAACATATGGGATGCATGACCCTTGTTTGACTGTATTGGCTCCTTAAAATTATTCTCACCACTTCCTGGCCTTGTTTTGACCACTCATTAAAGACAAAAAAGGCCATGTATCCAAAATAAGTATCAAAAAACAGCCGGTAGTTAATGACACCAGCACAACATCGTCTTGGGGCATCAAGCTTACTTTGGAAGAACATTTTTTTGTGGGGGGAAAAAAGATCATACACATAGATTATTTGTATTTGTATTTTTATTTTGGCATTTCTTTGTTTTGCAATTATATTAAGCAAAGTGCATCTTATTTTCTTTTTTCTTTTTCTCATCAACACATTGCACAATACATAAATAATGATGCATATAAAATGTCTTCATATTTACAGTTAATAATAATATATTTATATATAACATAAAATACATTTTCACTTCTTATTTCATTTAATTAAATCTTAGTCATTTGTTAAACAAAGTCTCTTAGAATACTTCTTCATCGAAACCCTTTTTTCACTTTGAACAAAAAGGTGAGTAAGTCCTTAGGAAGAGGGCCTGCTGCTATCGGGTATTGAAGATGACTTCCAGCCAACACGGGCAGCTGCTGATGAACTGTCTTGTGTAGCACTGTCCCCATCCTTTCACAAAGCTTATCTGAACCGTGAAGCCCGTGCGAGGCTGTTGTGTGAACTCGTGGTCGTTAGGTCTCTGTAGGCTACACGCCTTGTCATAGTCAAAAGCCTTAATCGAAAAACCGGGAAACACCTTGTGCACTAGCAGCGTGCGCGAGTCCGGGTTGTCCAGTGTGGCCGACTTGATGAAGATGGGATAGCAGCTGCGGTTGTAGACCCACACCCCATCGGGCTCGCGCGTCAGCTGGATGCCATAGCCAATCTTGGCCCGCACCATCTGCACCAGCTGGGACTTGTTGTCAGAGCAGAGCTGGCCCAGGCAGAAGCCGTTCCCCTGAGGTAGATCATAGAAGATGTCCAGAGAAGGCTCTTGGACCGAGTAAAGGCGCCCCACACGCGTCTTCTCCTCCCAGTACGCCACCACGCACCAATGGGCCCGTTCACCAGACTCCTGCATTACCAAGGAATCTGAAAACACAGAAAAACACTTAATTACACATCGTGTAGGTATGGACCAAATGTTTTGATAGATTTGTGATAAACAAGTTAAAGAGTGATGTGATGAGAGGCAGTGATTGAATAACAAATGAAACATGTTTAAATCTTGAAAACAATAGTCTCCATAGCCTAATCCACTTTCTGTTTGGGTACTAGCGCTGTGAGTTAAGTTATGAAGGAAAACCATGCTGGAATTCTTGGATTTCAGACAAGAGAAGCAACTTGGAAAGTCTAGCAGGCAAGTGTCCACACGCACTACAATATTTGTCTAGGCATTAAATACTTATCTTCTGTCTGGCTTTTTGTAACAGCACTGCCAACTACTGATGTCAGCACACTGTCCCACTGCTTGCGTTAATATAGCAGAAAGCCTTAAAAAAGATTACTTAGTTTTGTTCGTTACCTATCTTTTTTTTTGGGGGGGGTTAAGCACTTGCCATTTAGCTGACAAGAAACATACGACTCAAATGTGGTGTCAGAACTGTTGACAAGTCAGGCCTCTCCGATCTAAAGTTTCCCCGAATGTAAAAGAAGTGTAGCGTTGGCCATGCTCCATTTTCCAACCCCTCCTCCCTCTCTCTAACTCTGTCACCCCCCTCTCCCCTTCATATCTCTATTCCACAGAAATCTGGCTCCCAGCAACAAAAAAAAGTGGGAGCCAGTCAGGCGCGAGGGAAGTGGAGGGAGACAGAGGCAGAGAAAGGGGTGGGGTGCGGTAAGGAGGAATGCTTTTCACATATTTTGACTGTTACTTTGGCAAACTTGCTTCCTCTACTGATTTTAAGTGTCTCCAGTGCTTTTAGGGTCATCACCGACGTAATTCCTCTGACATCTATCAGCAAACCCACAATCTTTTCGGCTTCCTGTCACTCTTAGGAGTGCACACTAAAATCTCAGGATGGTGAAAGACACATTAAAAGGTTAAAAAAGCTAAAAGAGGGAAAATATACATAAAAGAGGAGGGGTTGGATGAACAGAGCCTCTCTCTTATGGAGCCATTTCTGGGTTCTCCCATAGCTCACCCCTCCCCCATATCTTCCCCCATTTCATCTAGTGGTAGCTGTGAATGTAACCGGTAATTTGGAAGGCTCCGTCTGAGACAAACTGCAATGTTAATGGAGCAGGATCTGTGCTGGCCCAAGCAGACTCACCGCGGCCTGTCATTAGACTTCATTAGACACTGGGAGGAAGGGGAAAAACGGAGCAAAAAGAGGAGACTCGAGGGTAGACAGAGACAGAGAAGGAGGGGTGTGTAGGAAAAGGGGGGAAGCATGCTTCTCATAAAACAAGGGGGCTGTGTGCTTTGAAGTTGGTCAGAGCACAGCCTTGGGGAGTTTATCGTAAATCCATCCGTGCGCAGAGTTCGGAGAACTAAGTCCTGGGCTATCTACCTTTGCCTAAATAGAGGAAAAAGTATTTATCCTGAAGATAAGACGCCCAAAGTGTCTTTTGTGTCTCAAATTGATGTCAGCAGTGTCGACAAGCCCGGTATATCCACAGCACTCAGATCTGTTTAACATGTACGCAAAGGAACAGCCGGAGTTGATAAGGAGGACGTTGGCCTTTCTTAACAGCTGACAGAGGGCCTGCTCGTGGAGCTCACCTGTGGGGCCCAGTGTATGTGTGTGTGTGTGTTTGTTATTTCTGAGAGAGACAGGCCCTGGCGTCAGAGGTCATTAGAGCGGCTGCCTGTCTGAGCCTGTCATTGCAGCCTGAAAACACCCTGCTATTCACTAGGCGGCTCAACCCTCCCTCACCACTGCACTGAGCGCCAGCAAGGGAGAGAAGTCAAGGAAGTACACACACCATTTTACTTTGGCTAAAGGGGTTATATCCTGAATTTAAGTGCCAACCTATTTAAACAGGCAACAGAATTACTGCACGGAGACCATCAAAGTTAAAATGCCATGATCTATATTGAAGTAGAATTAGGTAAACGTAAGCCTACAAAGTCTGTAGTGAAATAAACTATCCTGTAGTATAAAGGAAATGCATTGCAACCAAACTACTTCCAATTTACTGTCAGCCAGACAAGCTTCAATTAGATTTTAAAATATTTACATCACTCTTCTCTAACATAAGTCTTGTCTTGTATTCACACAGGTTAGGGTTATAAAAGTATCATATAGATTATAAAAGTAGAAACATTTAAAAACATGTAAAGTATGACAAGTATATCTATAAATAAATTAATTTGCAACTAGTGTGTATTTAAAACAGGCCCGCTTCTGTTCAAGTATCTGAGTAGAGACAGAGAGACTCCTCCATCTGTGGGGCACAGCCTTGAGAAGACTATGTTCACAGCTTGTTCCGACAGCCAGCCAGCTTACACCTCATGAGTAATGCTTCTAGCAAAGTACACACTAATGTTGCAGCGGCCGGCGACAACACAACACATCTTACTGCAAGTGCAAGGCTCATTTCACTGAATTTGAATTTTTAACATGCGGTGCGAGCATGTTTGCAAGAGTTTGCGTGTGTCAAGGTGTGAGGTGTCTGCCTCCTCACGCTGCTCAGGTTACAGTCAGGCACTATTTCAGGTACTCCCAGCGATAGGTGTGCAGTGTGTATGTCAGCGCGTGTCGTCACAATGTCTGTGCCCAGTCAGCCTGTTTTAATCAAACTTTGGAAACACGAAAGTTGTTTGTTTTTCCCATTGGATTACTCACAATCAAAATTGCAATTTGAATGGTTACACTTAATTTGGTAGAGTACGAAATATCCTGTCTATGAATTATTATAGTAGAAAAAGTCGAAAAAGTAATAACCTGGAAGCTGTATTCTGAAATGAATTACATTGTTTTAGATGTATTGTAAACATTTTATCAAAATGTGCACTCTGAACTATATTTAGAGAACTTAAATCACAAATCTTAACTTCATAATAGCAATAGACCCACTGTAACAATGAAATGAGCTACAGTATTTCCCCCCAATTGTTTAGCCCTGCCTCTATTTGGGATGTCTGTCTATATCAAAGCATTAGTGCGTCTGTGTGTCTGCCCCATGTCGGCAGGCCCACCTGCCTGTCTGCGCTGCGGCCTTTTAGCCTTGTGTCTCTAGGCTGCTTCTCAATTGGAGATAAGCTGGCTAGCTGGCAGCCCTGGGCCATCTGTCACACCAGACCTTTTGGCTCTGCCTTGCTTCCACCCACTGCCCCCAGGTCTGTCCCATTCTGGCCGGTCCCATGAGCTTACCACAACCCCCCAGTTGACTAATATCATTACTAGTGTTGCACATAAACCCCAAATGCATTAAATGTTCTTCTCATAATGCAATTGACTGAACACAGTAATATAAAACAAATAATGCTTTACATTGGTTTCTTAAGTGCTTTTATGAACACTCAAAGTTGTCCTAAAAGACATACTGGCGTCATGTTTTCTGTCAGTAATGTATTTAAAAGGTGATAAGCTTATGTTTCAGTCAGCCAGTCCAGGCCATCTATTCAAGAGCTGTTGCAATACTTTCACTATACCTTACATTAAAGAGGGTGGATTCAGCACAGAAATTGTTAACCTCCCTGTGGATTTTAATGCAGTCCTCTCTTTAGGAGTAGACGCCATGCGAGCTGAGACAATTGGACTTGTATTGAGTGGAGGAGGGGCAACGGAGGCCAGGGGGAGGGGTCGCAACAGTCTACCGGGTTGCTTCTTGCCGAGCCAGAAACACAGTCTGGAAAGGTTAATCATTACCTCTGTCTGACTCCACACATACACACCAAACACAAGTTACTACTATTCTTAAAAGTCAACGTGCTCACACACTCCCACTTGTTGAACTTTAGCAGCGGGCCCGACACTAACAATAGTAAATAGTGAGGAGGCTCTTGAGAACTGTCTCATATCGATCCCGTGAGCTCCGTGTAAGATGTGTCGACTCAAACGTGTAATGACCCACCGTCATCAGACAACTGCAAAGCAACGAGAGGATTATGTGAAGGAAATAGCTGGAGGGGGAAGGAAAGAACTCTTCACGGTGCCTTATTTTCTAAGTCAACACCCTCTCTCAAGCCGGGGAAAGTCTATTCTCGGGGTCAAGGGTCACGCTGGAGGTATTCCCTTTGTTCTCTGCAGTGCGGTAGAGTATGTAAGTCTAGCACATTTTTTGACAGAGCACAATTTTACAAGGTGGCCCACTACAAGCAAGCTACACGTTGTACATTCAAATTCAAATGTATTAGTCAGTACACAACACTGTTCAAAAGTTTCAACACATTTACCAAGTCGTCTCCCATTTCTCAAACAAAGGTGGCCTTTTAGGGTGCGCATTATGTAAAAGACAAGAGCCCCAGTGCAGAGCTACCACTGCCCCCTCCCTGCCCTCCAAACCTAAACAGGCCCTGATGGCAGGAAAACCACACAGGGGAGTGGCAGAGTTTTGCTATCTGCACATCTAACTCCGTGCAGATAGACAGAATGAGTTGCAGACACGCCATCTCTTACATGAACCATCTGGCCAAGCCAAGGAGAAGATAAAACCATTTTCCCTTCAAATACATCAATCACTTTATCTCTGAAAGTTTTTTGTTTTGACTTCGAATTCCATTATCGGAATCTTCTCAAATGGAGGGACGTTTTGTTCTCCTTGTAGGGTTGTCAAAAGAAAGATTGCCATATACTAATTGATACTAAAACTAGTATCGCAACTAGATACTCATTTGAACAAGTATTGGTACAGAAAAAAATCACATTAAAAGAACTGAATTCCACCTTTCTTTAATAGTTTTAGAATGGTCTGGTTATGGCTACTAGAAACATAAGAGCACATGGTAATATTAAAGAAGCGTATATTATTCTGTGTCAAAATGTAAAACCTATTTCATAAAAAGCATTTTAATTGTCATATGGCGTATCACAATCAGTACTGAGTAAGAAGCCTTTTTCTTAGTATCAGTTTATAAATTTTACTATCATGATAGCACTATACTCTGTGCAAAGCCTTCTTCTCCTTCTGCTCCTGCTGAGTTTTTACTACGAACACTTCAGTATGTTGACCCTTGCACACAAGTATCCTTGCCGGTCACTAGCCCATATTTCCCATAGTGACAAGACAAATAAACATGGTGTCAACAGAAGAGACCTGTAGCCTATGTCTCAAACCAACCCCGACGTTACAGCCTGATGGACAGACAAGATCAGCAGTCACACACACTGATATTGGCATTGTTGTGTCGTGGGAAACTGTAAACCCAACAGAGACGACCAGAAGAACAAGTTGGCTTTTGTTTTGTGTTGATAATCAGCTCTTAATAACTACCTCTGAGTATTTGTCAATGAGCATGTGTGATTATGTTAGCTGCTTGTGGTTTGTGATAGGCCCTTTAGACGTGGCTCCCGACTGGCTGTCACTCAAAGAGAACACAATTGAGAGCATGAATGAGCGGGTGGAGACAGCTCGGCTCCGTGTCAGACTAGAAATTGGAGACATGTACATTTATACAGAAATATGTCTGTGATTTCATTTCCACATTTGTCCCCTGTCATAGAGGGGTGGGAAGAGTTTCTCCTTCACCCCCTTCATCCTCTCCTTCACATCTCCATATACTCAGGAAATGTCAGAATCCACTTCCACAGGGTGACTATGAACCAAAACAATGTCCATCTTGTTCTGGGCTCCACTCCAGCTTTGGCACTCAGCCAGATCTGCATGGCCTACCTTTCATTCCAGCTAAGCTAGGAGAGGCTAACTGGGTAATGCTCCTGTGCATTCAGTACTAGTTAAGAGCTAAAAAGCACCAACACAACGCAGTAACAACCATCCCTTGTTTTTCCTTCCTTCCATCTTGCTTTCCTTCGTTGCTGTTTTTTAGATTTGCACAGCATAATGACACAGGGTGGAGAACAGAGGACAGCCAAAAGTAAAAATTACGTCCTTTGCCAAGAGGCGGCTTGGCTGGCGCACAAGCAGAGGAAGTGGGGAGTAATGAGAGATCCTGGCCCGGCACGGAGTGGCCTGCTATGCTCTGCTCTGTTCTCTGGCTAGCACACAGCCTGCAAATTACAGAGAACACAGGCTGAGCTCCGGCCCACCCAAAGCCGCCATCTTCTCTCCCTTCTGAGTCCTCTTCTTAGGAAAAAGCCAACAAAAGGAAAATCAAGAGTGCAGGAAGGAAAACTTAAATATTTACATTAAAGAAAGTGTCCCTATGTCCAAGTTACTGCTAGTTTTACATATGACTTAGGAGACATGCTGAGGCTAAATGTCTTTTCTTGTTTTACAGCTTTAACATTTCTGCTTGATGCCCACCACTGTTTGTTTTGCGTCAAGAAGAGGCCACGACTGCTTCCCTGTCAGCTCGCTTTTTCCTCAAAGACATAAGGTCATATCCTGCGCGGCCCTTTCCTTTGGCTGCTAACCCAAACAAGGAATGAATGCATAGAATGAAGGGAGGGAGACTGAGGCCACACTGTTCCCTGCTCTTTAACTGTTTTTCTTCAGCTTTAAGAACCTACAGACAGACTCATAACAAAAATATCCATTAACCCAGCTTTTCCCACTTCCAAAATGTCCGCTTTCTCCCGGGACTTCCGCATGACAGCAGAACTGGTTTGATATAATGAGCCAAGGTGGTAAGGCTAAATTTAATCTCCATCAGAGCCCCCGATGAAGGTTATACCTCTACCCAATTCACAGGAAGACTAATTGAGTGAGGGCCCAGGCCGCCTGTCTGTGGAGAGAAGCCACTGCTGCGAGTGGTGGTATAAGAATACAAGTGGGCCTAAATTTAACCTGCAATGAGAGGAAGTGCCTGTGTGACAGTCGGCCGTGCGCCAGGGCTCGTACCGGGTCATCCTATCTGCTGGCCTGTGCGCACATGTCGCCGCGGGCCCACCGGATCCCCTTACATACAGCTACTCCGGGTCAGTCCCTCATGGCACCAGTAGGCATGCCATTGGCCAACACACAGCAAATACTACACAGCCAGGCAGAGCATGAGTGAGCGGCCGCCTAGCCAAATAACAACAACACAAAAACATTGATGATACACCAAATAGCCAGGTTCTTGTAACATTTGAAGCGTCCGTGTTAAAGATTAAACTCTGCTGCAAGGAAGTTCAGGCACGTACGGTCTAATCCACACAAAAATCTGCCATTCCTGCACTGCATAATGATCTAAAGAGCCTCTAACAAGTTTAAATATTACTTAACACTGCACACATTCATAGCCAGTGTCTCCTTAACCCTGACCCACTCTCTTTTTTCCCTTGAAATCAACCCAAAGTCCCCAAGCTAAGCCCTCAGCCTCCGCTCAGATCGGCACCAACCCCCTGCCATATTTTTTTTCCCTCTTTCCTTCTCCTCTGCTCTATATGCCGAGCTCTGTTCCAAGCTGATGACGTGAGCCAACAAGAGGAGCTTTGGAGCCGCTAGCCTGGCAGGCAGCCTAGATTGCATTTGCGCTTGTCGCTGTCACAGTCTCTCACTTTTAACTCCTTCCCGTCTGGATACTACAACTCATAGTGCATCTTGAAAACAGAAATATCCTCTTACTAGCTCAACCGATCAGTCTAAATGTTAAAACACAAGCTGCATTGGACTGCAATTATCACACTATAACTCTGTTTGAATTCAAATCTTTAGCACCCCGGACACTCTCCTTCCTTCTCTCTCTAAATACGTCTGGAGCAGAACATAAAAAGGCCAGGGTGAGTGAATTAGAAGGTCAGCGGCAGGCCTCTGGGAGAGCCATGTTTCTTTTGTCATCGAGAGAGAGAGGGAGGGATTAAGAAACCGATGGGAAAGAGGGGGTTAAGGTAGCAATAGGAGCATGAACTATTTGGATGACTATTTAACTTGTTTTAGTGAGTGAGAAGTGATCCTGTGTATGTTTTTAGTAAAGTAAATCTGTGTGAGTGCTAAACCTATTGTCAAATGGCCATAAAATCCATACAGCATTTGAAGCAGCTACATTTACAATCTCTCTCCCTTCTAAGAACCTTCTTAGAACCTTCATGTACACACAGGCAGGCAGTGAGGATACTCCCTTCTCGAGCATCCCTACCCCCAAACAAAGGAGGGGGACTGGGCAGCAAACAGCAACTGACATAAAACAGGCTTTAAAGGCCCAGTAATGAGAACCATCTGAGGCTCAGAGGAGAGCTGCTCCACACTGCTCTGAGCCTGTGGAAAGGGCCTGGGGAGGCAAGGCATGGCAGCTAAAGGGGATTATGGCAGAAAGCTAAAGGAAACCCTAAAACACGTCCTGCTCCAGGGATGGAAGAAAGGAACAACATGAAGAAACGGAGGTGGCTCTGTGTAGTCTACAGCGGCTAGACCTTTTGCTGCACCAATTCAAAAACAAACAGTGGCATGTCTGTCCAAAGCTTCTTTTATATTTACTTATAAATTTATAAGCAAACAACAATCCTCCATTGGATGAAAGGAAGAGCAGCAAAGTGGAGTTGTGTTCAAAGGGCCAGGAGGGAGGAATTTATGTGGATGTGGGAGAAATACACCACCCAGCTTCACTGGAGTTTTATTACAGAAGGGAAGCAGGGGCCCCCACAATCACTGCCTCATCACCACAAGTATGAGAGATGAATGTGTGCCGAAGGGAATGAGAGAGAGAGGACAGACAAGAAGCAGGAGAAGAAAGCCTGTGGAAACTGCCTCCACAATAAAAGGCATATTTACCTGAAAGCCCCACAGGGGCCGAATATGTCGTTCCCCCAGTGTCACTGGATGAAGGTCCAGAGTCTGGAGAATCTAGACAGAGGAGACAGAGACATATGTGAGTGAACTGTGTGTGTGCGAGAGAGGCTAAGCGGCAGCTGTGAGGCCATCAATCACCTGGTGAAATCAATGCCTAATGAAGACGCTGACGAGCAGGCTCACACTCTCACACACCGAAGACTAACGCTGCACACTTTCTTACACCCCTGATAATCCCCCATAATCCACTGCTGCATGAGAAACTGTAGGTCTCCATCTCTGCTCAGACAAGCTGCTGATCTCCTGCTAATGGCCTAGGCCGAACACTTTCTGGTCATTACTCAATAACCAAATACACATCGAAGACTTCTGTCTGACTGAGGCATGACTCTTTCATTTACACTCATTGGATGATAACAATAGTTTTCATTTTAACACAGGCCTGACACCATGGTGGTCTTTAAATTTAACTTTGAGAAGGAAACATTTTTAGTCTGGCAAACAATGAACCAAACGCATATTTAAAGGGCAGTTTTGAAAGCACAACACAGTAAATTTTCTTAATGGTACACTTGATGGCTGGCGGGAGAAGAAGAGAACTACTCCTCCACTTTACCTCCCTTTGCAAATATAAACTACAACTAAGACTTGAGACGTAGGCTAGTTTCAACATGAACATCTGAATGGAGCTTTAACATAACTGCTGTATGTGTCCAACAGAGGCACACTGCTGGAGCAGGCAAGCGCTGCTGCAGAGCTGCCTCTGGGAGCTTGGCATTCACTAATGATACATTCCTTTCAATGCACGTCAACTCGCCACTGCACCTACATCCACTAAGCACTAAGGCCACTGAATTATAACTCCTCAACAGCAGATTTTTATGACCAGGAAGTGAGCAGTAACTATACATGTCTACCCAATTCTTATACGGCACATAAATCACAAACAAAGGTTTTCTGTAACTTCGGGTGACTGACGTAGGATAACTTCTTCCTGAAGTTGTACAGCTGTACCAGTTTCACATTGTAAATGCAGTTGGCTTCATTAATAAACAGGGCTGGAGTTACTGTGTATACATTTACAACATGCACTAATAAACTAGAATGCACATGACCTTCCTGCTGGAGCATGGTTCACTTATTGTTGCACTGTGGTCTGACAGAGCTGAATTCAAGTGGCAATAAAGCTGGTGTGTCCATAGGCCCCAGTGCTCGGCCTGGCCTGCTCGCTGCCCTCACCCTCCGGACACAGCCCGTGCTGCTGTGGTCACAAGCGCACAGCAGCCTCGCAGGCTTTCATTGGCTGCCAACGACCAGCTCTGGTCTCCCGGGCAACAGTTCATAGCTGACCACAGAGTCGAGGGGCATCAGAGTGAAGCTAAACAGGCTGTGATTTATATTCCCCAGAGCTGGAACAAGGTAGCATTTGGCGTGTGTGTGTACTTTCATATTGACCACTGCCTCTGGGACTGGACATGTTTAGGTCCACTTCCTGCTCACAGCAATCATAAAACCAGTGTAATAAATTTGAGGCTCAGTCTCTGTCACTGTCAAATCAACAGAGTAGATTTTCTGAACCATTTTTGATCAACTTTAAAAGAGATATGCAGACAAAGTGAATACATACAAGTATGTTAGCCTGCAGTAATAAGAAATATGAGAGAGTGACATCTCTCCACCAGGGAAATCCCTCATTTTACTGCATTTGTTTTGATGGCTTGAACGGGGCTAACACATCTCTTTATTTAGCATACAATATATTTTGGTGTCATAGAGCATATGGTAATAGACTGTGTTTTTCAGATGCATTATCACTAGAATAAAACATAGCTGTAGTAGTGGGGGTGGGGGCTGAAGAGACCCCAGCTGCTTTTGCAATGACTTCCTATTGTTTCCATTCATTCAAAGCCACTTTCTCCTTCTCCTGGCAAACTGGCGGTCTGCGTGCTCGGCTAACTGGTCATTGTCTAGCACTGTGCTTTTCCTGCGCTGACAGCTACATAGAGCTACGAACTGAGAAGGGGAAAAAGTGAAGTTAAAATGGTCCCATGAGTTTGAGTATAAACAGCTTCTTTTTAAGTGAGGCTCTGGTTGTGCTAATGAGTCTATGGCAGTAGCAACATATCCACAACAGACATTATATAAATTGTTATACAATAAATATGTTAGTATGTGTGTTTAGGTATATCTATTGCTCTATATTTTCAGGTAGGAATAATGAAAGTTGTTGAAGTTGTAAAAAGGGAATTTCTGGAGGGCTTGTTTACATCCTCCAACCATAGACTGACAGGCAATGGACAATATAGAAATGGCTGCTTTTGGAGGAACATAAACTACTAAACAATACTGAGATACTTCTTAAAAATACTCGCAGATCAATGGGTGGCGTGTCATGGTGACACAGAGCCATAACCCAGCAGCCTTCAGCTTTAATCTGTCGATTAATTCATCTGATAAAAGCAGACTGGCTCCAGAGACGCTGCTGTCTGTCTGTGATTCACAAAAGATAGATATACACACAAACAGAAAGCTCCTGCTCCTAAAGACACTCACAGTGTGGCACTGGTGGTGTGCCATGCAATCTATAGCCTTTGTGCTGCTTGGTCCTGGCTGCCGGCCATGGAGAAGTGTCCAGCTTTAAGCATGCCCCTCCACTGTGATCATAAATCACAACAAAACATGGAGCCGGCTCCCACACACAGACTCTCAGGCTAGTCTTTGTACCAGGAAAATGGAAAACCAAGACTATATAATTCTGCCATTGGCTCTTACACGGATATTATTACATTATTAAAAGTGTGATCTCACCTGGTGGTTTAAGATAATCCATGGGATAGCGAGAGTAAGGAGGAGGAGGAGACTCTGAAAAGAGAACAAAGCAGTGCATGAGAAAATACATTAACTTTATGATAAGAATTGTCATTCTTCAGGGAGACGGTTTATGTCTGTCAGCTCTGCTCTCAGAGACGCAGAAAGGGCCGGCCGCCGGCTATTGCCTTTCATTGGCAGGCAGATAAACAGGGGGCCGCCTGGCGCCAGTAGGGCCACTATCAGCGTCTAGGACAAACTGAGATACAGGCCTCTTTTGGCCCGGGACACTGCACACACACATCACACACACATGAGGCCTGGAAACTTCAACGTGGAAAGACTGTAAAGCCTCGGCTGAGTCTTTAGAAATGGCAATTGTTATAACACTACGTAGACTGTTTGTTTTAAAAGTAAGTGAGAGAGAGAATTTGTGATGTTGGCACTTGGCAGCTTTTAACGACTCTGGCACATTTTATTAGGCCTACATCGCTTAATTAACAAACTACTCCAAAAGTGCACATTCAGACCAATACATAATCAAGGATCAGTGAAAATGTGACGCCGCAGTCGGATTATGCCAAATAGTAATGTGATGACACTCTCTGGATGTAGACAAGTTGTTGGCACGCTGCTCCGCGTCGGTCAAGTTTAACCCAAGGGAAACTCAAGCTCACTGCACCGACAGAGATGTCACTTGAATTAGGCCAATTGTCTCTTTAAGGCGCTCTACTGTTTGACACAGTGACACGCTGACTGAACGGGGGAATGCTTGTATCTGATCTTTTATGTCAAAGCCTTAATAAGACAGAAAAGCTCACCTAGTTCACAGAGCCTGCTCATGTGGTGTGGGTTGCAGCAGACCAGCTCCGGGTTGACTTTCCCGTACGATTCACAGCACGACAGCCTCTTGAGCTCCGAGGAATGCCTGAGATCCGGCCACCTGAACACTTTGTAGAGCAGCATGGGGAGAGAGTAAGACTGTTGACCCACTTTGGCGTCCACTTTGCTGGGCAGGAGCAAGCAGGGGCTCCGTGCGCCCCCCTTGGACTCCACGGCCTGCAGCAGCACCTCTAATTGTTTCTCTTTGATCTTTTTTAGTATGGAGTGGGTCAACGCCTTTAGTTCGGCCTCAGCGGCGCCGTTGGACTTAGCCACCTTTGTCGCTTTGCCCATGCAGCAGCCCCCGGGGCCATGCGTCCCTCTGTCCGCCTCCCCGTCGCCCTCCACGGGCGCGCGGCTCCTCCAGAGTCGCCGGACGAGCCCCGATCGTTTGGTCCTAAACATGCGGGACGAAAAGAGGTTTTCCCGGCTAAAAAACGAGCATTGTGTCCGCAAATCATGAAGATTCCGGGATCTGAGTCCAGACGATGATAAGCAGCCTGAGAATAAGAATAAGGAGTGGAAAAACGGGCAGCAGGGCAAGTAGATAAAATGTGGAGCATATGCCAGTCTCTATTGCCGTCCACTTTATAAGATCAGCGAGGGAAAAAATACGAAAAGACGAGCGGCTCCGTGGAGCTTCACGGGACAGTCAGTCGTGCCGCCGTCACATCCAGGTTTAACGCGCTTACAACACCAAACCTACACGACTCTAGCAGCCCGAAGCCTATGGTACAATTTGACCCCTATACGCCTCGGTTTCACTACAGTTCATATCAAAACATTGCTAATTTCCCACGAACTATAAGGCCTTACTTATGCTAAGATCTAACCCATTAAAACACGATCGCATTGTGTCTTCTGTAGCATAAATCCACCAAATCCTTCATCCGTCCGCACTGCACGAATTGGCCAGAATCGTAGACTTTTGAAATGTATTTCTCCGTTTAACTCTGCAGAGGATGTGGTCTTCTGGTCATGAGTGAGCCTCCGTCCAAAGAGCTCAAGAGAAGAAGGGAAAATCCACATCGAGAGAGAAATAGAGCCTCGGGATATACGTCCACATAAACAGAGTGAAGCCGTGTGGCGTAGCAGACGATGTCTTCACGTCTAATAATCCAGCCTTTACGCTATGACAGAAAAAGCAGAGACCGTGTGGAAAGCAGCGGCAGAGAGGCAGCGCTGTAGTGGGCTAAATGGCTCTCTGTCTGGAAATGAGGCGGATGGTTTGGGTGCCCTTGCTCCGTCTCCAGTCTCCAGTGCGCATTGACGCGCCCGGTCACGTGTGTGTCTAGACACCCTGTCGCTTAAAAGAAATGTGATTGTGTTGCGCAAACAACAGATCAAGTAGAGCCCACAGCACGCTCACACACGCACGGACACACACAATATACAGTTGGCCTATGCGAAAGACTAGGATATACTCTTTGGAAAAAGATAGGTTTGAGCACAGTGGAGGTTCCGGTATTGAAATGAAACTTTGTGTGAAGAATATAGAAGGTTTAATGACTAAAAAACAGTCTTTTAATTTAACCCTAGCCATTTAATTCTTACCACACATTGTTGCTGGTTGTTGGCTGCTTTGCAAGAGTTTCTGAGTAGCATAAATTGGGCCTATGTGACAAATCTTTAGGTTAAAAATAAATAATATGTGAAATTGGTAAAGTATAGGCCAAAAGACAATACGGGGGTATTTGTGTCTGACAGACAATTTACTAATAAACTAAGCGAACTAACCTATTTGGCCATTTGTTGTTGCTTTCATCTAACAATAAACTAAACAAACTATAACATAAAAGCCACGATTGCACAAAACTGTCAGTGTCTCTGGTTCTTGACACATCTTTGTAATTTTTGGCAATACGTCAAGTAGGACTGTAGCCTATTTTATTTGGTGTTCCTGCCCACGCCGGAGAATCTGGAAATAGAGGAAACCGATGAAACTTGAGAGGCTGCTAGACTGAATTTAGGACAGTAATCAATCCCTGTGGTCTGGAGTGGGCCACCAGGGAGACCGCTGCTGCCGCCTTCTGGACACAAGAGGACACATCTGCACAAGACAGCAACAAACCAGAAGGAGAGATTTGGTTAAATCATTTTCAGACATTGAAGAGTAGTCCATCAGCTCAGGATCAATCTCCCCTTTCTTTCCTGGAAGTAAAGCTGTAACAGGATCCAGACACTTTATTTAGAGCAGGTCTATCTCAAAATCTATACTTATTTAAGTTTGTTTATTTGATTATTTTTCTGTGTGTAAGCCTAAACAACAAAACACTGTGTGACACTCACTCCGTGATGGCTTCATATGTTTGTTATCCCAGCTGGGTGATATTAGATGTTTTAATTATTAATAATGAAACATTTCCTTCTTTATTTAACCTAGGCCTATTCATGGGCTTAAGCTTCCCGTTTATAGGTGATGTCTTTTGACCTGACTTTTACTAATATTTTGTTGTGAATTGTTAATTGCTATGACAACGGTGCAAAATTTTCATCACTCTGAAATTCTGAGAGGGATATAATTTACACACAAAGCTCAAATGAGTTAATTGGGAAGTGTCATAAAACAGATGAATAAAGTAAGCAACTCAGTGTGATGTACTTACTACATTAGAGCAGTGTTGGAGAAGTTACTTTGAAAATGTAATTAGTTACACATCACTGGTGGCTCAGTACAAATGTAATCTATTAGTACTAGCATAAACAAAAGTTACCACTTCAAGAAAGTAACTATGCTATATTAATTAGGGATTATTTTAATAGTAGTATTGTATACACAATTACAGGAAATAGGCATATAAGATAAATAGGTAAACAACAAATGATTGTTTAAATTGGCTTATATGGCATAACACGAACAACAAACATGGACAACATCTCCACTGCTTCAAGCTGCTTATCTCTGCCTTTGAGGTGGTTACTTGACAGCGTTTTCACTGTTACCGAAGCTTAAATTCTCTGCTCAAGCACTGTTGGTGTTGCAAAATAGTTTAGTTTGTGACTGTAATTAACAGAAATGCATTATGCATATGTTTCTTAAAGGAACCATATATCAGATTTTAAATTACAATTTCATGAATGTGACCTGTTGCATCCCCATGATAAAAGGTGGATATGCTCAAATAAAATGTAACTTTTACTGATAACAGCTGTCTTGTTGATTTATTCATAATTTAAAAAAAAAACATTGTAAGTGACGGAAGTTGTTTATGGTCTCAAGACAGAAATCAGAATGAGCCTCATATGAGTCTCTCATTTGTGTTGCCAGTTTCAAAGCTGCAAACCAGTTGGTTTAAACCTAAAAGTCAATCAATCAGTCAATCAATCAAACTTTATTTGTATAGCACTTTTCATACATTTAAAATGTAGCTCAAAGTGCTTCACATATACAACAATTAGCAACAGACAAAATAACCTTAGGGTTATAGAGAACATAAAAATTAGAATGTGAGAATTTGCATAGAAATACAAATTAGGGTGTTGTGAACAGACACAAGGGAAGAATTAAAAACATAACACAAAGGAACCTGACTAAAAGTGATTTAACTCATATTTAAGTTTTAATCATAGGCTAATTTAAAAAGGTATGTTTTAAGTTTACTTTTAAAAATATGAACACTCGCAGCAGACCTCAGTTCCTCAGGTAGGCTGAGTCCTCGCTCTGATCTGAATATTCACTACTTAAAGCCCAGCGCCTGCACCAATCACGATCACGCTGGTGCAGCCTCTGCAGCTCATGGAGCCTGGAACTCTGGAGGTTCTGAGCTGAACATGAGACATGACCAAACCACTGAGAATGAGCAATCCTTTATAAGACACTGGCAACACACTGGTTGTGATTGTAGTTTTTTAAACCAGTTAGTGTTACATTTATAGTTTACAAGAAATTAAGTAGCTAAATTACTCCCAGCACTGATTGTTTAATGTGTCAAATAAATAATAGAATAAAAATATTTATTTATTGACACACATCAAAGATGGGCATCAGAGTGTGTTGGCACGGGTACAATGCAGGCGAACAAATGATCCCATTTAATTTATGAGACCGAATAATGAAAATAACAACATCATTCTCATCTTCTGAAAACCAAACCAAGCCAGTTTCATGCTATAAAAAGTAATGTCAATGTCAGAGCAATTAGCCATGTAGCAAATTAAAATAAAAATGTTTGCAGTGTTAAAGTGCCTTGTTTCTGCCTAGTTTGTTTGGTGCACCCAATCGATCACTGGACTGAAATATATCAAAATTTTAAATTTCGATCTGTAAAAAAAAAGGCAAAGACAAATTATTCCACTGGTCTTTCCAGCAGCACAGTTTAATTAACATTCTGAATTTCAGTCATGGCAATTACTATATTTATTGACACAGTGATGATTTCAACACCGGGATCATGCAATTCAAGAGGCATTCTGGAAATACCACCGCTGTGTCACTGTGAAACACATAAAATTGTGTTTTTCTTCCTATATGTCTCTTAGACATTTTTCATAAAAGAGTAAAACACCCACAAGATAAATGTCAAAGCATAATGAAAAAATAAGACAAATCATTTGAGCAATATCCTGTGGTTGTGTTACTTGAAGCTTCTCTAAAAAGACTTGAATGTCCACTCTTTACAACACTATTATATGAAGGACCTTTAGTTAAATGTGTAGCGGTCAGGGGCAAAATTGAGTTATGTTTTCATTTCTAACAAATGACAATATAACTCGATTCTGTCCCTGTATTGTTAGTTATTAGTTATAAATTAGTATTTCAGTTATTAGAAACATAGGCCTATAACTTTAAAGGTCATCAATAAGAAAGTTGTGAAAGTTTGAAAGTGCAGTACTATATATATTTAGACAATAGAATGGCCTGAAATGGTTTCCAGTCTAGAGAAATATTGGTGGAAAAAGATTATATCCAAAGAAAATTAAAACAGGGGAAATATGCACTTACCAAAGCCTAAGTTTGAAAAAAAAAAGGGGGAATTTTGCTGGGTTTTTTTGCACTCTTTCGTCTTTATGTTTCCGCTCAAAAGTAACTTTGTGACCTACAATTCCCTGTAAAGCCTGTTTATGTTAGATTCTGATGTATAGAGTAGTTGTGTTTTCCTTCTCTGCTTTACGTTTTAAAAAAAGTCACCAAAGAACGTTTTCTTTAGGCATTAGTTCATTACAAAGAGAACTATATGGCAAAGATGGACCAAAGTGAAATACACATATATGTACTAAAATACAGATAAAGTAAAGTAAGCAGACTGATTTGATGGCCTGATAGCATTATTATTGTTGTCATGATTAAGCCTAAGTAGGCCTACAGTGTATGAGCCACCAAATATCTCTGCAATTGGGTCAGAACCGGGTCAATAGTCCTATCCACCAAAACAGAACAAAAGGAGCCGAAGGTCTGGATGGTTGGACAGGACATGGGAGCTCTGCTTTGTCTTTTTTTTCCCCAAGGGAGAAAGTTAAGTTGTATTGCTAAATCAATCAGCAATTAGTAATTACGCAATTCCTAAAAGACTAGATGTAAAAAAAAAAAAAAAGATATGACATTAACCAATTCTGTAGACAACAGGGAAAAAACCGACTTTTCTCAAAAGTCCTCCCTCCGTCCATCTTGCCACTGTCACCTGAAACAAGAGCTGGAGGTAAGGTGACCCTGTATAATAAAGAAAAGGGGGCTATGTCAGTTTGTGAAAGCGTCCCCTCAACCATCTGGCAGCTGGATAATAGAGCGTGGAGCAGGTGAGGGTCTGCCGAGCCTCACTGTAACCTGCCACTGACCCTGCGTGGAAAATGGCCTATTCTTTACATCATAGTGCATTCATTATATTGTCCTTGAGAATAAGAGAATTTCAAGCATGAAAATCAATACAATGGAGACGAAAGGCATGAAATTCTCCGGGAAGTGGGTGCTCCAGTTATATAGTGGGTGCCTTTGTGTCATAAAGTTTCCCCCTGAAGACACCTTTATGCAAAATAGACAGTCGCCACATACAATTTCAACAACAAAACGTTACAGGAGTTTGGACAAATTTGGTGTTTGTCATTCTGGAGAGTCCTGCTCCTAAAACACTGTTATTTCTAAACCCACATGTGTTACAATGTGTAAAATGCTCCAAAAACATGTTCTCTGCCCTGTTTGCATTGACCTTCAGAAGTCATAAACCAGTACAGCGCGCTGTTGTTTCCAGTTTGAGATTTGCAAACCACTGAATTCACTCATTCATTCCTATGTCCAGTAGAATGTTTTGGGAATTTGGGTTGTACAATATATGAAACAGACTCATTAAATCAATGTTTGATAGACACTTGCTGATGACTTATTTATTCACAAACAGGAGAAACTTGATGTTTTACTGAACTACTGGTTGAGGGATGTTTACATCATTAACCACAGCAGCAGCCAGTGATGCATTTCAATGGATTCATCACATTTTTTAAAGCTTCTATAAGATACAAAATGCAATTTGATCTGGTCCAAGTTGCATTCTAGTCTCCCCTGGAGTGGAGTTGGATCCTTTACGCCACTGACAAACATCAAACTCTGCTGGGATCTTTGCTTGACACAACTTAAATGTTAGTGGAAGATTTTGAAGAGAAAAAGGGGAATACAAAATTTATATTAGACTGACATACATCGCCTTTGCTGAATGAACACAAGACATATTGCAGATTTTGATTCAATGTTTTTATTTACACCCCTTTATCCAAAGAAATGTTATCTTCAAAATGACAGCTCTTGTCACATTACATGTCAAAAACCTTGTGGGAAGTCACAATGGTTCCTGCACCTCACTATACACTAGAAGCCATTTTTTGCACTAGGACACAAGTTTAGGGGCTTCTTTATATATAAAAACAAACACACATCAAAATAAATAATTCAAAGTAACTTTGTTGGATACACATCTAATAAAATTCAAAGTATGCAAAGCATCTCTAATGACCTTCCTAGTTTATGTTTAGTCTTTGAATTCCATCAGGAGAAAAAAATGACATGGGGATGTCAAATAAATGGGCAACAGTGAAATTTGATTAATCAGAAGAGACCGTGCTGTATTGTGGGATTTGCTACTATGTTTTTCAGTAAATATAAAGCAATTCTATTGACTATATCGGAACTTTCTGTTTACAACAGTAATCACTCTGACCTGTTTAAATTTACAAAAGCACAATTCTATTACAAACACCTGTATAAACAGGAGTGTATAGATTAAATATTTATAACGACAGAACAGTACAGATGCATCCCAATAAATTAAAATATTGTAGAAAAGTGATATTATATCAGCTATACAATTCGATATTCAAAAAATCCTAGATTTAGTCACAGTGGAGGAAGGAAGCAGCTAATGAAAAAGATGAATTTGATTAGCTATAGCCATATAGACATATCCTGTGGTATTATTTTCTAACATAAAGTTATTTAGAATCCCTTGTACAATAACACAACTGGCTTATAACATGTCTATGTGTATGAGCATAAAAGGAGTTAATAAAGTATAACAATAGGTGACAGAGTTTGACCTTTTCATAAGAAAAGGGAAGAGAATTATCCATTACCAGAGTGACTGTGGAAAATAACAGAGGACTGTGGTAAATAAAAAATGAACTCTGCAGTGTCCAAGCAGAGAATCACAAGGAAGAAAGAGGAAGTGAAGACTTTGAATTTAACAAAAACATAGTTCTGTACAAGATTGAGGCACTTTCAAAGCAGCACACACATACTAAAAGGGCAATGCACGCACTTACACACACACACGCGCACACACACACACACACACACACACACACACACGCACACGCACAAGCAAACCAATCCCACAAACACACACATGCACACACACTTGCATGTTTGATCAGAGGGACCAGGGCCACAGGTCCATCAGCCAGAGTCCATGCTGAAGAGCTCTATGCCCTGCGGACTCCAGTGAAGGCCCACTCCTGAGTTGAACACCAAGGACCAGACGTAGGGGATGAAGAATTCCTCGGGTTGGTCCTCTTCCACATATTTAAACTTGAGCTCAGGAAATTTCTGTCAAGACAACAAAAATGCAAAATAAGTTAGAATCAAAAACAAGATGAAAAGTTAATGGAAAGCACATTTTTGAAGACAAATTTAATATAAAAATGTATGAAATAAATGCAGCGAAATGCTCAAATAAATTCCACAAATCAAAATGATCAAGAAATATTCAACATACAACTGTATACAATGCATACAAATAAATGGCTCCACAACTGCTATTTCTATTACAATCTCAACTCCTGTGTGCTCATTAAATGCCCCATTTATATTAATTATGTTTAGACAACCAACCCAAACAGAAACTCTAGGAGCAACCCACTGGACAAAATGGTAGGACCGACTGTGTGACATGTCCAATTAGATGAATGGGGGTTAACTGTCGCGGGCCACTCAGTAATCCTTCTCTGTCAGGTGCAGTGGCGCGCTGGCAGCTGTAATTTCATCTATGTGTTAGGTACAACTGTTTACAGCAGCAGGTAGCACTGGTCTATGAGCCAACCACTGACCCTCTAAAAGCTCCCTAATGCGCTAACACAGTCTTGTGAACTCAGCAGGCCACTTCGACGGACAAGCAGAGAAGTCTGCACTGCCCACAGGTACAAGCAGACAGGGGTTGATGGCCTCATATTAAACAAAGTCACAACAAAAGATAATGAAATCAAAACAAAATAAACCACAGCAGTGTTCTTTCCTTCGGTGATGTGATGGTCTGAGCCTGTCGGAAAGTGTGGACTAACCTCATTAGTGGGCAAGGGCTGCTCTCGTTAAGAGGCAGACACACAATGAGTTTACCCAGCAACAGTTTATCAGGGCTTAACAGGACAACCAGAGAGCCGATTAAAGACAAATGACTCAAACATGGGTGAGGGCCTAATTTATTCACAGCAGACAAATAATAATAATAATAATAATAATAATACATCAAACTTGTATAGCGCTTTTTTGGACACTCAAAGACACTTCACATAAAATAGACAAAGATAAACAACATATATTTAAACAAAAGCCAGTTTGAACAGGTGACTTTTAAGGAGTGATTTGAATGTCTGTATTGAGTCCAAGTTCCTGACTGGTTGTAGAAGTGAGTTCCAGAAGGTGGGGGCAGCGGCGAAGGCTCGGTCCCCCAAGGTCCAGTACTTAGTGCGGTTGATGGGAGTGAGGAGGTTGGTGTCAGCAGAGCGGAGGCGGCGGGTGGGACTGTACTGTTGGAGTAGGTCGGTGAAGTAGGAAGGGGCCAAGTTATGGAGGGACTTGTAAGTGAGGAGGAGGAGCTTATATTGGATACAATATTGAACGGGAGCCAGTGTAGCAGTTGGAGGGTCGGAGGTGGGCGATATTGCGGAGCTGAAAGAAGGATGTTTTAGTGACATGGTTTAGGTGTGAATGGTATGAGAGGGTGGGCTCCATAATGATGCAACCACCGGTTGCGTACGGACGGAGAGGGGGTGACGTTATGCCCATCAATGATGAGGGAAACATTTTGAACAGAAGGGAGGAAAGAGAAGTTGTGTTTCATTGCTGTTGACTTTGAGAAAATTATTGCCCATCCAGGTTTTGATGTCTGACAGGCAGGTTGTGATGGTGGAGTGAATGTCTGGGGTGATGGATTTATAGTTGAGCGGCGTTGGCACAGCAGTGGAAATTGAGTCCGTGATGGTGAATGATTTGACCAGCCAGAGCATGTAAATTGTAAAAAGGAGGGGACAAGCACTGAGCCTTGGGGAACACCGTGGGTAACAGGGGAAGTGTGGGATTTACAGTTATTGATGGAGACGAAGTGGTGATGGTCGGAGATGTAGGAGGTAAACCAAAGGAGTGCTGTGCTGGAGATGGCAGTTGACTGCAGACGGTGGAGGAGGATAGAGTGATCAATGGTGTCAAAAGCAGCAGATAGGTCGAAGAGGATGGATATGGAACCAGAGTCGGCAGCGAGGAGGAGATCATTGGGTACTATGGTATGAACGGAAACCTGATTGAAATTTTTCGAATAGTTAAGAGTGGAGATGCTGTTGGAGTTGGGTGACGATGGCGCGTTCCAGGATTTTCGACAGTAACTGGAGACTGGAAATGGGTCTGAAGTTGTCCATGTTGTAAGGTTGAAGCCAGGTTTTTTCAGGAGGGGTGTGATGATGGCAAGCTTGAGCGGGGATGGGACAAAACCAATGGAAAGAGAGGTGTTTATGATTCTGGTGATGAAAGGGATGAGAATGGGAATGCAAGTTTATAGGAGAGGAGATGGAATGGGGTTAAGGTGACCGTTTGTGAATCTCATGTTTGTAAGGACTTTGGAGGTGTCAGAGGTAGACAAAGGGGAGAAGGACGTGAAGTTATGAGGTGTGGTTGGACTGATTTCAGGATCTGAGGGAACTGGAGTGGAGGTTGTGGATGCAAGTGAGCAGTGTATGGTTTGGATTTTTTTATGAAAGGATGACAGGAGATTGTTGCATTTGTCTGTTGTAAATGTGGAGGTGATACTGTCCTAGGGTTTAGTCAGTTTTGCAAATGTGGAGAACAGGGTGCGGGGTTAGAAGAGTTGGAGTGTATGAGCTGTGAGTAGAAATTGGAGCGGGCAGTTTTGAGTGCAGAGTTGTATGTAGCGACTGAGAGTTTTTGCAGGCTTGAGCATGGACAGCGAGACCGGTTTTATTATAGAGTCGTTTAAGTTATCTTCGTTGCTTCTTGAGATTATGTGTATGAGTTCAGGGGTGTACCATGGGGCCGAGGTGGAGAAGGAGACTGTGGCTGTTTTGAGAAGTTATTGAGTGTGTGGTTGTGGAAGCTGACAAGATCAGAGGCCGTAGGGATCTGTGGGATGGGAGGAGCTGGTGATGGCCTGGGATAGTGATGAAGAAAGAAAGTTGGTAGAAAGTGATTTCAGATTACGAAAGGTTATTGTTCTTGTTTGCTTGATGGTGGGAGTGAGGGTAACAATGTCCAGGATTATGGCTGGATGATCGGAAATGGCAAGGTCAGACAGTGACAAGTCATGGATGGTGAGAGAGGGTGTGGAGCAGACCAGGTCCAGGATGTGTCCATGTGTGGGCCGGTGAAGTGACGTGCTGGGTGAGGTTGAGGCAGTTTAAGTAGAATTTGGTTGAAGGGGAGTCGATATGGATGTTGAAATCACCAATTACAAAGTCGGAGAAGTCAGAAAGAAAAGATGGACAGCACTGAGGAGGGTGATAACAGCAGCAGTGAGTGATTGGGAACCAGGAAGTCTGAAAGCAAGGTGTTCAAATGAGGATACAGCCGGGATGGAGATGGGGCGGAGAGCAATATCAATGCGATGAATGACAGCGAGGCCGCCACCTCGTCATTCCAGTCTGGGCTTGTCAATGTAAGAATATCCAGGTCGGGGGGGTCTGATTAATTCCGATATAATCCATGGGTTTGTGCCAGGTTTCAGTGAAACAGTGTAGATCCAGTCTATTATGAAATATGAAATCATTTACGAGCAAGCTTTTGATGTTTAATGACAGTGTGTTGAATAATGCCGTCTTGAGAGGCTTTTGTGAAATCCTTGTGGTGGAAGTTGGGACGCACAGGAGGTTGTATCTAGTCATATGACAAGTGCACAGATGAGGTATGCGGATGTTGTTGTCGTGCCGGTGTCCAGGAGGGAGTGAGCTGCGGTCAGACCAGGCAGATGGAATATTGTTTTTAGCTGTGAAGATGACAGTGTTGTTTCAGCATTGTTGTGATGTCCAGCGAGGGAGATGCAAGCGTGCATGCACGTGTACCGGAGAGACAAGGTCGGAGCCCGAAATGGCAACAGCAGAAAAGCCACGAACAGTAGCCGCATCGCTGACAGACTTCACCAGAGTACAGGTCGGGGGATAACCAGGCTTTAGTCCGCTGCTTCAGCAGATCACAGGAGGGCTGGGCCGTGGGCTCGATGAAGGTCACAGTAGAATCTACACTGTGACAGGCAACGGGCGGACGACCAGACAAAAGTACTGTCCAGATCTTGAGGCAGGATCAGATACCACCGGTACCAGGTAACAATTCCGGTAAATAATACCGTTCTATAGAACTTTTGCTTTTTGTGCGGCCTGAGAAGCGGCAGCCAAAACGTGTCAGCGTCCTCTCCATTCGGGTCCAAAAGTGACCCGGAAGGAATATAATCGTAGATTTCAAAATGCTTTACTTAAAGGAAAAATATTGTGCATTTTTCATTATGTTATTTGCCTTTAAACATGCACTTAAGTACCTTAAATTTGCCATCTCATGTTTTGAAACAAAAAAAAAATGTTTCTCTGCTGTCTGGCCTGACACTTACTGAGTGTATTCAGACAGTAGATGGCGTATAGTACTATACACAATTTTGTTATTATTATTATTTTTATCACTTTAAAGAGACTCTACTATGGCTAGTAGTAGCAGTTATCGTGTTTGGATGGCAGAAATGTTCAGAACAAGTCTGGTGATGATTTAAGAGCTTTAAACAGAAAAAGATTCTGGATAAGTGACGTAGATGATCTGAACAAATGTCTCCGATCAAGGAAGTTCAGCAGGAAGTGCGTTTGACCCTTGGAGAGGAGAGGATTTTCTAATGACCATTCCTCAAAACAGTGTGAATGCAACTCCATATTTCTGATGATGGAACATTATTAGAACATGATTAAAAGCTCAAAGAAGACACTGTAGCAGACATTACATTATACATTACACATTATTTAACCAGACATTTAGATTTACCAAATGCATATCTAAATGCATGCTATGTTTTATAGTAAAAAATTACTTTAAAAACAAGTTTATTTTCTTTATCCCCAAGTGGGACTTGTTTGTGTTTCAGACATGCAGCTAACAAGCATAAGAAATAGAAACTAAAAAGAAACTAAAATTAAATATCATTTAAATAAAATGAATAAATAAAATATTATAAAATCTGTCTTTTTTTTCACCTAATAGCCCCGATATGCACATAGCCCATATGCATATGGTTTTGTGTAGCAGCACAAACATAACTACTCTGACTGACAGCTGAAAATGTCCTCATGTTTACTGTCATACACAAGCCCATCACTTCATGTATCTGCTGCCTACATAACAGCAGGCAGGTAGAAAAGATAAGCATCAATAATGCAGCAGCGTCTCATTAAAAGCTGCTGTCTGCACAAGCATGTATATAAGCACACACACACCATCGAGTAATCAGTCTGCAGTGAAAGACAGACGCTCGCGGCCTGTGTGCCACGTCCCAGTCGGCTCTATTGAGTCCCTGCTGCCTCTATTCACCAGCACACTATTGGCATCATAATGACACAGACACACAGGGGCTATGGGGTCACAGGCCATATGCCAGGCTATCAGGCCTCGACCGCACCGCCCCATTGTCGCCGCCTAGACACAATGCGGGAACTGTATTATCCGGCTGGAATTTTGTGAGTAGGTGACTGTTTGGTAGAGCACATTACCAGCTCATCAAAAGTTCATTTGACACTGACAGCACCTCCACTAACAGTGAAATCAGGCAGGGCCAAAAGTGATGGTGTTCCTCTCAGCGCCGCCAAGTTGCAAGCATAAGCAAATATAAGAGCGAGCACAGAGGTAAATGGATTAATGACATGGTGTAATTTACATGATGTATGAAACTTAATTGACTATGCAAAAAAGGCAATTAAGATAATTAAAACATTCATCAGCAAACACTACAATGTCAACATATGCAACATGTGACTTGATTAATAGGATCTGTGTTCCAAAGTGTAAAATGTATTTATGCGAAGCAAGCTATGAATATTGTTGTGAACACTACAAAACTAAGGACTTACATATTTATACCTCGCACTATACTCATAATGACAATGAAATCTCTGCAGTCTGATTCTAAATGTTCTCAAGCTTACTTGAAATACAAAAAACACACAAGAAAAGTATTGACCAATTACTTCACTATTGTTACTTTATAATGTGCCATTATTATATGTATTTCTTAACCTAAAATGGTGCAGTCCTAATACTAAGGATCCTAGGAGATGGAAAGTAGATACTTATTTCATGCTTTTCGCAGTGGTTTCCTGAGGCCCAAGTGTACAAAATGAGAGCATCTTGACGTTGCCAAATCCTGTCTCCAATTTTATCTTTGTCCTTTCTCTGGACACAGTGAAAACTCATTTCAGCTCTTCCTATCAGCAGAGTCCGTGTCACTGTGCCCCTCTCCCCCTCTCCCCTCCCTCTCTCTCTCTCCCCCCAGTGCTCGCTCACTCGCTCCCTTTGGCCTGTTTTTTGTTCCATGTCTGGACCCACTTGGCTGGCCTCATATCAGTTGGTTATAGGTCCTGGAAGGTCAGGCCCTCTCCTCTGAGTACAGACCCACTGACTCATATCTCCACTCGGGACTGAATGTTCCCTCCTCTGCAACACTAACAGCCCAGTCGCTTCGAAAAGAATTGTAGTGAGAAAAATGGAACTGGATACACACAAGCTCACAAAAGCCATTCTTAAAAGAGCAAATGCATCTTAAAAAAAAAAAAAAAAAAAAAAACACAGGCCAACATGACACTTTCAAGGATCCCCATCAGTGAAATTGAAATGCTGGTTTTAATATTAAGGTTTTAATGAGCTGATTATAAACAGTGGTGGAAAGTAACTAACTAAAAGTACTTTGTTACTATCATACAAATCTTTACACAAGTTACTTCACATCACTATTTGCCATTGCCTAGCGTCAAGGCTAGAATAAATCCTGTTTGCATGTATGGTATTAGTTATAAGCTAATACTACTATGGGAACAATAAGGACAGAAGTTAAGTCATAAAGGTTCATGCATTTTAGAGCAGCAAGAAATTATTCAAATTCATTATTATTCATTAAGTATTTATTTACGGGAGCGAGAATATATGGTTTTATTGAACCACATGACGTAAAACAATGACACGAGAGTCTTTTGATTCTATTTCACCAATTGTGTATATTCAGCACATGTAGAATTGTGCTGTTTTGACAATTAGAAGTCTGTCTACAGCACAGACAGTCCAGAAGATAAATCTATCAAAATAATTCAATTAGTTGTTGATATTTTCAATTATGTCTTGGCCTGGTAAGATATTTTGCTATATTCCCAGTACATTGTCCACATAAATTGATAATAGTAAACAAAAGCCTGCTTTGCTCTGGTGAGAGTTTGAATACCAAAGGTGAGAAAAGTGTGTGGTGTAGCCGTCAGTAGCACATAACCTGTTTGCTTTTCACTGCCTGAAGCCTGAAGCGAGAGCCGCTAAGCCTCTGCTCTGAAGTCTGTGCCCCCGAGGAGCCAGGCCGTCTGTGGGATATCTCAGCTCAGAGGCAGACTTTAGTTGATGAACCTAAACAAGACATTCCACCTCCACCGCCTCACGCCCAGAAACAACAGCCACACAAAGAGGGGCTGGAGACGCTGGAGTGACTGAGGGTCCCCAGGGTTAACCACCTTTCACTGTTTTCAGTTGGGACACTATTTGCATATTTACATCAACTTCAGGTCAACTGACATGAAATTGTACGTGCATGACTTGGTGGCTGCCTTCCCAAAACAAAATCTGAATTTGAGTTAATCTTTCTTCAAACATGTCCTTTCACCCCAAAATAAACTGAAAACCGAAAAGAATTTGTGCCAAATGAGTGTCTTAACTGCAACTAAAACCTTACATTTATTATGAATTTAGAAAATAATTTATTTAAATGTTTGGATGACACAGATAATAAATAGCTAAACTAAATATGGTAACATATTTCCAACAAAAAATCTATTTAGCTTACTCTCTGTACTACTACTACTATTGCACACAATTGTTGAAAACACCAATGCCTCTCCAACAGCAGAATAATTACCAACTTATTGACGATTATACAGAACATTTATTCAACTTATGGATTTTCCTACTGGGGTGAAAGAGCACAATGAGCTCATAAGATGGAGAGAAGCTAGAGGTAGAAAGACAGCTGTTTGTATGAGCGATGGTATCATTAAACGGCCAGGCAGCTCCCATAGGAGACATTGACTAGATATTCTTTGCTTTACACCACCCCACGGAGCCGGAAAGCAATCTAATCAAGCCTCGCTGAACACTGAACAAGAGAAGTTGCATTCAAGTTTGATTGTAGGAGTGAGATCTATGATTACATGACTGTAACTGTAAAAGTACTGGGACACCACATAGCAGAGCACTCCAACCTTTCTTATCATGTTAAATACCAAGACTTGAACTTTTTCTCCACAATGCCATTGCAAGTTTTAGGAGCCACCTTTGAGATCAAATGCAGATGGTAAGTAACTGACACGGTGTAAAACAATTAGGCATTGTAAGTGCCTAGTAACTACCCAGGGACAGCTGCTGAGTTGAAAATTTGCAGTAGCTATACAGTGCTATCCTAGCCAAAACCACCTGCTTTTAAAATACTTTACAAAGATGGAGTCGACAGGAACCATATCTTGTCCTCCCGATTTCCAAGAGGTGTGACTGACAGGCAGATTAACTAATCAGAGAAACACATGGTCCGTTCTTTTCAAAACAAAATAGCGGCCTATACGGAAAAACGTTTATATTTTTTTGCCTTTCTTGACACTCAAGGACACTCAAATGATTAATAACAGGACTGAGAAGAAACGAGCGGAGAACTAAACCATGTGTCTAGGGTAAAAGAAGTGTAGTAGATTTTGTTGTGAATGTTATAAGAATATTCAAGAGGAAACTTATTCCAGAACCTCCTTTATTCAAACAGAAATTTGGAAGGACTGGCTCACAGGGCAAATACAGTGCATGGCATCAGCTGCAAGCTTTGCCTTGTAACTTTGTCTAATGGCATTGTCCCTGTCAAATAAATAAATAAAATATCTGTAAATAGATGTAGTCTCATATTGGCCAACATGTCACTCGTGCAGGTGGAGTCATGTTGAAGGACAGGACAGGGTTGTTCACATGACTACATATGTAATTGTATGGCTCGTTTGTCGTTTGCTACATTAGTGCTCCAAGGTGCTGCCTGAGAGAGCGCATGGACTACGCATCATTCCTCTTCTACACTGGCAAGCGAGACAAATGCCTCGCAGCCGGACGCCAAGTATAGAACATGAAACACATGATGAAACAGGCAATTAAGAGCGTCAGCACCAGTGCAGACCAGAGTGGGGAGACCACTAGTTCCATATTTCTGTGCTGATTAATGGAGGAGCACAGGGAGGGGCGAGGGTTACCGTACACCGCCAGAAGTGCAGAGAGTGTTGGGTAACGACCCACTGAGGCAGATTTATGTCCCACACAGCCACCTCACAATCGCTTGTGCCCATGACAAAGTGCCCCCTCGCCCCCCATTCCATCTCCTTGAAATGTCATTACATGTTCATATGTAGTCAGCCAGCAGAGATGGGATGAACATGAGCATTAATGCTAATGAAGACTGGGCTTTGGCCTTTTGTCTCGTTTCCCCATGGCAGCCAGGTTCCTTTGGCTCGTTCAATACATATCCCATACTTCTCTGTCCCTCACCTCTCCGCAAAAACTCATTTTCTCTGCTGCACTTCAATCTGCCATCCTTCACAGCTTGGCCTTTGACAGCATATTGTTCAGGCTTTCCATTCATCTTGACAAACAAGGTGCACTTTTTCCAATAGCAATAGCTTTCATTGTGCTTCACATAAAATTGTCGCTTTTTCTCTTTTGTCTGAGGTTTTGTGTCATATATAAAAGTTACCTTCAGTCGGTCTTTGGGTAGGGCCTGGGCTCCCTTCATGATGACTTCCTGGACTTGCTCCACAGAGAGGTCACTGCCAGCCTGCTCCAGGCGTTGACTGAAGAAACCAATCACCTATTAAGACAGAAAGAATCAACAATGTACTTTATAGTATACAGTACTATATCATAACATGCCATTCATCTCATTGCAGATTAATTCACTCTGTTCTGTCTTGAGGAGCTCTGTTTTGCTCCTCGCTTGAAGCGTAACATCAAGATGGCAACTGCCACGCCTCACATGATGACACTGAGTGCAACATGTTCAAGTGAACGTCAAAATAACACTCTGCACTTAAGCTCTCTGTTCCTTGCACTGTATAGTTTCTAAAGAGCATGAGCACTTCAGTGACAAACAATTACTTTTCCTTTGTCTTAAGGATCTTTGCTTAACAAGGAAAGTCCCACTGAGATTTAGCATCTTTTTCAGGGGAGTTTTGGCTCCGGAGGGGATACATGTAGGGTTAAAAAATGTCACATAGTCATTTTAATAATAAAAACACAAATATAATCTGATACTTGCGATGGTGAAATGTTACAATAAAGAAGCTCAGCTCTGCGGTTTTGAACAGGACGATTATGCACCTGTTTCTGTTATTACTCTGTTTTAGATAAATATTGTGGTTTACAAAGAACAAAATGTAAAATCATGATCTAATCATGTTATCCTTCCACGCTAAATACCCACAAAAACCCAATATGTCTTCTTTACGAGAAATGAGAATAAGGGAGCTGTCTGAAGTATGATTCTTGATAAAAAATGAAAGGTTTGGCTTTGGTAGTGTGCCTTTAGGCGGTCTAATCAGTAACAGAACATAGCTCATTATGAATCACAAATACATGCGAGCATAAAGCAAGTTCAAAGCATATATTATGTCATGGCATCATATTTTCAGCTTTACAACTTCTCTCGTCTGATGTTTCACTAAAACATAGACATATTCATCATACTTTTTTAGAGCACTGAAATGAAACGTGTTTTTTTTTTCTGTAACAGGATTCAGAAGTTGCTGCAGAGAACTCAACACATTGGAGCCTGGTTAGAGTCTATCATGTCGACACATATCTAATTCTAATCTCTTCATTAACTTTGGAGATCTCCCATAAGGGGTTAATTTAAAGGAGCAAAAAAGCTGGCCTTCATCCTGGATCTGCTGCTCACACACGCGGATTTGCAGGCTCCACGGAATAGCCTTGGGGAGGCTGGGTGCACTGAGGGATTGTGGTGAGCGTGCTTCCCTCATACTTATGGATAAGTCGAGCCTATGGCGACGTGTGCACCAACCCCCATCCCTCACACTCTTGTATACAGTACACACACATGCGAGTTCTTTCTGCCGTTACATGACAAACACAGACATGAATGACAGCTTTCTCTTGACTAGGTCCCTCCCCCACACAACACACTCAATATTTGACAGGAGCCTCTTGACACAACGGGACTGATTAATTCATTGATAGTGGTAGAGCTCTGCAGTCCAACTGCGCTCCCCATGTTAACAATGCGGCTCACATACGTCCCAGACCTGTTCAGCTTCTTAAAACTTTCCCTTAAGATCCATAAGACATCCATGGGGGAGTGTGCGTAACCTTGATTTGTGGAATAATTACCACAAATCTGCCTAGTAAGTTAAAGAAGCTTCAATGGATTTCTGCCGGACAAAAACCAAAGGGATACAACTAACCGTGTCTAGATTCTGCATGATGTCCTGGAAGGAAGGATGCATCCGAAACTGCTCAAACATCTCCCTCTTGTACAGCAGAGCATACACCAGATTAGGATTGTGGTGTAAAGAGTTGCAGAGACAGGAGTTGATGATTTCGAGCATCATGCGGATCACCTCCTCTATCACGTTTAGGTCTTGGGCCTGGGGGAAAGTGAAGATGCAAAGGTTAATTGGTTTCCCACTAGACTGGTTTCACTTATAATGGTGTTTTTATAAGATTTCTGCCTGATGGAGGCATTGATCAGTGAAGGAGCAAGAAATGTCAGAAGGGGCTAAGTTAGTGATGGGGAGGAACTGAAAAGGTGGAAAGACGCAGGGAGCAAGGTGGAAAGACGCAGGGAGCATCTAGTCATGTGACATGCCACAATGTGTTAAGACCTGGCAGTACTGACAGGTGAGTGTAGGGGAATGTCCACAGACTACAAAATCCTTACCTGTTAAAAGTCAGATAGTTGGCATGTTTTTTTAATGGAGTATCCACAACTTGCATAGATTCAGTAGTTGCGGTTACAGAATAAAATATTCTGTGATATGTGGAACGAGTTTGCCTTGTCAGATTTGAATTAGGATAATCAATAAACCAACATAAAGAAGGAAATTCATTTAGCATAAATATGATTTATTGAAAAGGTAAAACATAAACTGCCATGATCAAGCTGATAAAAAAAAAACAATACTGCAAACCTTATGGGTTACTTGCATGTAGGCCTGTCAAAATAACACATAATAGAAGCACGATCTAGTGCTACAAAAAATGTCACGATAAACTATAATATTCAATCCATTTCATGCTACTGACACTACTACCTTAACTTAAAACAGGATAATCCCCGAATTACTTATTCAACCCTCTTCAGCTAAAATATTATTATTTTACAAAAACATTAGAGTTGTAACGATTTATTTACTTATTGAGACTAGTAAAATACTAAAATAAAATACTAAAAATTCGTATTTTGATAATCATACTCATTAATCGACTATACAGACTCTAAAACACATATAAAAATATTTTTTATGACAAAAAACACTGCATTATTAAATTAAGATGTCAAAAAAGAATACACTATTTCTACACAATAATACACGGAAAGTGTTCAGTCACCATATTTCAACCTTTATTTGGTTGATATTGCATTTTGAAAAATCAAAAAGTACAACAGAAATAATTGTCTGACTAATCGAAAAAATAACAGCTGACTGGTTGACTACTAAAATAATCGTAGGTGACAGCCCAAAAAACATAACAATAATGCCCTTACTATTGAAAAGAAAAGGTACACACGATAAATATTGAGCCCCAAAGTATATTGTTCCATCTCTCTCTTTTTTTAAAACAATAAGTCAAAATAGTAGTTATCGTGACCTGCTTGTATGGGTACAAATGTAAACTCATGACACAGGGCAGTGCTAAGCTGTACCACCACTGTATATTTCAGACTGAAGAGAAAAGTTTATACCCTCCAACACACCAGAGTTCCTGTAAAATGCATTAGGGTAAAGTGCTGAGTGAGCCAGTTTAATCTTTGATGTACAAATATATAAAATTAGTCCATAGCTAATGAAAATGCCCTTTTCCTTTAGGGATACTGCATTTATAATTTTAATAATAATTCTTTAAAAAACTTTAAGGTTGCTCATCGGCCAAAACACAGTAGGGAGTCCCAACATGCCACGGGCCTTAAAGTGCTGTTTATCCCAGAAATGCATTTACTTGACAAACATCATGGCTGCTTTGACCTGTTTTGCCCAAGAATTCACTAATACCAGCTAAGATCACATTCAAAACAACAGAGGGAGGGCGATCTGATTTGGGGTCGAGATTGTGGCTCAAATCTGGGACGAATGTGGTGCCTGTTTATGTTGGATTTTCAAAAAAACATCCACTTTCCTTACTGTGTGGTCTTGTTTTTTTACTATAGGCATGAATGTGTTGAAGGGAAACCCACACAAGGGAGATTAGGATGATGGGTGCACCCCGTGGGTTTGGGAGACATTGCATTGATTTCCAGAAGCAGACAAAGGTGTGCGGTGGACAGTGTAGGACTTTAACAAAAGCAACAACCGGGGGAAGAGGCAGGAGAGCCCGGTTATAATGAGGATTGATTGTGCGCCTCTCTGGGCTCAACTCGACTGTCTAGCTTCAGTTCAGCTCCACTCTATTCTCCTCTGGCAGGCCATAATTAGACTGAAAGCAGGGACAGATACGGGAGACAAGTGAGTAGGAGGACGAGGGAGGCAGGCGAAGGAGGACAGCAGCAAAAATGGCTTGTATGAGGGGCGAGCATGGTTACTGCATGGGAAGACAAAACAAAAAGAAAGAGGAGAAGGCCAAGTAGAAGCAGCCGGATGCCTAGTATGTTTGTTCTGTGGCTCGGCACCCGTCGTAATGAGATTAGGCTGGCAGGAGAAAAATGCCACGCTTGGGAATTCAGGTCAAATGAAAATAGGCTAGCTAGACGTCTGCCCGCTCCCTTCTGTATGTTTGTAAAGTGGATGAGATTAAGAGAGCCGTGGTCTACTTGAAAGCCAGACAGGATTTAAATATTATGCATCCGCCTCCATTTGCCATTCTAGTGTCTCATGGATGTTTTCTAAACAAGTACTTTTCACAGCAACAGTGACAACACCTGATGCCCATTAAGAAGCTGTTCATACAAATCTTTCAACCATAATGTTTAAACTTCCAGCAACCCTCTCTGTTATTGCTGATCACTTCAAAAATAAAACATATTTTGATGTTTACTGGACACTAGGGGCACGGTGTCCCAAACGTCCAATATATAATTTAGAGCAACACTCAGGATTGTTCATGATGACTCCTCAGTCAGTCCTGCAGCCTTGTGAGCTGTGACATGTTGCCCTGTTGAACGACTCAGCCATTGGGGGGGTTTCACGATGGCGTTGTAGTAGAAGTTCTCATTCTGCTGAGCTATGTGAAAATCTTTTGGATATAAGACTATACCACATGTTCACCTAGGGAAATTTGGCATTTGTGCCTGGGAGCTGATATATAAGCATGAACAACAAAAAAATGCCCACAACTAAGAGCAAGGATAAGAAGAAGTTGGCCACTGGGAAACAAGCTAGCGACACAGCAATTCTATCCTGAGTAGTCTCTTGGCCCCGACTCAGACATGCCCTCACCCAAGGCTGAAGAAACCAGAAGCGTGATAGACCCAGCAATCATGGCAGCCTTACATGACATAACAGACAATATTACAAAGTAATTTGACGCCAAAATTGACTCCGTGTTTGCTGCTATTTGTGACCCAACATCCAAGAATCACACACGGGATAATCAGAGCAGAGAGCCATATCTCTGACTTGGAAGAATCAGTAACAACCCTGCGAGCCAAAATGACGAAACTAGAGAAGCAGGTCAGCGACATGACGGATCACATTGATGATTTAAAGCGGCCTTTCCCACCTAGGGCTATGGCAGGGGTACAAAAGAGAATTAGAAGTTTCTTTCATTTTTCTTTCAGTTTTTGCTGAACCATTTAGAAAAGGTAGAAAAAAACTAATTGCAATAGAAACAGAATTGATCACATCCTAAAAGAATAATGTTAGAAGCAAACAAAACTTTATTTTCAATCCTTTTAACCAGTAGATGGGCTCAGATAAAGGGCAGGGGGAATGGCGTAAGGTGGTTAGGCCTGAGATGCGCATTTTTAGTAAATGTGATATAAAATCATTTAACTACATTTTTGTTCAAGCTTAAAGGGCCTGTACCTGATTTTTATTTACTGTAGATAAGAGTAATTTTCTTTACATTATTGATTCTGATTCTGATTCTGATTACACATTGTTTGGTGCTGTCACGGTGTTTCAAAAGTGCCAAAAAAAAATAATTGTAAGGAGAGTTAGAGGAACCAATATGGCAACAACTGCATAAGACTATTCCAGTCGTTTCTGAGTCATGGTGCAATACTGAGTGAAAGGAAGGATTATGTGGGCGGGGCTAATGCTTCAAACTAAAACATGTTCCTGTCTCATGGTTCAAAATCAGTTACAGGCCCTTTAACCTCATGACAAATATAAACACAATTTTGTTACAATTTTACTGTTTTTCCAGGTGAAATAAAGGTTAAATAAAATAACAAATATATTAAGGGGCATGTTTTTCAGTACAGTTTGGTTTTGGCATTTAACATGATTAAATTTCTTTTGAATTGGAAAAAAAAAAGTTTAGAGCATACTGTATTCTGGAGCAGATTATTTTTTTGTGTTTCACCTTGAACTTTCCCAATTTGAGATACCGTGTTTAAGAAAATGTTACATATAAGATAAATAAATTATTTTGTTTACAGTCTTTACAATATAATCCATTTATTTAAAATTATTATTTTTTAGAATAGATTTTAGAATAGAATACGTAAAAACGTATGACCAGGGGGTACTCAGGACATGACTCAGAAGCCTAATAGATCCTCAGGCCAAAAAAGGTTGGGAACCACAAATTTAGAGAATTGCCACCATAGATGTAACCTATTCGTGACAGAGAGCAGAGACACATTATGGACACCTATGGAAACTTGGCTGCCGTCTTTATTCAAGCTCACAACTTAAGCAATCCACTCTGAGGGAACCCGTATCTGTGACAGTGATTGGATCCTCCACAAATGGCCTATATTGGATGTCCCACACTACATATAAATAAATAAAAATGAGATTAAAAGAAAGAAAGACATGGTCATCAACACAGAGAGAAGGCCCTCTTTCAGCAGCTGCACAGACCCCTGCACAACCTGAAGAGAATTGTTCCATTGAGGGAACTTGCTCTCCAGTTTTAGTACAAAACATCTTCTCTGGCATGTACTGTCATACCAGCAACGCTGCATGCCATCAGGACTAGGACTGCAAGAAATTACTTTTTTAAAATCAGTCCAAGCCAGCACCACCATGATTTTTTTTAAAATACACCTTTCATCCACTTAAGATGTTCTTGCTCTTGTTTCTACTTTTTAAATTTAGAAGTACAACATACATTCTGGTTTCAATCCACCAAGCAATATTTAAGTATTGGTAATTTTTCCTTTGTCATCTATAACCTTGAACAGTGCGGTGCCCGGAGATCCATCTCCAGACTCGAGCTAGGCTTGGTCAGGACTAGATGGAGGATATTACCTATTGGTTAAAGTTTAGGACTGGGGCTTATCTTCGGCGGTATGAGGATGTAAGGCAAGGCAAGGCAAGGCAAGTTTATTTGTAGAGCACAATTCGTACACAGGGCAATTCAAAGTGCTTTACATAAACAGGAAAAGTTGCATTAAAATAAGACCTTTTTCTTGTCCTGCAGTATGACGCACTTGTGTAGGAAAAGACAAAAAATATTTTCAAAAACAAATCAGTTCTACAACAAGTGTAAGGAAGGCTCTACTCAAGCATTATATTGTTTTGGGTTGTGTTGCAATGTGACATCACCTGTCACACTGCAGCACATTCAAGACAATTTTTCCATGACAAAAAAATACACATTTCCTAATAATGGTATAACTGTCCCAGCCTAAAAAAAAAGTTTTGTTTTTTTTAACAATCATGGCAACACATTTTTAGTGTCTCCTGACACAAGTAACAATAAAGCTATCCATTTATTGAGTTGACCTGAGTAATACAGACATGCAAATCCCTTTAAAGTATATTTTGGCTCTTTTAGTGACTCCTTTTTGTGCGACTACAACTATTGGGCTTTGAGAATTTCATGAAGGCAACTTATGCAGGAAAGAATTTATTACAAGTTTAATGATAATAGTTAAAAGTTTATAAGGTACTGCTCATACACGGATGAAGGGTCAAAGTGGCTCGGTTGGCAGCAGCCTCTGGAAGACTAAGTAGGTCATTGTCTGACCTGTATTATGGTGCTACGGTCATGTTATAATTACACTTGGAGCACCAGCCCAGGCCCTTTTGTTGCTCCTATTCACAGAATGAAACAAAAGATTATAATACCAACTTGTAATAGCACACATAGTTTGGGTGCAAAAGGAGGTCAGCTTTACTGACTAGGTGAAGTTTACCATGCTCATGACCTTAACTGTATTTATATTTATGTATATCTATAAAGGGAAATGTTTGTGTTTTTCTGATGAGAAGTCAAAATGCAAACTACAGCAGCTCGCCTTTAAATGGTCAGTGTTAATTGATCGTCTGTGAGATGCACTGTATGTCAGTGGTGCCAATTATGAAGAGACCAGGGCACAGCATGACTGCTTTAATTACCAGTTAGAGGCAGATAACTATTATGAGACCAGAGCACCTGCTTCCTGCAGAGAGGCACTCCTCCTGCCTAGGAATACAGACAAAAAGACCCAAGTGTCAAAGGCAGAATATGAGAGGCCAAGGGGTGTACAAGAGACGGGGTAATAAGTAAATAGGTGCCGTGATTGGCACCAGGCAGGTGAGAAAGCATCACTGAGGATGAGACTAAAAGTGGGAGCTCTGTGAGAGCAGCATCTCCAGGCTCACAGCAGGACACCGTCTTAATGAGAACAACACCCAAGAGTCACTGGTGTTGACACTAAGAGATGATATAATGAGCTCCATAAAAAAGAAAACGTCTATGGGAATATGCAGTTCAATATATTATGTACATTTCAACCTCATTAAGCATAATTAAGAGTAGCCAGTAGCACAGCATAATTACATACTTGAAGTGTATGGTTCAATATGACCCATGGGCGAAGGATATTAGTATGAGCCTTTGAAAGCGTACACTGACCTTGCCCAAGGACACAACAGCATCAGGTCAGAGTTGGGAATGAACCACTGAACCTCTGCTTATAAAACCTTAATTTGAAAAAAAAAAAATCATTTGTCTGCCTTGTACGGTTCTAGATGAATTTAATTTATTTGTTTCTCTGGTCAGGACGTACATGTTAATGAACATGCAACACCAGAATTAGCCATGGGCTAGTTTTCATCCGTTGTCCTGCGTTCACTCTCACAAACACACTGTCATTCACATACCTACTGTACAGATTTTTAGTGGTAGCGGAAACAGCAGCAACCAAAGGAAAGCTAGACATGGGAAGAACATGCAAACTCCAAACTGAAAGGCCCAGCACTGCCCGGGAGTCGAACCCAGGACCTTCAGAATTCTGTCAATCACATCTTGAAATGCTACTTTACATGGCTGTTAAATAATTGTGTGTGATTGGGATGATTGGTGTCAAGTTGTTATTAGACAAATTTTTATCCTCATCATAAATGTTAAAATGAACGCTGTTGGTAGTAAACAGTTGCCTTTTGCTTTCTTGCCAATGCCATGAAACTCTTTTACCGTGGAATGACCAATGAAATAGTTAAAATGTCAGTGTGCTCCAATTTCTCAGAAAGGAATCTATAGTAATTATGTGTCCATTAACACTTCAAAAATAAAATGTGTATCAACCTCTTGAGCCCTTGTGTCCTTTTTAAGGGACGGCTTGATTTTTGATCAAATCTCCCTAGAAAATTTTTTGTCACTTTGCGGACATACATTTGGCATGGGTTATTTAGAAAATGAAAACTCAAACACAGTTTTCAGGTGGATATAAATAAAGAATACATTTTTTGGTATGACTTTTTTGTTGTTGTATGATATGCTGCCTCTATAGAAGTTTAAGGTTAAGTTAAGTAAAATAAAGAGTAATCAATCAGCATTACTAGCATTAAACTCTTAGAATTTCCTGGTGTTCTAAACAAGTTTTAACTACTACTACACTACTGCAATGATATCACCATTGGAAACTGTGACAACTTTTGCAAGTCCTTGGAAGGCCTCACATTAAACAGATGTCATATTGTTTATGATCTGTTGATACATCCCTATCCTTACTGTGCCTTTAAGAGGTGCAGCACTAAGAGGCTAATGCATGTCTCTCCACTGGCCATTAAGGGAGGGATCACAGAATGGGACCCTGGCAGCACATAAACAGATAGCCAGGGTGGTCCAACAAGCTCTAGGCTGACTGAGTGTGTAGCCTTTTCCCAGAAATGTGTAACAGTAAACAGACCAAGTAACTTTACCACTCACACTGGACCATACACACCAATACACAGAGCACTGCTTTCTGAAGAAATACACAGCCACAGTCCCTTTGAAAGCATTTGATGTGCAAGAATACAGAATACAGGCACTTCATAGTGATCAATACCAAAATACTGATACTGACAAAGTATAGAAAGTATTGTTTAAAAAAAAAAAAAACATACTGTATATATTTAAAATGTCTCAAAAATGGCAATGGCAGTTTTTTAATCTAATTTTTTTTTTGTATATACATTTTATCATTAGATCTGTTAAAGTTGGGGTGAAGCAAAAAGTAATGATAGTAGAAGAGTTTGAGCAGAATGCATTTTAACACAAAACTCATTATATCGCGATACTTACCATAGTATATCACTTAGTATCGAAACAAAACTCTCCAGAACCACCCACCACTAGTATCTCAAGGACTTGTCAACTAACATTGTGATTTGCAGGGGCCACCAGGCGAATGGAGGGGTAGAGGCAGGAGAGTGCGGTTGCAGCCTCCCTAGAGAGCTGCCCTGCTTGGGTTGAGAGCCACTGGCTGTCCCATGAGGCTTCTGGGCTCAAGCCCTTTTCTCCTTTTTTCTCCTTGACACTAAGCAGACACAGCAGTGCACTCGGAGGTGGGGGTTGTTCACAGAATGTGTATCAAAGAGCAAGAGGCAGACAGACTGGGGGAGACATTAACACAAACGCTTTAGCTCACTGCAGCCTTCCCCTTTTTGTATATCCTCTGACTTAACCCAAAAAAAGAGCAATATAGGTCCAGGACAATCCCACATTAAACAAACATTAGTTCTGTGTGCAGAGCCAGATGTAGCCAAATTACATTGTTTCCAGATGCTTGTCACAAAAAAAGAAAAACGGCTCTTCTTCCTGTCCCTGCTGCTCTCCTACTGTGTGTTACACGGCCACAGAAGATGTAACTTCCCCTTCAGTAAATACAGCATAAATGTGGTAGAATGAGGGTTTTATATTCAAATTCACTGCCGTTATACACAAGGGAAGAAACTAAGGGGGGTCAATTTCAATCGAAATTGGTGAGAGGGAAAAAACAACATGCACCAACAAGAATTTATATAAGAAAAGGTTGAGTGATTAAAGTTGTAGACAGTAATATGTCATTGATTTGGACATTTCAAACTAAAATCAGGTCTGGTTTCTCACTCAGCCTTGAGGGTATCCTTGTCCATGAGCAGCACAACACAAAAGACCTTGTGAAACAACCGAAAACACCTGATGTAAGAGGGGAAACACTGATTCTACACATGACATAACCAATAGCCAAAATTAAATTCAAAGAGTTTATATGTCAAAGTGTGCCAGGACTTAACACAGCAAATATGTCCTGAAGAAGAGACGTGAGTGAGGAAGAATAGAGAGCAGACATGGGAACCAATGTCACTAAAAGTTCTAGTCTAAACTACAGGATAAGAGTGATACCAAAGAGGACTTGACCAGTTCCGACTGTGACCCAGACTGTGTGCCAGAAGCACTTCTAAGAAAAACAGTCTCACTGGTAAACTCCTGTGAAAAATGTAAAAATGAAATGTGGCTAGTGCCCTTGAGCACTGCTGGCCTAAAACTGAAGTGCTAATGTACTTTATTGGGGAAAAGAAATTGCAACATTAATTGTGCGTTATCTTTCCTAGGTTTTTCATGATCGTCTGTAAATATGGTCCCTTGGAGAAATCAAACTTCAATTATGATTTTTTTTTTTTTACAATGCTTTGGACTGATGAGTTGCTACCAGACAAAAGCTTCTTTGTTAGGCGTTTTCGCACATAACTGTATTAGAACTGAATCCCTATAATACCCCAGTCCCTATTTAGCAGAGGAACCACATAGTACTTCTTGCTTGCGGTAAGTTAAGAAAACGAAAGTATTTTTTCTTCTCCTCTTTCCTTCTTTTGAGCACTGTAAACCTGCACATAAAACTGATGCAAAAAAAAAGGCTCAAACAAACAATGACATTAATGATAAAAAACACTTATTCAGTTATTAGGAAATTAAGTTATTAGTAACTAAATAATAATTGTATTTTTGGAACTACTGTGTCCTGGTTATTTCTCTTGTAAATCAAAAATGTATGTCAAAGTCAGAAAATGAATTAAACATATTTCTCAATAAAATAAACGTACTTGCATTAACTAAAAAGTTCCTGGCATGACTGAAAAGTACCTGCCCCTGAGCAGGATCTAAAAAAGCTCCCAAAGTGTGGCCCCAGCCTCTATTTCCTACTCTGTGCGAACATGCATCAAATGGGGACTGGAACTAAAAAAAAAGTTCCATGTCCCATATTATTCATAATTTGCTATTTGCTAACAGTATTAGTGTTGAAACCTGTGTCTCCTGTAATGTCTATAGGTCAGCCACCTGTTTGTTTATGTTTAATGCCATAATGTGGAACATTCCAGGAAAAGCTACATAGTGCACCTTTAACCAATATAAAAATGAACTCTTGTAACGTGAGAGCATCTCTGACTGTAAAACGAAGGTAACACTGGATCACATGTATCAATGTATGCATTAATGGAGACTATGTAAAACAATAGCCAACCATGCAAATGCACCCTTTCTGTTCAGACAAGCCCAGAACTGACAAAAATAACTCAAATATTTGTGAATTCCACCTTAATTGTGAGAATGAATGTGTTACTCACATAGTCAGGCAACGCTGTATTGTCTCCGTGTCTGACTCGAAGAGACTGTGTGGCCTGTTCCAATACCTTGTTGTGCTTTTTGGAAAGCAGAGCAAATAGGCTGAGGAGAAAAACAAGCATAGCACTTTAAAGAAACAAAAGGCCTAACATTTAAAGAACTGTTACTCAAATTTTAAAAGTAGTCATGTATGTGAGGAATTAGGCAGAGGTAAACTTTGGCCATGAAAACAAAACTTAAGTAAATTCTTAATTGCTAAATTACCAACATGATTGATTAATAGTTGAATTGAAATGCAAAGAGGAGGTCCATAGGATCTGTGAGAGGTTCTTGTGGACTCAAGGACCACCAGGGAAGCTTCACCTGCTTGTTTTGGTCACAAAATAGTACTGTTATAGTGGTTCCAATTCATCCCTCTTTAATGTTGAGGTAACGATGGACAAGGCAGTGAAACTGAGATTCTAAAGGACTTTTACACTGCGATACCTGATCCTTAAATTGGCAATATGCGTTAAGCAATGACAGATGAAGGCTGGTCTTACAAAATAAGGATGTAAAGACGGTCTGTGTTACTACTAAAATCTACATTGTATCTCAAGAAGAAAAAACACCTTCTCTGGGGGGGACTTAGTTATAGTTATTTGAATTTGTTAGCCAAAAGACTAGATGTTTGACTGAAATTTCTTGCTTATAGTAATTGTCAGTTGAAATAAGAAGAGCAGTGCATGGAGACTACAACTTCCTCAATGTAAAACAAAAATCAAGCAATGGATTTACACTCAAATCTATCTAGAGATCAAATATAGTCTATGGTGTTTAAGCCAATATTAAATACCTTTTTACAACCCACAACCACCAACTGGGGGGTTTGACTTTTTCCACTCTGGTAAATAACAACTCTACACATGACTCTCCATAGGACTCAATTACAAAGTGTTATTGTGGTCTTCCTAACGTTTGGAAATTCCTGCTAGGAAATTCCCTCAATCTCACAAGCCTCAGAGTCTGTTAAGTTCAATCCGGGGCCCCATTATCATCGTTGTACATGAGACGCTTACTGTACAGTGTGCATCATCATCTCCACACACAATATTGGTCTATTACAATAAACAATAGATCCATCCATTTGACCTTAGATAGACTGATGGGGAATGTGTACATGTCTTCTGCGCGTCATGAGTTACAACCAGCAGAAATGAATGAGCTACTGACTGTAACACGGTGTATTTGGCCAGTGTCCTCTTTTTCACAGACACATCCTCTGCCTCAGCTTGCCACATTACATAAGCTCCCTAAGCACAAAGGTAGCTCACTCTGAACACAGCCTTTATGCTTAACCTTTTAATTGGTTTCATATAACGTTTTAAAAGTCAATTTAAAAACAAATCTCACCTAATAATACGCTGAGAAGCATACTGGTGCAGACATCGAAACTGTGCAGACATGTTTGCAAGTGCAGCCAGGCAGTTGGTATGGAGGTATTTATCCTACAAAAATGTACAGAATCATATGAAAATGTTTATTATTAACAATAATCAAATAATCCTCCCAAACATCCATGATCGTACCCTTGTTCGAGTCATATTAAACTGAATAGTACGGATAACTACTAAGATGAGCAGACTTCCAAGTGAAATTTCTGTTAATGACCTTTCCGTGTACCATGGAACATTCTTTAACACCTGAAGAGAGAAAGTAATCAGACTGGATTAGATCAGAAATCCCATGACTGTTGGCAGTAATGTGCAAACATTGAGGATGCACTCACCACTTCATGGATGGAGCGATTAAATGCATCATCCTCGGTTAGGATCAAGAGAATAATGAGGGCCATGTAGACATGATGAGAGTTTCTTTCCTCCACATGGTAAAGGATTTCAAGGATTGGCAAAACCTGCAGTAGATACAAAAGAGAAATGTACATGTGTGGCTGAGTTATTATGGTCATCATTTAGTTACATTACTTATTTTAAACTTATTTGAGCAAAGGGGGCCTATAGGTACCTCATTTAACAAAAACGTTCTAACACACCTGTCTACTTTAAATTGTCACCTTTTTGTTCAAAATATTGTAAAAGTATTGAAATCACAATATTGGCCAGTGCAAAAATTAGTGTGGCAACAAACATATTGCAATAACACCAAGGTGACAGAACATGTGCTCTTTTTTAATTAAAAAGTCCTAGGTTAGCCTTGATTTAATATTTTGTCAACGTTAAGCTTTTGCTTTGACAGAGTCTGACTAGCATATTAAGATATGCACATTTTAGATTCAATTTAACTGAAAATATTGTGTCAAAGCATATATTAAAATATGGCATATATCGATAGCTTAGTATTTAAAAGGTACACTAACTATTCTGGTGGAGGGTCTGTCAACTTTTCACTTACAATATCGATAAATAAAAATACCTTGGGATCATCCTACTTGTGAATGATAAATTAATTTGATTTCTATGTTGTTTAAGAGTTTCTGAACGCACCAGGTTGTCCATATCTGTTCTGGAGAGTATGTACGTCCTCATGTTGGTGTTTTGGTGGAGTAGAGTGTAGAGCAGCAGTGTGGCCTGGTCTGAGCGCTGCTGCTCGCACAGAGCTGTGTACAGACTGTTGAAATTAATCTGGAAGGTGTGAGGCTGCTCCACAGGTGGCACTGACGTGTCTACAGCAGGCACAGGCAAAAACATCATTATAACAAGACTTATCAAAGTTACAAAGTAAGTGTGAAGCTCCAGTACCTTGTGTATTTCTGAAGCAGGTAATGGCCTGCCGGTAAGGGTTGGGAAAGTTAGGTCCATCTGTGAAATTGGCCAAGACCAGAAGAAGCAAGAGGCTCTGATTGGATAAAGGTAAATGGTTGTGCTCCTGATCAACTCCTGTTTTGGTGCCAGCTCCTCCCAAAGTAAAAACACTCCACAGACCACCTGGACACAAAGAATAATTCATTTATTTTTACTTGAAACTTAAAACAGTTAAATATAGAGCCAATTTATGAAGAAATTGAGAAAGGAAAACGGTATCAGTTAAGCACTTTTTCTTTTACACTGTTGGAGGTAGTTATGTAACACTTAGTGTACAAGCGTCAAGTAACAATAGAAAACCCCATTGCACATCAGTGCCTGAATTTATCTTATTGTCAGAACATCCTTTTCTAAGGAGCCAGTAGAATGCTGGTGATCTCAGGCGTGCAAGCGACATGAGAAGCAAAGAAGCTACGTACACAGATGACAGTCTCTGGCTCCGACATGTCTAGCCACAGAGAATGCATGAAGTAAGCACCAGAGAGATGTGAGAGCAGGCTGACAGTTCAGACTGAAGGGCCAAAATCAAGCTTATCTGCTGCCCCCTAGTGGCATACAAAAAAGATTGTCCATTGGCCCACAGGCTTTAATAATGAGCCTCATTTAGTACAGGTAAAGATGACACACGATGTTATTTGGTTAATCATCATCAATAATTGTGATTATTCAGGTCACAATATAATCATAACAACTAAAAACTAATAATTGTGACAACTGGCAAAGTTTAGTCTTTTCATTTCAGTAGTCCAAAAAATGCAACACTTTTTTATCAGTCTATCATCGATCCCTCATTTGTCCAGGCATGTTCCATTGTAGAAAAGGTTTCAGGGGTTGTCATCTGGGCACTGTTTGAAGAGACATTTCAAATTGATATCATGACATCCCTAAGTAGAAGTTATTTTCAACCCAAAAACCAATATGTTTAAGAGTTACACAGGATATATTCGAAATGTCATCTCTGAAACGGAAACCGTTTTCTCAGTGAAAAAAGAACATTTTTCATAATGCTACCAATGCTACTGTTTAAAAGCTGAAAGATAATGTTATACCTTTAAAACGGTTCAAGAGTTGTCACAATATTCAAAGAGAAGGAATAGTACATGATTATTTTCTTAAAGCTCAAGTTGTGTCAACAAACATCATTCTGAAAAAAATAGTTCAGATGAATTATGTAAGTTAAACTGAGAGAATCATTACTGGCTTTTGTCTCTCCTGCTACACGATACTTCCACTGCTCCAAGAGTGAGAGAGAAAACGAAAATGAAAAAGATCTCGAGGATGAAGGCCAAATAGTGATGATGTCTTTTTCACTGGCACCACAAAGACGGCCCCAGCAGTGTCGCAGTCCAGTCTAGCCTCCATGTTTCCTGCTCTGGTTTAAAATGCTGACTTTACCTCACGGGTGCTGTTTGTTGTACCTTTGGCTCCGTTTTTGTGCCTGTCTGCCAGCCCACTGCACGTACCCACCCACCACCCAATAACAGGGTGCTGCTAAGCCTGCTGCGGCCCTGGCTCATCGCCCAGTGGAAAAAAGGAGGAGGACACTTTGAGAGGGGAAGGCAAGAGGCAAAATAAAGAAATACAGAAGTCAAAGTCAAAGGGAGACGCTGAAATCATAGTCTGGGATTTAAGGATCTGGAGCAGTGAAGAGGAGAGCTCCATGAGTGTGCTGCCATGAATGGGATTTACTCACATGCGGCACTATACACTACACTACATTTATTTGCTCAGTCTGTGTCGACTACTGTGTGTCAGTCACAGCAAGAGCTATATAAAATATCATCAAATAAGAGGTTTCTATCGTTGTACTACATAATGTAGTTCAATATTATATGAATTTCATATACATTAAGAGGTGGGCAATATGTAGAAAATTCACATTTTTCAAATTTGTCGGATAATTAAACCTCAATTATATAAAGATGCGTTTTAACACAGGGTAAATGCGGGGACGGCAATTGTAAAACCTTTTTAAGATCTTTTCAAGATATTTATGGAAATCTTTAAGACCTTATCGTAACACATCTAGCAATTTTTGGAACAACAAACAAACCCCATATTTAGGAAACAATTACATATTTTAGAAATGGTTTCAGTTAATTAAATAAATGGTATACAATTATCAGTATCATATTTAACTGTGTGGTCTTAGCATTTACAATTTGAACTAAAGCATGAACAGAAGAGGGAAGAGAGCATCTGTACCTAACCTCACGTACCCAGCAAAAGCCATTACCTTCCCTTCTAAAATAATCCCATCACATTTTATGTGCGATGATACAGTAATGTACAGTGGAGGTGGGAAATTATGGATTGATTAGGTTATTTCAATGAAATTTTAAATAATAAACTTTTTAGTTTGACCTACATGTATTTATGGACTGATCAGACGTTTTAAAATCATGTATGTAACACATTTCTGTTAAATTGACAAGGAAGACTAAACCTGGAACTAAGATAGGAATAAACCTTGGAGAAACCAGGACTAAAGCAAGACTAAAACAGGACTCAACCAGGGACTAAAATAGAATTAAACATGGGACTAAAAACAGAAGTAAACGGAGAAACTAGGACCAAACCAAGACTGAAACTGGACTAAACCAGGAACAACCCCAGGGCTAATATCATAACACATAATATCATTATCAGGATACTGTAAAAGAAAAAGAAAAGTATTGAGATTTTTTTTTTTAAATATAGCCCACCCTACTATGTACATCAAAAAAAGAGGCCACGGGAAATATTCGACCACCTGATACAAATTAAATGTTTCCCATTACACAAAATCGTAGAGTCAACTAATAGTGTGAACAAAAAATGACAGCAGGCTTTTAGAAACCAGAAGACATAAGAAAGTCATGACACAAGCACACAAGCAATTTTGAGTATGTTTAAATTTTTCAGATATTAGATCCTAAAGAAGTGTGAAAACATATAGTAAAGGTCTAGAGAGTGGTATAAAAACAAGTGCTTCTCTGAACTGGCAGGATGAGGGCATTGCTGTCTTGTTGGCCTGTGTGTGCATAAGGGAGACAACAGCAGACTGGCGGGCTCTAGGGGATTATAGAACAGGACACAGCATCGTAACTCACTGGGGCGATCAGTGGCCGCCACAGACAGACAGGCTGCAATGAATGCTGATGTCTCACTGATAGGAATCTGCCACCAGCAAGAGGTAAAAGCCATACAGTTCCCAACGAACTCGATGGACGCCTTCTACAATCTTACACAGATGTCTGCCAAAGTTATTAGTTAGTGAATTTCAGATATAGGTTTTAGTATCTTTAAATGAAGAAAAGAACATCTCTTCATGTTTCTTTCTTTAACCTGTTCAAGATTACATGATGTGCTGCTTAGCAGCCAGTAATTTGCACCTGACCACATCAGAACAATGTATAGCTTGACAGAAACCTTTAGAAATAAAAATATAATTTTCACCATTATAAAAAAAATTCATTGATGGATTATCATGGGAATGCAATGCAATGTTCTTACTTGCAACTCCAGACGCCAGGCCATACAGAAGACCTCCCTCAGATTTTGGTTCAAATATGTGAGTTGCCGGAGGTGGACATTTTTCTTGTCTTATGAAGTTATAGAGCAGAGTCTTCACAAGTCGACTAGTTAAAGATAAACTGTGAAAATAGAGAAGCCAATACAAATGAACTATACTATTAGTTGGTCATAAAATAAATACTGTGTCTCAGTATTGCATTTTCGGTACTACATATGCATCAGAAGTATACAAATAACACATTTATGCATTACTGATACATGTTTTCTTTATTTTTCTTTCAGGTAAAGTTTAAGGACATTAAAATCTAAAATAAAAAAGGTCACAGAGTAAACTTACCATCTACCCTTCATAGCATGTTGGTATATTACACCATCTCTTAGGATGTCTTTACTGAAGAGTTGATATGAAAATAAGACCAGCAGTGTTGTCACTGCTTCAAACAGGATGCTGTAAGTTATGTCACTGTGGAAAAGAAGCACATTCAAAATTAAGTTACAACATCACCAGTAATAAAAATAAATAAATAAATAAAAACAATTACACAATAAAAATAGCGTTATTACTTTGGTCCTTCTCGTCACTATTGAATACATACGGTAGATGTACAATTCACTAAAGATCAACCGTCAGGAGACAATTGTACTTCATGTATTATTATTTAAAATTATACATTTTGGTGTCACTAGGGCTGGGGATACACAAATTAATCACTTAGTTTTCTCAAACTGATTTTATTAATCTCGATTTCATCTTATTAAAAAACATTTTAAAATTTGTTCCATCAAAGTCAGAACTCCAGTCAGAACTGCTCCAAATCATACGCTTTTACTGACAGAGGATTGCAGGTTGTCCTCTTGATTTTAAAAGGTCCAACTATATAATGACCATTAGAAATGACAGAATCTTTATCAAAATTTGATTAAATACAGAGACATATTGTCTCCCTCTACTGGTGAGAGTGGGGAGTGAAGCATGTTATAATGGCTAAACCTAGCAGACTATCAGTAACATGACGCCAACAAATAAATACTGTTTATGAATAAAGGAATGTTTCATTTAAGACATTTAAGAGATTCAATGATCGGTGTGTGGATGTAGTGACGAAACCGATTTGAGGTTCCAGAATGTTAATATTTATATTTAGTTATAATGGCTGGAAGCTTCTTGTAGCATCTTGTATAATTTGAAAGGCAGAGCAACATGATGAGTGAGGAATTGCAAATTATGTGGCTGGACTGAGGTAACAATTGTGTTAAATCATTTGATCTAAATAACTAAATAACAAAACATACGGTTCGGGTCACATGCTGCATGCAATATTCAATATAATGCATTTAAAATGCTTCCTTGGGAAATCACTCTTGCAGACATGACCTTTTTATATACGCTGAACACAGTGGGGTTCATAGATACATATATAATTGTACAACTTGTGCATGAGCCTTGGCAACACTCACAGCAGGGGCACTTCAACAATCAGGTGAATAAGGTTGGACAGCAGCTCCTCAAGGAGGTCTTCATGGCTGCCCTCTGCACATGGGGAAAGAACAATTATTATTTCAGGCAAACATCAAATGGCACATCCCTGCAGATCACACAGTTTACTTGTTTATTTCATTATTTCATTTAATTCAAATGTGCGTTTAATTTTTCAAATCTTAAATGGAAATTAATGCAGCTGAGAAATATCACATTCAAATTTGTCGATGTAATCTCTCAGTCGTCCATGCGTGTTCCATCATAGAAAAGGTTTCAGGGGTTGTCAACTGGATGCTGTTTGAAGATCAAGACGTTTCAACTTCTATCCAGAAGTCATTCAGTGAGCTGGCTGTGGCTCTGGTTGGTAAAGGCTGTACCAACACAGAAGATCGGCTAAAGCTGGACCGCAAAGTGCAGTCCATCTGCACTCGAAAGCAACAAACTACTCGTTTGAAGACAGTGAGGTGAAGATTTTGAGCAGAGAGAAGTGGTTTGAAAGAGGAGTAAAGAAAGCTATTTTTGTCTAAGATTTAATTTAGCTAAGATTTATAACAGCCTCCTAACACCCTGGTCCAAGTCAATAGACCAGTCAAATGTTATTCAGACACTCAGCAGTGATGATGGAGCTACAGCCAGCTATCAATAGGACAATAGAACAAAGGCTATCACAACAAATTAGCCTCAGGTGACACTAGGCATGGCAACTACCTAACAAAGACAGACCATTATCAGTGACTCCTCCCTGTAGGCAGGGCTCTCACTACTCAGAGTGGCATATAAGCCAAAGCTCTCAGACCAGCTCTCTGATTGACAATGACTTCTGGATAGAAGTCGAAACGTCTTGATCTTCAAACAGCGTCCGAAGACAACCCCTGATCAAATTCAAATGAATATTTGACTAGTAAAGCATAAAGTTTAAATAAATTATATTTTTGCCGAGAATAATTGCAAAATGCTATATTTTACACCAGCTCTCTAATCTTATTACATCAGTATTTTGGAAACTGTGGTTTAAAAGGTTGGATCCAGGAGATACCAACCTTTGGGATTTTTATACAAATCGTATGCGCCAAATAGATGCACGCTAACCTCTGCAGACTCCTGGTGCCGTCTCCTGGTACGAAAACTGCAGGTGCAGCTCTTCTTCAGTCATTTCTCTGATGAAGACTTTGAGCAGGCAGCGAATCATAAACAGAGCATTGTGTGCCTGCCATATAAACAGCTGACTGCAAAGAAAGAAAATATATAAACAACTACAAGTCTGACTAAGTCCTGCTTCAAATTTAAGTAAGCATACACTTTTGTTTCCGAAGTAAAAATACAAACTAAATTAATGGTATTTGTTTTATAGGCAAATTAGCATTGATCTTTGCTTTGAATATAGATACCTTTGTGTATTGTACTATATTAATATATCCAAGATACAAATAATATTTAGATTCTTTTATCATATGGATATGCGTTTTAATTAGTTATACATGTTTTACACTCATACACTGTATGATGACTTTATCCCGTGATGTCGAGCACAATATTGTGAAAAAGACAGCAAATCCTTAAAGATTAAAATAGCAATACATTGAAATATTGGCGGAGAAAGGATCAATCAAATCAGTCTATTTGATGAGAATACCTACAATATGGAACGTATCTTTTACATCTTTTAATATTTATTAATTAATGAGATCAAACTAATTACTTCAGGTGGAACCAGAGCATTAGCTGGTACAACTAATGGGGATCCAGTGAGACAAATGTAAGAATACTTCTGAAAACCTTTGCTCTAGTGGATGAATTTAAAAATGTAAAATCAGATTTACTAATTGCTTAAAGATGAAGCAAAAAGTTAAAAAAAACAGAAGTAAGAGAAGCTAAATTTAAAAAATAAAAATAAAAAGGAATACTGAAAATATTCAAACATGAAAAATTAACTAGTTCATTTTCACTCACTCTTGGCATTCAGTTGATATTTTTAGCTCTTTGGTCCTTCCAAGGAAAATTCTTACAAGAGCACAAAAGTTTCCAGTTCTGGAGTTGTTTTCCTCTAGAAATTTAAAAAGGCCACAATTTAGATCAATATGTAGACATTCATTTTGTTCTAACATGCAAAAACTTACTGAGCATCTTGGCTAATGGGATGACTGCTTCTTCCAATAACTTCGAGTCACCACTGTATAAAAAATAAAATGAGCATAATAAAAAATATCATAGTAACAAAAAAGGTGATGTGTAATTATTACCTGCAAGTGGGACTGATGAAAGTGAATGAAATGAGCTGATTCCAGAAGGGATCATTGTCTGAAATTACCTCAGTTCCAACTAAGGTCTTAAGACTTGTATTTTCTGATAAGTCACTGATCTGACTTGTATTGGCTCCCATTTTGGCCAGAAGTAAAGTTCACTATTTCTGTAAATTCTGAAAAATAAGAAATACGTTATGTTGTTGTGTACATTCAAATTAATTATCTACTTTATTTAACTAGGTAGAAAAAGACAGAACAGAACTTTTCTAGGGTGACCTGTGTCAAAGTGCAAAATTGCAGCAAACAATCATAAAAATCATTTACACGTCTACACTAAACAAAAGACATTTCAAAGGATTAAAACAAAACTAAATTTAAAAGCACTGACATTTTTGTAGGATTTATGTCTCACTCTTTGTTTTTAAAAATGGAGCGAAACCCTTTCACTCGCTTCCCCCATTCAGTCCGAAAGCGGAAACAATATCATAGTTTTGTGTTAGTCATAGTTTTATTATACTATTTCTTTATTTCAGCTCATATTTTCTTTACTATACGTTTTTTAAAAAAAAGTTTTTCTAGCATTAACCGGCTTAAAGGTTATCATCAGTGTCATAGCGATAGTTGAATTTCAGTATTATATTTTATAGTGATATCTTCTGTAGCAGTATATGGTACTTTTAAAATGTGCCTGGTCACCACATCGCATTCCTTTGTAAAGGTCCACTATTTAACTCTTATGGAGGAGGGTCCGCCACCTGTTTGTCTCCGTGGAGATGTTATACAGTATGATGATATTAAACTTATCTAGCTCTCCATGACACCACTAGTTATGTCAGATCTGTGGAGGCGACCATGCTAACAGGTGAGAATGCACATATTCAATGCATTTCTAATCAATGAAAACACCTGAACTATTGTAAGATAAATAAATAAATCTGATATTGTGGAAGATTCCAAGCAAAGCAATAAAATCTCCATGGAAACAAGCACATGGTGGACCCTCCATCAGAAACGTTGTATAGTTCACCTTTAAGTATTGAGTTAAGGGGACCACTCATAAATGACAGTCTTAACTTATGCGTTACATTTAAACTTAGATTAGGCCAGCAACAGGTTGTGCAAACAGGACACGGGATTTGCTTTCAAAACCCGACACACCTTAAATATACAACTGTTAGGACTGAAAACTATATCCCAATTGAATAGAAATTGCAGTTTGAGATGGCGCAATAATCAAATCACAAAGACTGCAAATTAAGTCCCTTTGCAAAGAAAAAGAGTAACCTCTTAAGAAAATCTTGTTCCTGTGGTTTAGACCTCTACAAACATTTTCTGAAATGCATGAGATTCTTGTATTAGTTTGTCTTACTGTATGAATATATTATTATTGGTGGTGTGAAATATAATATTAGGCATGAAGAAAAAGCCTTCATCATCAATTTATTGCTTTTACTGGCTAAATTTACATCCATTGATGCACAAAAATCCACATTTCCTTGTTCCATAAAGAGTTTGAGCTAGGTTTAGAATCTATTTCAAACTGACCATCTAAACGCTTTAAAAACCTTGCAATACTACTACTACTACTAATAATAATAATAATAATAATAATAGTACAGCCCTATTGAGCACTAACACAGGAGAAGACTAGACCTCGAAATAGCATCAGTTCATGTAGTTTGACTCTTTAATAATTACGTGAAAACAGCCCCATTTGTTTTAGATCAATACTTTGATTACGAGAAAAGTGCTTTTAACGTGAGTTGACACCAGCAACATTCATTTGGTAACATTAGCTAGCAGTTAGCTCAGTGTCAGTAGAAGACGCAGCTACAAGGACTGAGAACCAGTAAAAATAACAATTTACAGGTAATCAAGTATGTCAAGTGCATTATTATACTGGACAGTTTAGTTGATGTACAGTGAGACAAGTATGATATGCTAAGAAGACTCACATAGTCATCAGCTGACCAACGCTTACCTGTCATAAATGTTTCTCTTGCTTTTCCAGGCGCCACAAACGTAAAGGCAAGGTATTTTTGATTCCGTCGTTGAAAATCAAACTAAATGTATTCATTACATGAGTTTATTTATCTACAGCACAGATATAGAGTTATAAATGTATGCTAAAACTTAATAATGGTACTAGTGGCACTTGACTAGCTCCTCCTGTCCACCGATTTCCACGTCACCAGCCCTTGCGTAATGACGATGCATTTTACATCGCTGACGTAAAACTGAAACGTTCATTGGATAAAATATATAGCATGAAAATATGATATTACACCACGGATTTATTATACCTCCGTGGATTACATGTTTTTTTCTTGTAAATAAATTATATAAATATATATATATATAAGAGAGAGAGAGAGAGAGAGAGAGAGAGAGAGAGAGAGTGAGAGAGTGAGAGAGAGAATTTAGCCATTTCTTGTAACAAATTTATTTCACCCATAAACATCATTTACACATCATTACTTTTACTTCTGAAAACAGTATGGGTTTGAACAATGGTTCAGTAGACGGAATGTAATTTACAGATAGTAAAAGAGACATGTGAAAGAAATCTTTGACATATGATAAATATGATGATTTTAATTATTAAAATGCATGATTATTTTCTTAATAACTTAATTTATTTTGTGTTTGCTATATGTACAAAACATCTGCTCAGGGACAAATCATCAAAAATATTTCTACGTAAAGTACTGTATCTCTACAACACTATTAATGATCTATTCACATAATTATCCTCCCATTATATTATAACATTCACAACAATTCTTTCAGTCTGTCTTCTTGTCAGCTTGTGAAGGTGATCCATTGGCCATGGTTGCTTTGTTGTTTTCAAGCTGAAAAAAACAAACAAAAAAACAACCAGAATTAGTTTACACTATACATACCTTCACATTTTTTCACAAACACACAGAACATAAAAAGTGAGACAAATAGAGGAAACGTCACAACAGCGTTCGCATTAACCTATACTACTTACAGTGTTGGTGGAAGCTAAATAGCCTACGTGCAGGAAATATGCATTCAGAAACCAAAATTTGAATATATATATATATATATATATATATATATATATAAATCCTGGACGAACTGTTCCTTTATTTTGTTTTGTTTTGTATGTTTGTTGTTTAGTATTCATTCAAATCAAAGAAATACATCACAGTGCTTGAACAGGCAATTTAAGCTTTGGTATTGAAGTCCCAAATGTGGGACTAAGTCCTTGTTTTGCCAGTCTCAAGTAAGTCTCAAGAAAGTCTCAAGAAAGTCCAAGTCAAGTCCCAAGTCAAGTCCCAAGTCAAGGCCTCTATCTAGCATTACAAACAAAACTGCTCATATTTTAGCAATTTACATATTTTTTGTGAATGGGTCTTCTTTTTAAAAAGTCCTAGTCACATTTAAGTATTGACAGAAGACTCTTTTAAAAACAGATCCTTTTTTGAGAAGCATCAAGTCATCTCAAATCGGAGGGCACCAAGTCTGAGTCAAGTCCAGTCATTGGCCTTCAAGTCCCATGTCATGGTGCATTTTATCAAGTCAAGTCTCAAGTTATCCAAATAGAAACTCAAGTCTGACTCGAGTCAGACACAGCTCTTGCAGTGTTATTTTTCCTTCTTAACAAAATACATTTTCAAAGTAACACTGCCTATTTGTTCCTATAATATCTGTTGACTTTGTATTTTATTTACCTTACAAGATCCATTGGGCTGGTTTTTAATATTGTCACTTGTTCCCGTTCCCGTTTCTTGGACAGCCCGTTTGGTCCAAAATGTATTAATAATAGGGGAAATAAAGGGGTAGATGAAGGGTTCAAGGAACCTCTTGTAGACCCACAATAAGACAGGAATCACAATGCAGGGAATGCACACCATGGCTGTGTTTTAGCAAGAAAAGACCTAAGGAAATAGGGAACACATTGATTAGTAAACGAAAAATGACATCTGTAACAAAACCAAAATAACACGGTTTAGGTTTTATTATACGAACATTTCCACGTAATAGTCTAGGTTTATAAATTATAAACAGATACTGCGAACATAATGCGCGTTAACCAAGTCGAGTGGAGCGACGCCGAGATCCGATTAATTTAACAACATGGTAATTACTTGTTTCACTAAATAATGAATATCTTACCGACACAACAGTTGAATACAAACGATATTCAGTATTTGTCTTTCGTTTCGGTCAGTTCAGTCCTGAAACAACAGCTTTCTGAGCATGCGCAGTATTAGCTTCCGTATGATAAGGAAGTTGTAGCATGTCATGTTACTTGCAAGTGGCGCTAATCTCAAAACATCTCTGCGTTTCCCTTTGAAATACAGTGATGTAAGTGTCGTAGACGTACTAGATTATGGGGAAATATATTTAAGTAAGCGTTGATTAATAGTTCAGAGTGAAATGATAAAGTTCAATACCGGGATCATGCCTTATCTGCTGTACGTTGCGTTAACGCTAGTTCAATAGCAGAAACTAAAATGTGGCCTTACAAATGTAATTGATTTGCCGTATTTATAACGAATTAATCCCTTTTATCTTTTATTCGCAGACTGAAAATGCCCCTGTCAACTCAATCTCAGGCTGATGAAGAATTCTATGTACTGGTAGCTACACTGGATAATGCCCGTAATTTGTCAAATATCTTGAAAGCCATTGCATTTAAAGATCACGCCATCTTCAGTGCTACTCCAAATGGACTTAAAGTCACCGTAGAGGACTCTAAATGTTTGCAAGCTAATGCCTTCATCCAGGTGTGTTTTAAAAGAGATCAGTTATAGCTATTGAATGTTTTGGAGCGTACTGAGCTGTGCCTACTCTTAATTTCCCAGGCTGAGATCTTCCAAGAGTTTACAATTAAAGACGATTTGGTGGGATTTCAGGTTAATCTCACTGTCCTGCTAGATTGCCTTAACATCTTTGGAGGAAGCACTGTGCCAGGTCAATTAAACTGAAAACTATAAAGTGCATTTGCTTTTACGTGTATTCATGTCTGCACACAAAATGGTAATCATGTTGCAGGAGTATCAACAGCTCTGCGGATGTGCTATGTGGGCTATGGGTACCCTCTAACTTTGTTTCTTGAGGAAGGAGGAGTGGTTACTGTATGTAAGATAAACACTCAAGAGCCAGAGGAGCCAATTGACTTTGAATTTTGCAGCAGTAATGTTACCAACAAAGTAAGCATGTGCACCCCACCTTCTCTCTTAACATAACACACACAACCATTGACTGATCTTTTAACAACTATTCTTAAAGGTGATCCTGCAGTCAGAAAGTTTGAAGGAAGCATTTTCTGAACTAGACATGACAAGTGAAGTGTTGCAAATAACTGTGTCACCAACACAGCCATATTTTCGGTTTGTTAACAAAAAAATGCATATATAATAGTCTTGTCTACTTAATGCTTTAATGTGTTTTCCACAATAACTAGATTGTCCACATTTGGGAACTCTGGAAATGCACATTATGATTATCCTAAAGACTCGGACATGATGGAGTTGTTCCAGTGCACAAAGACACAGACCAATAGGTGCAACTATACTTTTGTGTTTGTATAATAATACACATTTGTCATGCAAGTTACTTTTGCATCTGAAACTATTGTCTGTTATACCCTCAGGTACAAGATGTCATTGTTAAAGCCATCAACCAAGGCCCTTGCATTGTCTTGTAAAGTGTCTGTGAGAACAGACAACAGGGGCTTCCTGTCGCTGCAGTACCTGGTTAGGAACGATGATGGACAAATCTGCTTTGTGGAGTACTACTGTTGTCCAGATGAGGAGGGTGAAGAAGAATAATCAAAGAATAGGAAATTGGAATGACGTTATCTGTTCTGATGACGTTTACCTTCTTGTTTCTGTGAATGTGGCATTTGAGTCAGTGGTGGCGATTGGAGGCGCATATTTGCAGCAAAGTCTTGATCATTCAAAAGTAGGGGGGTTGGAGTGTGAGGAATGAAAGAATGCTGCAATGTAAAGCGCTTTGAGCATCTTGAAAAGAATGCAAGGCACCTTGTATGGATTTTTTCCATTTCATATCAATACATTTCTTGCACATGCCAGGCCAAATGTCTGAATTGCTACGAGCTGAAATTGGTTGTACATGGTTAAAAAGACACATTTAAGTATTAAAACAATTCTGTACAGAAAATGTTTTGAATAAATCATCTTTATATCCACCTTATTTTAATTTAAACAATGTAGAAATGTTTCATAAATGTTTTATTTTATTCTTTATCAAAAGACACGCTATAAAGCGATCAATATGCTCGTTTCCATTCAAGAAAGATTAGTCCACAGTAAAGCAGCAGACCTGACTTCAGATCTCCAGGCATTTGGTAAATCCTCATTTATCTGCGAGTCATCTGCATCCTCTGTCTCTTAAAGGCTTTCTGTTTGTTCTTCTTAACCAACTTGGGTTGAGGCGGTTCAGACTCTATATCAATTGGCTTGTCATCAGCTGGTGTTAGAAACACATCAGCTGTAACATCGTTAGTAACATCTTCCTTTGCTTCAGTCCTCTTCATTTTCTGGAGTTCTTTAACCATCTGCTTTTCACGAACCTTTGCAGCCGCTGCCAAACGCAACTGTCTTCGATGCTACAAATGCATAGAAAGAGAAATTTTACCCACAGGCACATCCCATAGAAATTATACATTGACTTGGTTGGCGTTTACCATATTAGGAGATTGGAAATTTTCGTTTTCAAAAAGAGTAGGTCCTCCAAAACTTCCCTGAAAGATCTTGATTAGGTTCAGAACAAAGCGGGGGCCTATTTCCACCAGAGAAGCATCCTCCTCAATAATCTAGATACAAAGCATCCACAAGAGACAAAATGTAATTTAAGATTTACATGTTTCATCAATACAGAATCAAATAAGTTTTTATTTTTTACCTGATAGTTCCTAAACCAGATCCTGTTATCTGCAATGGTAAATGTGATGACATGATCCACGAAGGGCTGACTCTTGGGATGGTACCGAGGGGTAGAGAATGTCTGAAAAAAAAATCAAACCCCGAGATATAGTTTTATATATATATATATATATAACTATATATAAATATATCTCTATATATCTCTATATATCTCTATATATATATATATATCTCTCTATATATATATATATATATATATATATATCTATATCTATATATATATATATATATATATATATAAATTAAAAAGAAAACATGTTTATGTTTCTAAGAAACATCACCTGTATAAAGAGCTCCTTCAGTAATGCATAGTGGGGCTCCCTATCAAATTTCTGTGAAAGAGACACAAATATGTAACAATGTTAAAATTAAATATCAGTATTACTAATTCAACAACATAAACAACATTTCTTACAGGATCGAAAGACAGCAGCGGCCGAGATCCTTTTAGACAGTTTCCAGTCATTTTGAGTTCTGCCAGAGTGTGAACTAAAGGGAGAATAAAAGCATTCATAAATGTGTTCATAGTGAAATTACTCCCAAAAACAGTATGACCATAACAACTTACTGTTTTGTACAAGAAATTTTGCAGAAGGCCCATGTGGACTGTTTGAAACCCTGTGGATAAAACAGATTGACTGTTGAAGTAATATACAACTTTGGTTTATCAAACGCAGAGCAGAATTTGACGTACCACAAATAAAGATCTTGCTTCTTCTTTGCCTCAAAAAATAGACATTTGTTGCAGTTTTTGATGTCACACACCTGGGGAAAAATTTTGAAAAATCAAATGTGAACCAAAGATGATTATAGTTATCATGTTAAATGTGTGATATTTTCAAATTGGACATAACCTCACCTCATTGATAACAAACAATTTGTCCTTCCTGTCCATTTTCGTATCTACATACAAAAGTTAATTTACATACAAGAGTTCATTTAATTTGCTCACCAAGAAAGGAAACATAGTAAAAGAACATTTACCTGCTTTTGAATGAGGCATTAACGTCCTAAGATCCTGCATCAAATGCCTTGTCCTGAAGTTGACACCCCTGGAGGAGAAAATCAAAACCCTTTCCTTGTTGGTCCATTTGCCCTGTAAAATCATGGGTCAGGGTTAAAATTCATCATTATATAATAATATTACTTCTTACCCATATTTAACAGACAACATTGTTTATAGAGTTGATTACACAGGAATCATGGGAAAAACAACACTCGCCCATGCGGCATCTCATAATAAAATGAAGGCGGGCTTTACCTTTGAGACAGGGGCAGGGACAGTAACTTCATTGTGCTTCAGGTTGATTTCTGCCTGTGTTTCGTCTTCATCTGCCACAAATTTTACTTTCTTAGCTTTTTTCGGAGCAGAACCTTGTGCCCCACGTTGCCTCTTGAACGCCGCCATGTTGAGTCCGGTGTTTATCGTGAAGTGGAGAAGAAAGGCAGCGCATCGTGGACTGGGGATAGGAAGCCCCTGGTGCCGTGGAAGTGATATTGCAGAGTATTGTTACATTTAAAGCCACATTACATAACCTTTAAGCAAAATAAATAAATAAATAAAATCCCTCCAAATAAATATTGACTGCCCCACTAATATATTGAGCCCCAAAAATATTGCTTTATTGTTTTTCTGTTTATATGTTGTTGTTTTTTTTATTGAATTTATTAGTATCCTTACTGTGAGTGGGCTTGCATCTTCACAAACCCCCTTCTGTTATCAAATTATTGAAATGACATATAAAAAGTTACATTTGTGAGTAATCAGATTCTTTTTGATTGTTCACACCTGTGCCGAAGTTCTCAAAAAACTATTCTGGCAGAGACCAAAAATTACATAGAAAATGCTAAAGACTGAAAGAGTTATTTTAAAATTCATATACTTTGTCTTCGAAATGCAACACTTACACCCGCCAGTTTTTGATCGTTAGATTTCTTTTGTGCATGTAAACACAAACCAAAAATCTAATAATCTCAGATCAAATTGGGTTATTTTATTATTCTGGCCGTGTAAAAGTGCACACTGTATGATTTATTATTATTATTATTATTATTATTATTATTATTATTATTATTATTATTATTATTATTATTATTATTATTATTATTATTATTATTATTATTATTATTATTATGTCGACTTTTGGTTTAAACGTGTCACGTTGCTTGTTCACCACTAGAGGGCGTCATAATTCCACTCTATTTTCATTGCCAAATAATTTGCAACACTAAAATCTTTTAAATGATCAAATAAAAAAATGTAAATGAGGGAGTTTCACAGGAGTCTCAAAATAAAGCGCAGTATGGAGGATCTCTCTACACTGGGTGGACTGCTCCTCGTCCGCCTGGAGGAACTCTTTAAAGCCACCTCCCTCTTGAGTGGTTCTGGCTCCACAGTCCAAGTGGATGCGTCAGTCCTAGTTCATCTGCAGCCTGTCCGTCCGTGGGAGTAGGATCTCTCCTTCACTGTGGTTCACCCCGAGGTTTCTACTTTTTCCCATGGGGTTTTTTGTAGTTTTTCCTCGCCGCGAAGGAGGGTCAAAGGACAGGGGCATTCTGGGACAGTTATCTGAACTGCTTTTACCTGTGGCCAATCGAGGCAACTGTTGTTGTGATTTTGGGCATTATAAAAATAAATCGATTTGATTTGATTATGCTTGTTCTTTTTCCAAACCTTTAGGGGGAAGCACCGCGCAGCACGTCTGCTTCAAAACCATCGAGAAGAAGAAGCGTCACGTGTCCAGCACAGACGCACAGAATGGAGTCAAGCTACTGTAGCCCATGAGCTGCGCTCGCATTTAGGTCAAAACCATTGCTATTATTTTTTAAACTGCATTTGTGATCAAGCCTAAACATCAACCTATACATTTAGACATGTCAAGGTGTAGTTTACTTGTCATAGCGTCACTTCAGTTATAATAACAACAACTAACAATTGATGTGAGCTACTGTTTTTACTTCTCAGATATTTATTTTATTAACATACTGGTTCATAATTTGTCTACAATGAAGTGTCATTATGAAGTTCTTGGGGTTAAACGTGATGCTGGAGACGATGATTTGAAGAAAACTTATCGCAAACTAGCACTGAAGTGGCATCCAGGTAAGGAATGGATCCACATAGTCTGCTGCTGCTGATTCTGTGTATGAAATTACAAATGTGTAATCTGTTTAATCTTCAGATAAGAACTTGGACAATGCCGAGGAAGCAGCGGAACAATTCAAGCTGATTCAGGCCGCCTATGAAGTGCTCAGTGATCCACAGGAGAGAGCCTGGTGTGTATTTACTTTTTTTAATGTATTCATTTTTGTCAACCATCTGATAAAAGATGTCCCTTTATAGCTGGAACTATCAAGCTGCTGGGCAGACATAAAACGATAGCTATAACTCACTTATTTCCTGTCAAGTCAACCATTCGGGGATAAATCAAGAACAATTTGTACCCACTAGAGGTGGGCACTAAAAAACAAACGTTGAAAAAAGGTATAATGTGATATTTCTACAGTTTGTGGATAATTTGACAGACATTTAACATTGGTCTGATGATTAAACCTCAACAAATATGTCTTAACACATTTATGTTGCATCAACATAAATATAGTCTGACTATTGTTATCGAGTCACTTTTCAAATGAAATATAGAGACATTCATTTTTGTGAATATCGCCCCACTCTTAATCTAGTGTCAGCCCATTCTTCCGGACAGCAGCTTTACACCTTATATTTACATCCAAAAACATTTAGGCTGTGTTTGAAATCTTGTTTTCCTTTGTGCGTAGCTTGTGACCACCTATAATAAGAGTAAATCAAACAGCAGAGACCAAAAGTCAGCTTCAGGAATTTGTTTGTACTTCAAAGGGAATCGCTTCTGTTTGAACTGGGAATCTTTTTAGCTAGGAATTTTTTTAACTTATCACAGGTTATTATTGAAAAGTTGTTAATATATTCCTAATATGTATATTTATCAAAGGTATGACAATCACAGAGAAGCCTTGCTTAAAGGTGGCCTCAGTGGAGATTATGAAGATGACAGCATTGATCTGCTTCAGTACTTCACCGTCACTTGTTACTCTGGCTATGGCGATGATGAAAAGGTATTTTGTTTAACAGCAACATTGCATATTTGTGATCCTGCACTATATTTCAAATGCATTCTTTGACATGTCTCTACTAATTAAAATGATGCGTTTGTGTATTTATTCTAGGGCTTTTACAAAGTTTATAGAAATCTATTTGAGCTTATTGTAAAAGAGGAGATGGAGCATACCAAAGTTGAGGAAGAAGATGTGGATGCTGCATTTCCTGCTTTTGGAGACTCTCAGAGTGATTATGATACTGTAAGCAGCTTTTTAAATTATTGTTTAAAAGTTAATGTGATGTGAAAAATGTATTTTTTGCTTTACAGGTAGTGCATATATTTTATGCTTACTGGCAGAGTTTTTGCACTCGAAAAAACTTTGCCTGGAAAGAAGAGTATGATACAAGGCAGGCATCCAATCGCTGGGAAAAAAGGGCTATGGAGAAGGAGAACAAAAAGACTAGAGAAAAAGCCAGAAAGGAGCGTAATGAGCTGGTGCGCCAATTGGTGGCCTTCGTACGTAAGCGTGACCGGCGAGTGCAGGCTCACAGAAAGCTGGTTGAGGAACAAAACGCAGAAAAGACTAAGAAGGTGGAAGAGCTGCGACGTAAACAGAAACTTGACCAAGCCAAGTGAGTAGAAGTTATGATTCATAGAGAATAAAGATTGATCCATATATTGGTTGGACGATAAATCGAGCTGATATTTTCACTTTGTCTATTCGGCTCAAATCTCCAACACTGGCAGATGTGTACGGTAGATATGGCTGACTCCTTACTAAATTAAAGACAATGAGCTTTATTTGACTACAGAGAACACAAAACACAAAATGTTGACGTCACTGCTCCCTTATGGGTTTGCAGTAAAATATGGCTGGGGATAAGTTTGTTGCAATTTCAGATATTATTTGAGTAAAATCACCAGTATCGCCTCTACATATCGGCCTAAAAATATCAGCCATTGGTTGCTCTGGTTTCCAAACAATCGGCGCTGGTTGTGGAAAAAAAACACAAATCAGTTGATCCCTGATTATTGGATTGTTTTAAATTGTGGTATTTATTGATTGATCACGTTTTATCAAAGACTGGCAGAAGAATACAAGGAGCAGAGTTGGGCAGCCATGTCTGAACTGGAGAAAGAATTGCAGCAGATCGAGGCTGAGTATGGAGAGGAGTTTGGAGATGCATCCGAGAGTGAGGAGGAAGAGCTGGATTTGGATACACAAGAGAAAGGTACTAAACATTAACAGTTTAGCCAAAAAGCTAACAGTATGAGTATTTAGCGAGGAAAACTTTTTTTGTTTTTATCTAAAATATCCCAAATTATTCATACCCATCCTTAATAATGGTAATAATTGGCTTTATTTTGCACCGTTGCTGTCAAATTTGTTTTTTTGTTTTGTTTTTTTGGATGAGGTTTGCAAATCCCCAATGAGATTAATGACCACACTTCTTTTTCTATCTGATAAGGTTTTCTTACAATTTTTCTGATCACCGGTTCTTCACAAATTCTGCCCTTTAAATATTTTATCCTGTTGGCTGACAAATTTGGGCATGTTTGTGGGCTGTTGTCATTCTGAAAGATCTACTCCATTTCAACAAGCAACATTTGTTTAATCATAGGATAGGATGTTTATGTTTAGCATAATTTATCTCAATTTGTAAATACTATTGTGTTGTATAGTCTAGTTGCTATTGTCCTCACTTTCAATCAAATCAGACTTGTTACTCTGGTGAATTTTAAAAAAATGTGGTTGTTATTTTCAATACTGCCACAAAATGCTTGTTAGTGATTAAATTAAAAAAAAGGTTAAATTTTGACTGTACTAATTGAATTTATTCTGTCTTATTATACTTGCATACACAGATGCTGAGGAGCTTGACGCTGATGAGCTCACCCTTGATGACTTTGACTTGTACTGTCTAGCCTGTGATAAATCCTTCAAATCAGATAAAGCGTGAGTACTGGACAACACACAATAGGCATGACCTCATATTACAATCTATACCAGGTGCCACAGCAGAGCAGCTGTGGCTCTGTGCAAACTGTTGTTGTGTCCTTCAAGACACTTCACCCACATTGCATCGTGTGAATGCGTGTGTGAGAAGTGAATGAATAATGCATTGTAAAGCGTCTTGGGATGTCATGAAAGGCGCTAAATAAATCCAATGCATTATTACAACAAACCATGAAAAGGTTAAAGATGTATTTCTAATCGTAACTTGATGTGGTTTATTTAATTTAATTTCTACATGATCTCAAGCCACAGTTTTGCTTGGTATAAAAAACAATTACCTGAGACATCGCATGACACCATGGCAACAGATTACTGACAGCATTTGCACATGACTTCAAAATAAAGAAATGGCAGCCTTGAATGTATTTGTTGCTGAAGACCACAAAGATTGCATTGACAAAGTCTTTCTTTATAACTACAGTAAGATGAACCATGAAAAATCCAAAAAGCATCGGGACATGGTGACATTGCTACGGCAACAGTTGGAGGAGGAAGATGAGTCACTCGGCAAGACGCTGGATGAAGAAGAACATGGAGAGAAGGAGGAGGAGGAGGAGGAGGAGGAGGAGGAGGATGAAGATAAACCCAAGCAAAAGTATGCTGTAATGATGGATTTACATGATCGTAACATGACTGTATTATGACGGTAATGTGTTTTCCTCCCAAAAGACTTTCCAAAAAACAGAAGAGAAAAAAGAAGCTACAGAAAGCAACCCATGTATGTAGTGTGTATATTCACGTTGACTAACATTACATAAATTTACAGTTATTTTCAAAAATGCAGAGTATTCCAGAGGATTATGTCCAGCCTGAAATCTCAAACGGTGCCAAAGCACCTGAAGAAACGGAAGAGCCCACACAGTCAGAAGAGCCGAGTGAGCCTGAGGCCACTGAGGCCAAGAGGTTAGACACTTGCCTCTTATTTGGAAATTATTACATTAAAAATGAGAGTGCAGATATTTCTGTGGTTTGGGATACAATCCCGATCAATAGTTTAAGACCAGTTGAATAAATGTCAAATCTTACTTTTTGCATGGTTGGATCTTAACCAAGTAGTCCAAGAAGAGCTTCAATAAGCAACAAGAAATGGGAGAAAGACACACAAAAAAGTCTGAATATACATTTTATAAAAAAAACAATAGTTAAACTGAAATAGGCTGTTCTGCTGCTGATCAAAAGTTTAGGATCACACCTAAAAAAAAAACAATCCTGAACCCCCCTCAAAACAGAAATCAAAGTCTGAAACATGAACTCAGTAATGGGTGGCACCTACCATTATTGTTGATCACTTAAAAAATGTGTTGCTTCGTGCTTAATGAGAGCATTTCCAGGAGGTGAGTGGGGTGAGTTCTCCAAGAGGTGAAGACGACCTCACTAAGGACATCTACTATCTGGAACTGTTGTTCATTTTTCTAAACTTACCTTGCCATCCAAGGTTCTCAGTTGGATTTAGATCAGGGGAACACACAGGATGGTCCAAAAGAGTGATGTTATTGTCCTGGAAGAAGTCCTTTGTGAACTGTAGTGTTGTCCTGTTGAAAAACCCAGTGCTTCCACAGACGAGGGCCTCAGTCATGAGGGATGCTCTCTGCAACATCTGCACAGAGCCAGCAGCTGTTTGACGCCCCTACACCGCCTGGCCGGTCACCTGCACCCCAGATTATTAAGACGCCCCCTCCCTGTGGCACGTAGAAAACATCTCAGGTGGACCTGCTTGTCGTGCCAGTAACGTTGGAAACCATCAGGACCATCAAGGCTACATTCTTTTTCTCATCAGAGAATAGAACTTTCTTCCACCTTTCAGTGTACCATGTTTGGTGCTCTGTTGCTAAATCAGAGCAGCAGTTGTCTGATGGTTATTGGGCTCCAGTCGGCACCTGTAACGGCCTTAATTTGGTCAAGGATCATCCAGTGTCTTGACAGACGGCATGTTCAAAAAGACAACCTTTTTTCGTCTTTGCCATCAGAATGTCATGACAGTGTGAATACTTGACAGAAAATGACACTGAATCCCCATTTTTGCACCCATTTGGGCTTTTAAAGGCATGTGGTTCTAAACTTTTGATCAGCTGCAAAACAACCTTTTTCAGTTTAATTTTTGTTTTCAATAAAATGTTCTTGGTGCTTATTGAAGCCCTACTTGGAACCTTGTTAAGAGCCAACCATTCAAAATGTGACATTTGTCTCAATGTATTGAAATAGTTTCCTGTCATAGGTTTTGTACAAATATTTAAAATGCACCAATGTGTAAAATACATTGATAAAATATTGATTTTTAAATCTATAATGCATTTATGTTATGTTAAATGCTTTAATTCATAGCATATTGTCTGTTGCAGTTCTGGAAAAACAAAAGCAAAAAAAGGAGTTCTCAAAGACAAAACGAAATCTATGACACAAAATGGAGAACAGAACAGAGAGGTTTGTAATCTACAGTATATTTTGTATGCAAAGTAATCTGTACAGAAGTGGGAATATATCTGTTCAGATAAAAAAAGACAATGTTCACATACCTGTTTGTCAGCTTTTAATCTGTACTTCATTGATAAAAAGATGAGAAAATATTGCATACTTGTATGTAACAAAAGTACATTCTGTCTACAGAAAGAAGATGTAATCCTTCGCTGTGAAACCTGTAACAATGACTTTCCAACACGAAACAAGTTATTTGACCATCTTAGAACCAGTGGCCACGCGACAGCGCTTTCCCAAAATGCTGTTCACACTTCCTCTGGCAAAAGCAAGAAAGACAAGAGGAAAAACCGATAACACACATCCACCATCTTTTTGCTATGCAACTGTCCCACAAAGGAGGAACTTGTATTTTAATGGACCATACTGGTTAAACGTGCCATCTCGCTTTACAGGAAACTCGCTGAACAGGATTGAGACCCTCCTTTTGCATGTTTTGAATAAAGAGACATGTGAGACAATGCTCTGTTGAGAGGAGAGTTTGTATTACATTTTAAAAGGTTTTCCAATTCAGTTTGTTAGCTATACATCTTTCTTGTTGTATTCTCAGTAAAAAGAAAGGAAATGAAAAAGAATAATACATTTAATTTACATCCATTCAGAATAACAATTTCATGAAGCACATTTTCTTTTGTCTGACAGCTACACTTAGGGTGTGTTTGGTTGCTCTTGTTGTTTCTCTTTTGCTGCAGCACAACCTGCTGGAAAACGCTTTAAGGCCTGAATAATGTAGTTTTATTTTTCTATAAAAAATCACATACAATTAAATTCTGAATGAGTAATGGAACAAATTCACCAACATGTGTTACTGATTAAAGATTAGACCTTACATGGTTTTATGGAATAATGCTGAAATGATCTGTTTGCATTATGTCCAATAAAGCCTTTTCATCACCAAAGGAACAACTACATTTTACAGTGTGTGCCTTTGTTCGGATTCTTTAATGTGAAAATGGTGCACAATTTGTTCTGAGGCATTCGCACAAAATGAAAATACATTACAATTATTGAACGATTGCTAAGCCCTGCACGTATTGAAATAGCTTGATCGCTATGTTGAAGAGCAATTTCTACATGCATATAACATAGATTGTTTTGTTTTATAAACCACCTAACACGTTCCGGAAATTTCCAAGCACCGACCTCTTGCTGTAGACTCTGCTCTAAAAAGCATTAAATGATAAACAGAAACATTTCAAAATTAAATTAGGAAGAACACAGCATGGTCTTTGAGCCATGTAATTGTTTTGGCAGCATTTAATCATACGAACGAACCAATGTTCATACAGTTCTTGTGTGGCGTGATTAGTTGGGCAGATGGAGAGAGCCATGGTAACAGCAAAATGGTTTATCCTTTTACTGCTGTTAACCTTTGTTCTCTTACACATGTGGCAGTCTTTTTATTGTTTTTTTTTCAACCCTGTTAAGCTCATATCTTGTCATGTCAGATTCTATTGTGTTTTGGAAAGACATTTTTGACACTGCTAAATATTTATACTCAAAGATTACAACGGCTCCTTTTCAAAACATTGGAGATTTTTGTTTCCTCCTGATTTGATTTAAATAAAAAATATAAATATAGTTAATTATTTCAATTTTTATCAATTAAATGTAAATATGGACCTATCTCATATAATCATTAAGATAAGTAATATATAGTTAAGTGTCACATGGGTTACGCAGTTCTATATTTTTTAACTGAGAATTGTGTGACTGGAACATTAATTTAATGCTGTGTGCAAATATGTACTGTAGTTATCGCTTAAGTATGTCTTGGCAATTATCTTCTCTGTTCCAAGTTTGTTTCATAACTTTATGACATGATTGGTTAGAAGAAGCCACATACCAAAGGTGCAATAAAAAGTTCTGATTTATTATGATATATATATAGTTAGAAAATACTGCCTACAGCAAATCTTGAAAAAAAATTCAATAAAGTGTAAAATTTGCATATTTCTACAATTTACGCATTCACTATCATGCATACAAGATCAGCAATTATATAAAACAGGCAAGGAATAGAAATAATATTGACCTTCTACACTAGCCATTAAAGCTTCCAAATCCATTTCACATTTCAAACTATTCATGCTGAACAAACAACCTTAAGCAAATGAATACCATTAGTGTGTATTTGCAGTTAAAAATCCAAAATTGCTCTCAATCAAACTATTTTCTTGTGAGATAGATATCATCTTTAAAATACCAGCATTACTAACCAAAGCAAAGTGTCTTACCATTTTAAGCTGGTAAATAATTTCATTTCGTTTAGTGCTCACACTACTGCTACAGACACTTAAAGTAATAGCTTCATTACAACAGACAAAAGGGCATTAAAAAGTATTGACCATACATTGTGAAATGCCATTTGTCCTGAGAAAACCTTTGGACTTATCTCCTCTCCATGTAGTTACACAGAGCTTTGTTAAAGACGGCCAAGAAAAAATCTGCATCTTCCAATGTAATGCACATGGGAGGTTTGATACGAAAAGTCTAAAATGAGAAAAGTGGTGTAAGATTGATTAATCTGTAAAGATTTTTGAATCTATTAAATGGCTCTAAATTATATAAAGATAAATACCTGCCCAAAAAGGCCTCCTTTCCCAATCAGAACTCCCATGTCCTTAATTTCTTCAAATATCTCATTTACTGCATCAACTGGCAAGGGATCTCGGCTAGTCTGTAATTGTAAAAATCAATTAGATCAATACAGGAACAACATTTTATTTCAGGAACACTGATGTAGCCATACCCAAAAAATTTTTTATCGTGAATTAAATTATTATTACTTCAGTTTTGTATCTTTATTTCATTCAAAGTATATTTTAATCTTATGGTACTATAAGAGTTTAGTAATATTTAGTCTTTTACATATTCTTCTGCCGTTCTTGTACTGCCGAGTTGATCATTTGGTTATTCTGGTCTGCTGTGTCAGTCTCCTGGTGCACTCTCCAGAGAGTGGAGTTTCCAGGAGACAGTTATTCTCGGTGAGCTAAAATATCTGTAGAATGCCCAGCCCATCAGCAGGACCGCTATTTCCTCCTTTGGGCAATGAGGAACAGCAGAAACCCTCCAAAATGATCACGGGACATCATGAGGGTGACCTGGTGGTCTGCTGTCCTCTAGTGGTCCTTGTGCTTACTGCCTGGCTCCAAGAATCTCATGTTGCATTTGTAATAGAAAACAAAAATGGTAGTTTATCTCCAGGCCCTACTTTACACAGATGACAGCAGGTTCAATCTGAGCTCACGTGGCGGACAGTTTAAGTCAAAGAAAACTCCCTTCTGTCTGTAACGTGAATCCTCATGACTAACAAGCCATGATGGTGGATCAGTGATTGCCTGGAGAAGCATATCAAGGAAGGGATGCACAGGTTGGACCAAAGAACACCCCTTGTGACCTCACTTGGTGCCTGACCATTGTAAACACTGGGTAGAAGCACACAAAAGCCTTTTGTTTCTTGCAGCACATTATACCATAGTGTTGCGTCTTATATCCATGGAACATAAAATGTAAAGAAACTGATGGTGAGAAGACTGAGCTCTATACCTTGTCTTTGACCATCTCTACACCAATCTGAAGACCCTTGCCCCGCACATCACCGATGATCTCATATGTGTCTCTTAGTTTGGCCATCTTGCTCATCAAATAGGTCCCCACTTCAAGGCTGTTCTGCTGTGTGCCTTCTATTGTTATCGTCTGTTAAATAAAGATGCATCAGTCCAAATGCTATTTGTTTAGGTCAATAACAAACAACAGATCAATGATTAATTCTAGGTCTTACGTCAAGCACTGCCGAAGCAACAGAACAAGCCACAGGATTTCCACCAAATGTGTTGAAGTGGACAGCCTTTGCAAATGAAGCCGCAATTTCTATTTACAAAAAAATGGTAAAAATACAATATTTCATATGCACAAAGTTAATCAGAGTAGAGCAAAACATAACCCAATTTCTCTTACAAATGACAAAAGGGGCAGCAAATGTGACTGTCAGTAGTAGATTTGCATTCAAATTTAGTCAACTTTGGCTTGAAGATGTAAAAGGAAACACAAGCCCACAAGACACCTGAGCATCGAAGGCCACACTCACAGGTGAACATGGATTGAATATAATTCTTTATTGTAACTTTTGTAGAAATATTATTGGTTATTATTATTATTCTTTCTCTGTTTTTGACTTTTTAAGCAAATTACAATGTCACTCCTTTGATACAGTTCACTTTTGGAACTCCATTGGACACGCAAAGTCTTTACATCAAGGATGGAACTATACATACATTCATACACCACTTTACACAGACGCAATACAAAAACATTCCTTTCTATTATTACAGTTGCCTTTGTAAACAGTAATAATTCTCACTACAGTTTATGTTTAATTTTACCTGGGGTTGTTACAACAGCTCCCATAGGAAATCCATTACCAATCCCCTTTGCCATTGTTACGATATCAGGGATCACGTCATGACCTTGGAAACCCCAGAAATGGCTGCCTGTACGACCAAACCCAGTCTGAACCTGTTCACAATCACAATCAGCTAATGTTGTAAAAATAATAAAAGCAAAAAATCCTAAATAAATGCTTGAACATCTACCTCATCTGCAATGCAGACACCTCCTCGCTCTCTTACTAGTTTGTAAGCCTCCTTTAAGTAGTTTTTAGGATACTGCACTGCTCCTCCGACTCCCTTTTAATGACAAAGTCATACATGGCACAAAAAGCACAATTACTTGCTGCCACTTACAGTAAATACTTGTGACACAATGACATACTTGAATAGGCTCTGCGAAGAAAGCTGCAACTCGACTTGGTACACTTGTAGCAAACGTTTCTTTTAGTTGACCAATGTAATGTTCATTTGCCATACAACTGCCTGCACACAAACATGAAAAATAAACATACAGTTGAATGCAATCATTTATTGTTGTGGAGTATATTTAAAATGTGGTGAATGCACCGTGTTATTAGTTTTAATTGAAAAAACAATCACAATATAGGCCTACATGTGTTTGTGTACCTTGTGGACAGCTGCAGTCTCTGATAGTTTGTACAGGTGAGTCCCTGCAGTGGCTTCCTCCCCAAACACCTCTGAACACATCGGGACACATGGTCTAAAAAATTATCACAGGAAAATAGGTTTAAAAGCAAACGTGAGCTGGCAGTAGTTTAAAGCACATTGTGCAATAAAGCACAACAATCGGCATGTGCACTTGAGAACACACATTTGTGCAGCCTAAACCATTGGGAATAGGATATTTATAAGCAGCATTGGAGGTCAGACCCATAGTCTGCGGACTGCCACCATGGTATGAGTTTCTGAAAACCAGATAGAGAAATATATAAATTGTGCATACTGTACAGTATAATCCAATACATTTTAAGCATACCTAAACGTGATTATGTCAAAGTTGCCTGTATAAAGCCGAGCCATCAGCATAGCAAGATCATTGGCTTCTGACCCACTATTGGTAAGATAAATAACCTGAAAGAACGTGCCACACATTATAACAAATGAAAATATTACTGAAAGTAGAGAAATGTTTAAAGTATCACAAAAAGCTAAACCTTGAGAGGATCTGGAAGATAGGAGGCTAGTTTTTCACAATACTCATGAATAGGGGGATATACATAGATGTTTGTGGTGTGCCATAGTGTTTTCATCTGCCTCACAGCAGCTTCTGTCACCCTTCTGTGGGAATTTAAATGTATCAAAATAAAAGAGATGCACTTTTTGTAAAACACACATACCTTAGGCTCTGGTAAATTTAAGTAAGACCTTACGGGTGACAGTGGCCAACACTGACAGTAGCCACTCCAGCAAACAGGTCAAGGTACCGCTTTCCATCCACATCCCACAGCCACTGCATGTGTCCTTGATAGATAAACACCGGTCTTTTATAACTAGTAACCTTCATGGTCATGGGGTTACAGTTTTGTCTGCGAATCTGCATCATTTGATCTTTTGACATGCCCTTGATAAACAGAGTCAACAAGAACATTATCTGCTTTGCTCACACAGTATTCAATCAGAGACAATGTCTTCTGTGTTTTACCTTGTATTCTTCAGGGGTAAAATCACAAGAGGGCATCTCTGGTAGATGTGTGAGCGGGTATTTTAGGGCAGACTTCTGACATAATATTCCTGAAAAAAGAATAGAAATACCAAAAGATTTTTACGTGCTTTATCAAAAGTCCATTTGTATATTACAAACAGAGCCCTAAGGACTGCATGTAATGTAAAAATTAGAGAACACGCTAATCCATTATTTTTAAAGGCAAAGGTTTTGAAGTTAATTGATTTTGTAAAATTTAAAACAGCTATGATTATGCATTAAAGTAAGGAACACATTTCTCCCAGGCAACATTTTTAATACATTCAAAGAGCGAGAAAGGGCCCAAGGAATGAGTTAAATTACAAAAAAAGTGAAAGTAAGAACAGCAGTTTGACATGGCAATAAGTGGAGTAGATTTACTGCATGTAATGGACTTGCAGACAAAAGTACAAATGTTATTCTTTTTTAATGTTCAAACAACATTTTAGTAATATATCATGACGAAAGCAGATGTTAATGATTTATTTGTAATTAATTGGTTTTGTTTTGTTTAATTTCCAATTTGTTCACAATATGACACTAAAATGTAAAGGCTTCAATGTAATGTGAAAGGTGACATTTTAAAAGCAACGCAAAGGAACTACCATAAGTGTAAACTACAGTGATATGTAAAATGGGTTGTATTTAATTAGCTATGCTTCCTCTTACTTCTTTTGAACATCGTCCTTATTATTATTATTACCATTAGTAATAGTAGTAGTAGAAGTATTAGTTTTATTATTATTTTCTGAATGATTTGGGAAATTTAAAAGGTTTAAATATATTTTCAATTATGGAAATCGTATATATTTTTTTCTTCTTTTCTTTTAAATGCATCTGGCATCTAATGCAACATAAATAATTCTAAATCTCAAAATGATTGCTACAAGTTGTATGACTTAAAGGTAATAGCTGTAACATGAGCTCCAACTGGTTGATAACCAAAACAAAAGCATCAGCAGTTGTTATCATTAAGATGGTTTACAAACTATATCTTAGGACTTAGACTGGGCTACATTTGAATGAGCCAGTTGAGACCAGAGGATTTCTCAGAATAAACAACCTAGTTAACCTTTGACTTTAGGAATTATGCAACAGTCCACTCCACTTGTTTTAAAAGGAGAACAAAGACACAAAAACACAAACGTTTTACCGTTTTTTGACAAATACAAAATACAAAAAAAAAAAAAAAAAAAAAAACACGCAAAAAGTAACCTATAATAAAAGTATTGCCAAAGCTTTATGCGCCACACACCAGGCACATTCCGCTCAGACTGCATGACCTTTGCTTGCATAAATGTTTTCTTATAAAAGGAGTTTTCATGCATCTTAACAACCCAGCTCAGCTTTGCAGCCCAAAAGGCACGTGGAGTCCACAGTCACCATAGTAACTCACCACTTGAAGAGTAGAATCTGAACCAACTTTGTCCACAGCGGAGCGCAACACGAGCCGTGGCACCGCATATTACCTTGTACATGTTGTTGAGCATAACTGGCGCACAATTGGCAGCTTTCCGCCTGTTCTTTCTGATTTTTTTTTAGATTTGGCGATAGTCAACACAGCGTCAAAGGTTTAACCCAAAGAATCCCAGCGCGTCTCTCTGATTGGCCGCTGTCCATGAGGGGCTGGGTTTGTCATGTAATTAGTTCTGAAGCCAACCTCTGGAAAATGAGGCTAAAATTGATCAATCTAGATTTTTTTGGAGTTGTTGTCCAGATGAGAGACAACCTATAAACTGAGGTTCAGTAACTAGCGTGGTAATTAGGCTTATTTAATTAGACTTAAATCAGACATCCTCAATTAATTAATCTTCTAGGCTATTCTTCCAACAGTTTCTATTTGGCCAGCATTTCCAAATAAACAGGGGGCTATCTCTTCTACAATGACAAAAAGCTCATCATTTATGACAGTGGTTCTTAAACTTTTTGTCTGGGGACCCCACATTACTCCCACGCCGATTTTGGGCAGACCTATAGTTATTGACACTCCCTCAAAAGGTTTTTGTCATTCCGTCAAACTAAATCAACAAAAAAACAGCTGGCAATGTAAGAACTACAAGAATTTATTTCACAAGAAGTGGAACAAAGTGAACAAATAAACACTGAATAATTATGACATTAAATAATACACTAAATAATGTTGTATTTATGTCTATAAAATACAGGGATCACTGGGTCAAATGCCCTACAAAAAAAAGTACTGTGGGGTTTTATTTTCTTTACCTCACTGTACAGCAGTAAAACTAACTTTCACTTGCACTTCACTGATGACCTTATATCTGACAGATTTCAATGTCAACTATACACTTACAATGTATATAAACTAAAACACTTAAAATTGTACATGAAATAATATGCTTAGAAATGTACATAAAACTGGAGTTGCAGGTCAGGCTGCGCAGGTTATAGAGAAAGTTAGTATTGGACACATCTCGGTCCTTGTCTGGGACAAGTTAGTTAGCACAAGGTAGTTAGGACAAGTACGTTAGGATGAGTTAGAGGTCGAGCGCTTCTCGTCAAGGCAGTGATCCAGAGCCCTCTGTGATTTTGTGAAGAGAGAGAGAGTAAAAGGCGTGGACCGACAGGAGCCATGAGGCCCAGCCTCAGGTGGGACTTTTCTCCATCATCTGAGTGAAACTGCACGCAAAAGGCGCTGTGAGGAGCGGAAGACCTGAAGCGCTGAAGCGGGTTTGAATGACGAACGAGCCCCGCTCACGGACCGCACGAGTCCAGTTCACGGAGCTCACGAACCGCACGAGCCCCGCTCACGGACCGCACGAGCCCCGCTCACGGACCGCACGAGTCCAGTTCACGGAGCTCACGAACCGCACGAGCCCCGCTCACGGACCGCACGAGCCCCGCTCACGGACCGCACGAGCCCCGCTCACGGACCGCACGAGCCCCGCTCACGGACCGCAGATAGGCAGAATAAGCGCCTGACAGGGCTTCAAGTGTTTAGTGTTCTACCTGCACCAACGGGACGTCTCCTGTCCCAGACGGGCCTGTTCCTCCGCTGACGCTGGACCACATGATCTCTCTCCCTCGCTCCTTTCTTCAGCTTTTTGGGAAGGCATCCGTGCTCTCTCCTCCTGTTTTTTTTCCTCCACTGCGCGCTAATTCTCTCTCTTCTCCTGCTCTCTCTCCTCTGTTGCGCTCTCTTTTTCTCTCTCATCTGCTCTGCGTAGAGCCGCGCTCTTTCAGTAAGGTGGCTTGACCCCTTTATTCGAGGATGAGGAGGAAAAGAACACCGCGCTCTTTCACCGTGGATCGCATGTTACGGACGTGCGCGCCTCTGCCCCCGGCCCAAGCCCGACTCAGCCCGACAGCAGAGCGGACGGGTCGGTTTCGGGCCGGCATAAATCAGTGGTTCTTAAACTAGGGGTCGCGACCCCTAGTTTAAGAACTAGGGCGCCTAGTTTAAGAACCACTGATTTATGAGGTAGCTTGATGTGTACACTTTAACATTATACACACTGGAAGCGTAGAGCTATGTGTCTTTTTGTTACAGGTTTATTATTAGTATAATTAGGATAAAATTGAAAAGTGAATTTAGTCAAAATGAGATGGCACTTTTGCAAATAGTGTTTATTTATTTGTAGGTGTCTTCATGTCCACATAGGCCAGCTGCTTTTAAACAATATACATGTTGAGCTTGATTCTTTTTTCCCTGTCCTCATTTTACTGTCAAACGCGCACAAGTTCAGAATAAACAGGATGATAGTGTATGCTATCTTTACTGAATTCATAAAGCAAAAATCATTTTACACTTCATATTAGGCTGTATAGCAAACCCAAATACAACAACTGAATAAATATTTAGCAGACGGTCTCTAGGCTTTTCAAAATAACTTATTCTGATAGCAATTGCATTTCAATGGAAAACATAGACAATCAATGAGTTTCAAAGAAAAAGAAAAAATTGCACTGTTGCCATAGAAATTATTAGTTCAAAACAAAGCATTCAATCTTTTGAATGTTAAAAAGTCCTCAAAATGTCACCTTTAAACAGGAAGCTGAAACCAGTGAATAGACTGCTGTTTTTTTTCTTTTTTCTTCCTTTCTTTCTTCCTTTTTTTTTTTTTTTTTTTTACAAATTAAACAATATTTAATGTACATTTAAAACACTGTAGTAAAATGGATCATTTTGATTATATATTATTATTTGTAAGCAAAAAAATAATAATAATAATCAAGGATTAATTGCTGATGAAGTTATACATTACAAGTGCACAGTTTAACTTTTCTGACAGAGGACATGCCAGCTGCTTGTCTCCATGGAGATGCAATTGTATTGTTATTATTTTTCACTGCGGGTATTTTAATGCTAAAAAATACCATGAAAAACAGGTATTCTTGCAGTGATCATAGCTCTTCATTGATTTGGAGCCTCATTTATAAAACTTGGAACGTGGAATTCTTACTAAACGTGTACATTCGGACAAAACACAAATTCCTTGTGTTTGCTAACTTAGTCTCAGGTCACTTTTTACCTCATCTCTGAAGCTTTTTTGAAGAAGTTTCCACGCCAAGTTTTTTTTTTTACAGATAAAAAACTTAACATGGAAAGTCACATACGCAACATTTTTGTACTTTTTGTGCTTTTTAAATAAGACCCCTGACCTGTAACTTGGCCTGGTGGTACCATCTGCTTTTCTGCATGGAGATATAAACATTTTATGCTGTATTGTGGCATATTCTAGATGAAGCAACATGTAAATGGAGACAAACAGGTCACATAAAAGAAAAAATCTGCAGCGCACCTTTAAAAGAAAAAACAACAACACGATAGTCTGAATTTATCTTGTACAGTGTGCACATTCATTGCTTTTCTTGTATTTGTCTTTTGAGCTCAGTGGGCCTAACACTGAGATTGACAGGCAAACATTTACTCTCACGCATATATTGCACAGTTGCATTTAAATGTTTTTGTTTGGTTTTTACAAAGAGTTCATAAGAGGGGCACTCACTTTTCCCTTGACCATAGTGCCAAAATGCAATGCAGTAAGACATCAAAACATGAATGATAAAAAATATAAATTTAAGTGAAAAAGATAATTTTCTATTTGTGAAAACATAGTACAATCTTTTTTTCTGAAGCAGTAGTCATTTAGTATTTAGTTCTGACATGAAAACAGGCCGCTGATTGTCCCAGATCTGTCTTTGGGCACTTAGTACATGGGCACTGAGAACATGGTGGTAGTGTCAACATAGCCATTTGCAGCAAGTGGTTTCTGCTCTTCTTGCACCGGCAGGGCGGTGGTTTGCATTGAGGAATTTTTGTGCTTCCATGCATTAGCTGATGACATGCAGCCGCTCTCTTCCATTGTGTCTGTCTCCAACTTGTCACAAAAACACATGTCCTTCTCCGTTACATTCATGCCACTTTCCAGCAGTAACATGTTCTCACTGTTCATGCCTTTGACCTTGCTGTAATCCTCTCGCTTTGGGAGTACATGCACATGTGGACAGACTTCAGTGTGGCTCTGGCTTGGCTCCACAGGCTGAAGGAGAACCATGTCCTCATTAACTTTTCCCACCTCCACATATTGTGAAGATTTGAACGAAGTCAGAATTTCATTGCCCTTTTTGCTGATGTTCATGTCACTGTGGGCCTGGATATGCTTTGAAGTTTGCAGGTGAATTTGAGGTAGTTGTTTGTTATTTAGGCTAAATTCCCAGTAACTTGGCCCAAACGACTCATTTTGGTTGATGAGATTAGATGACATAGAACAAGGCGGGAATAAGGTATCGGAAAGGCAGTGCTGTTTCCCCAATTCCAGGGAGCTCTTTTGTGGGATTGCACTTAATGTATATTGTGGCAAAGACGTAAAAACAGAGGGCCATGTCGTCACTCGCCCATTGCATGTGTCAGGGCTGCCTTGGTAGCTCAACATCTTTTCATCTTGGTTGTTTTGGGCTATTTCTGGCTCTACTATGTCTTTGTAATTTGAGTTTGGTTCATCTTTATTTGCTTCTTTGTCAATCAGCAGAGTGTGGCTATCGCAGCTACCATGGCCGGAGTCACTGTCGCATGTCGAGCCTTCAGATTTGCAGAAGTGGTCCTGCATATCTTTGCCTTCTTCCATGTATGCCTCTTGTTCGCCTGTGACAAATACCTCTAAGTACTCCACCAGCCGGTCATCATAGTCGAATGAGGAGGTTGGAGGAAATTCGGGAATCATCAATGTGTTTAAATCATCTTTATAACTGCCATTCTACAAACACAAAAACAAGGGTTACAGAGATGTTCTAACATTTACTTGATTGAAGTACAGTTTTTATTTTTTTCCAGAACTTTAAGTACTAGTAATACAATTTTGGTAGGCTAACAGAGCAGACATAATTAGATTGAATATTTATTCATAGATTTGTCATTCATAGAGGGTGGACATTACCTTCAAACGTTGATGATCAATTCCCTTGATTTTAGGACCAGGAATAGGTGGTAGAATACGGCGCTTCAAACTTCAGATATGACATAGAACCATACGTCAGCAACACATAAGTAGCAGTATAAATTGTGAATGTAAACACTCTTTACCTCTGGCTATTCATGTAAATAATCCGCGCAAGAACAAGACAGAGCAAGGAGGAGAAAACTAAAATAAGGATCCACAGATATCCTTCTTTCCAAAAATCTGTATGATAAGAAAAGTAAACTATGTTACTATTGCTCATTACAATATTGTGTTGTATTATGACATGGTAAAAAGAAGCATGTAAATGTCTCACATGGAGGTACTTTGGTTTTGGTTGTAGGACTCCATTCACTCCAAAACCCATGATCCGGCCTGCACCGCACCTCAACAAGGTAGGAGCTTCCTGATCTTACACTGAAAATGTTGAATGTCTTTTGCTGACCAGGAAAATGTTCCTGTAAAAACAATGTAAATTACATAAGTAATCATTAAATTAGCTTGGAACATGACTGATTATCATTGAAGACTTTACAGAGGAAACATTAGCACTTTTAGTACCCAGGTAATAGCATTACCTCCCATTCCTCTTCCCCCTCCATCTTGCTCCGGAGCTCATAGACCAGGGTGATCCAACCTGAGCGGATGTCCGCCTTGTGAGGTGATTCCCAGGACACACGCAAGAAGGGCCAGCCTTTGTCTTCCATCACATTCACAGTCACATTCTCAGGAGTGTGAGGCTGGACTGCAATGACACACAAGTGTCAAACGAGAGTCAAAGCAGAAAGAGAACCATGCTTATATGTTACTTTTAACTTTATTAATGTTCATTTGTGTGTAACAGATTTGTGTGTGTGTGTGTGTGTGTGTGTGTGTGTGTGTGTGTGTGTGTGTGTGTGTGTGTGTGTGTGTGTGTGTGTGTGTGTGTGTGTGTGTGTGTGTGTGTGTTTTCTCAACACATAGTATAATTGTTATACTTACTAATATAGGCAACATCTACATCCACTGGATCAGAAAAGGTTCTTCCCATTTTGTTGGTGGCCACAACAGTAATGTTATAATTGACCCAGACGGAAGTTTCATTCTTGTTAAAGAAGCAGGAGTTCTTCCCTGCTGTGTGATAATCAGGGCATTCATATAATGTTTCAGAGCTGAAAGAAAGAGAAGAGCACCATATCACTCACTTTGTATTCAAAAGGGAAGTATCATTGTGTTGTTGTATGAGTATGAGTTGCATTGTTGTTTGATTATTTCATTTGTTCAGATTGTTCTTTCTTTATAGCTTTATGAGCTTTAGACTGAGCAGATGATGTCTTTGTTGCAACAAGGACATACGTATCCCTGTTACCATAGGACTGGATCCAGCTGATTGGCCAGAGCACTTATTCACAAGGGATGGATGTCATGGAGATAGTCTATTTGAGTGTAGCTTTATGTTCACACTACTGAGATGTGAGCATGTGTGTTTTTAAAAAACAATAACTTTAGTCTAGGTGATCAGCAATGTTTCCTAAGAGACACTGTTATCATTGACTAGAGTCGAAATATTATGAACTCTGTTCATAAAAAGAACAGTTTGGACAGAGTACATAGTCCATTGTTCCTGTAACAATGAAGAAAGACAGTTGCTTTTCCAATCTGAGAAAAAGCAGGCCTACATATTAAATACATATTCTCATTTTAAACCACAGTGGTCATTTAATGGTCTTCATCAGCCATTATGTGCTGAAGTACTTGTGTTTTTGTACACTAGAGTGTGTGGTTGCTGTATAGTACATACACAGATAGATGCTGGCGTCTCAGTACATATTATGCCCATTCTTAAAAGTTGTTTAATTATTTACATGATTAACCAACACATCTTCTCTGTTTTCTATTCAATCTATTATTAAAACTCCTCACATTTTCTACATTTTCTATATAAACAACCATTTAGTAAATAGCCTTGTTGTTCCACACGATGCTGTTTATAATGGTGTAATAATAACAATAATAATAATAGTAATAATGCGTTAGATTTTGTAGCACTTTTTGGATACTGAAAGACACTTTACATTGCATTATTCATTCACTCCACACCTAGAGGTGATAAGATACTATTGTAACGACAGCTGCCCAGGAGTAGACTGATGGAAGGGAGGCTGCCAGTCTTTTCCCTCAGAAAATCATGGCACATGTAAATGGCACTCACTTGTCTTTAAGGTAGTACAAAGCATAGGTGGTAGGCAATCCTCCATCTGAGCCAGGCTTCCACCAGCATGTGAACGTCTCCTTTTCAGGGGAGCGACAATTAATCAAAGCTGGCTTTCCTGGAGGACCAAGACCTAAATGCAAGTTAACAATGAATAAAAATGAAATGTCACCAGATCAAAGGCACTATACAATAAAATGACAAAAGTTAAACAAGATTACAACATGAAAAATTGACATGATTGAGGTGCTTGTTTTTGATTCATGTTAAGAAACTGTCACTTACCACCTGTAACTTTTCCACTAGCCAAAGAAAAAAACAGAAACAGGAGACGGACTTCCTTCCTCATGGCACCACAGTGCTTTTATCCTGTACATTGAAAAACAGACAAGCAGGCTGATCAGGTCTTCAACAGGAACATTTGACCCAAAATGCAACTTACATTTAATAACAACACAAATGCATTCAGAAACCTTAGCATAAAACAATGAATTTCATAATATAAATTATATCACATCTGCTTAAATGAAAGGGAAATATCTTCTGTGGCTCAATCATGGATTAAAAAGCAGAGTGTACTGTATACCTCCACCAGCTGGAGTGCACAGCATGACTGATTATGTAACAGTTGGAGCTTTTGCCACAATATCAAAGACCACAACAAGAGCCTGATTTGCCTCACAACTGTGCTGTTGTGCTCTGTAAATTCCTGCACTAGGATGCTGCTGGCAATAATATAACATAATATAACATAACATAACATAACATAACATAACATAACATAACATAACATAACATAACGTAATAATAATAATTTTTATTCCTGAACCAGTGGCAAGAAGGGGTGAATTAAAGAGTTTGAAGGGTTGTTGTGGTAACAGGAAAGTTGCAAAAAATGACTTCCTGTTGTGTTTAGAATTGGTACACAATATATTCCTGTAATGCAAATGTGTAAAGACAAAAATGTGCTCCAAAGGATAAAATGCTTGATTAAAAACTAAAAAAAACAAAAGGATATAGTGCCACCACATTCAATATGCATTGACTTGAATGTCCACAGAAAGTTCCTTCATTTTATATCTTATAACATTTTAGACAGTATTTCCTAGTGTTTATGGGTGAGAAAATGAAGAGTGAAAACATCTTTACATGTTCAGTAATTCTACAAAAGTTTCACAGTCAGCTTACAGTGACAGCACATTGTAGCTTTATAAAACAAAAATTGCTCAGTCTTTCTTATCCTGGACCATTTTTTTTTACATGAGAATGTGAAAAACAAAACCTTTTGATGTTTCTGGGGGCGATAAAGTACCAGAGTGGTGGGTGCTTTGGCCTCACAGCAAAAAGGCCGCCCTTCCCCAGTCTCAGTGAGATAAAATACATAAATAGTCTTCAAATGTTATAAGAATATCATTAAGTTTCAGTAAATGAAACCGTAGATCAGAAGTGTTTGCCTGGGATTATGTTTTAACATCTGCACAGTATTTTGTCTTCTATATGTTATGTAATTGCCGCATCATCATAATCACCCTGCTTCTATTTTTGTCTTAAATATATGCTATACAGCCATTTACATGTTTTTTGCCATTTGAATGTTGAGATCATTTTGGTATTGTTGCTATGAACGGCTAATTAGCATTAAGGTCAAGCCATTGGATTAGCAACGTCCTACTGTATATAGCACAGTTACATAATCAGGCACCCAAACTGAAACTAAGCTGCTAAGCTGTGCAAATTGTTAGCCAACAGTACAAATATATAGCTTTAGCCCTTAGAAAATGGTGATTGCAACCATTCCCATGACTCATACAACATTTTATTATTTTTATTTTATTTATTTTTTTAAATAGGAAACATATTGGCTCTCTTCAAAACTACAGTCTGCATTAGACATTGAGTGATGAGATCTTACATGTTGCAACATGCTGATACAAGGATATATGCTGTGTTTTCATGGGACTAAATCAACAAAACTTGAAAATAAACTAAAACCTTGAAAATAAATTCTGGTTTCAAAATAAGATCACATCTCATTTCAAATGACATACTACATTAGTGTAGTACATTTATAGGTGGTGAGAAAATAACCTTTTGGGTGTTCTTTATTCAGTCACACAACTGCAGACTCATGTACGAAACCTGGACTTAACGTATCTTGATTCTAGGAAGTGGCTCCTGATTTATGATTGAAATGGACGAAATAAACGTACAAAGTACACGGTTAAAAGTGATTTACAGTCATTTAAAGATTGATATTTAACCTCAAATGAAGCCTGATATGAAGTTCCTTGATGTTAATGAATGAATCTTCATTGATAGCACTAGCACAAAGATTACACATTGTCTGTCTTGAACAGCTGGTTAAGTATTTGTGCACACAGTCTATGGTTGTTCCTCGTGACACAACTATCTTTTAAATTATTCGCATTACTGCACTTGACCTGCTCAAACAGGAACACATTTCCTGGTAACGTAAAAACACACCTTTCTAGGAACAACGCCCTGCCCTGTGGGTATAGGGAACAGTGCGGCGAAAACACAGGGCAAAGCAAAAGTATTTTACATACAAGCATTTTATATATTCCAGTCTAACGCATTTTGTTTTTTGCCTTGATTTTATGCCATCTCTCTCATGAGCAAGGTTCTTTGTTGTTTGTACTAGAAGTCTGAACTGTTTGAGTTTCTGATAGTAAAACCATATCGCATGATAAAACTTGAGAAGGGTTATGCTGGATCTTATCCAAATACACCAAAATGTCACTTATATGTATGACAATAACACATCTATCTGAATTGAAACGTTTTCTAAGTTGATATCATAAAAACAATCACAAGCCCTCCAAAAATGAGGCACCTGCAATTTTCCTTCAGTGCTTACTGCTCCCAGTGGTTAATGAGTTGCCAGAAAAAAGCACTTTCTCTAATGTTCTCACAAACATGTGATGTGCTATTGTGCTTCAAGGGCACAGGCCCGATTCTTCAATTGATGCACTCTTTTTTTCCTTAAAAAACAAAACAAAAGATCCTTACATTCTCCATGTAGATTGGGTTTAGTAAATAATCAGTCATAGGCCAATGTGTCTGTCACATTAAACGTTACAGTGAATAGATAAGAAAAGTATAAAAGATGGCTATTGAGCAAGAAAGTGAATGATCCTCTTGAAGAATTTGAATTAGGCTATAAAACTCGACACTTTATTTTGGTGTGCACAAATGCTGTGCCAACTGTCAACAGAGCACATACAATATGATGTGGTCTATTTATGTACAGTAATAATAATTATTATTAGTAGTAGTATTGTTGTTGTTGTTATTATACTGGTATTATTATTGTTGTATTATTATTATTATTATTATTATTATTATTATTATTAGTGAAAACAAATGTTTAATTCTATTTAATATGCTCTGTCCTAGTGGCAATGTGGCAGTGAGAATAGGCCGGCTTCTGAAAGAGTTCCTCCGTCACTGCCTGTCCCCTGCTTTTGTGACAACAGCACCAGCCAAAGAGCACGGCGATGAAAATGAGTGAATCAAAGGTGGCAGTAGCCTACAGAAATCCCAACAGACTGGAGAGTCCTTCGCGAGTACCTTCCTTCTACGCAAAAGGAAATCGCTTGGCAAACAATTGGTCTACAGTTTGAATTGGGAAAAAATTACATTTTCCTGCATTAACTGGTAATCAGAAAATATAGGACTCTTGGAACAATAACAGAATTGTGTTAGTCCTCGCCAAAGTCAATTTACTAGTTACTCAACAGATATTGACAATTCGCTAAAGGGATCGAGGATGAGCTGTTCCACAGGTGGTGCTGCTACCTGTTGAAAAGCTCAATCCGGTGACATTTACTTAGGCTCTCTCTCACACAGCCAATTAAAACAGCATAGGCCACATATATCTAACCTTAATCAAGGCCAATAGGCATGTTTTATAGCATAGCTGATTTAGGTGGCAAAACTACATCAGTGACAGGATCCGTGATGGAGTCAGTTTGAAATACAAATGACTGAAATGAAAGATAGAAGACTAGAGACTGACCTGATTTGGACAGGAGCTTAATTACGACAGTGCACATAAACTGTCCTCAGGGAAAGACCTTCCACGATGGGAAGAATTGGTTTGCCGGGCTGTGAGATACGGGAGCAGAGGTGCAGGGGCGCGCGTATCGTCTGGATCTGGATCCACAAGGCTGCGCTGACAGCTCTTTCACTCTGGGGGCGGAGCCGAGGATGGAACGCCCTGATTCTGAGAAAGAACTCGAAAGTGCACTGTAAGGACTTGTTCAACAAGTTTTAGGCAAAAGATCCAACATATCTCAAGCACCCTTCTACACGTTGCGATGAGAGAAAGGTTGTTGACAACATGCATGCATTGTTAAACTGCAAGTTTATTAGACCTTTTTAAACATTAGACTAAATTGCATGTTCTTGATATTGAAAAGTTATAAAATAGGCTTTATGCAATAAGCTTGAGATGAAATAAATCAAGCATAAATATTCTAAACGGTTGGCATAGGCATGAGGCTATTAGGCACTTGGCAAATTTCTTAGGCTTATCCGATCCGATGAGAACCTCTGAGTTGCCTATCTATATTCAAACGTAAACGTATTTCAATTTGTACGTGCTGTTCCAATTTGGCGATGCAAAAACATGAATGCCATTTTAAAGGGGACATATTATAATCGACTTTTGTTTCATAAATGTCTCCATGCCCTAAACTCAGAGTTGGATTGATTGTATCATATTTTGAGTGGTCCTGTTTTCTGCATTCGAGGATTGAGAAATGTTTTCTTTTCTACTGGCTGTATATTTTTATCTATCACCTTTAGACTCTGGGTCGTACAAGTAAAATTGAAAAACGTTCTCATTTTTCAACAATAAAACACATACATGTAAATCTGCATTGGTGAAATACCACTATCTCCTTTTCAAATTTCAAATTCCTATGTTCAAGTATGGGAACCAAATGCAGGGATGTATGTTTTGAATTATAACTTTTACAATAAATTGTAACATACATCCTTGTATGGTTGTTGGTATTTTATAATCATCGTAATATAAATTTAATCTACACTCCAAAAATTATCAAAAATACTGTATATGTGGATCATTTTTAGATTAAGATAATACATTTTTTAAACTAACAAATTTTTATCAAATCTAATTTCATAAAATGGTCTCATAATTAGAGGTGCACAGATATCGATACTAGTTTAGAATATCGCCGCTGATCCAGAAATATTTGCTCCAAAATTTTGGGTTAAGCTGATATCCTGGTTAGGCCTATACATTATGTTGTAAGACTATTAATTGGCCCTTGTTGGTTTCAGAACATCTCATAATCTATGGCGGTTTTGTCATACGTTATTTTTGTTTTAAGAAAATGAATGCTATTTTTAGTTCCAGCAGTGGTATCGGTTGATATCCAGCATCAGCAGATACTTAAAGTATCGAAGCCCAAGTATAGATATCGGTATCGGTTCTGAGAAAACTGGATCTGTGTGTCTCTTCTCATAATACAGGTTTAGCATTAGGCAGTGTCTGCAAAGGATGTTACTATATCATGTGGTATAATTATTTTGACACAAAAAAAATCACCATGTTTCTCTTAATATATTTGACTTCTTGACTAGTTCATGCTTCCATTGACACAAACTTGCAGGGACAGAGTTTGAAGTCCAAATCAAGTGGTCTAGACCCTGCCCCTCCTCCCCCTCACTCTCACCTTTAGTCCTCAAGGCACAAAACTTTCACAGTCAGCTCACCTCCATAGTTACAGTTTGGACTAAAGTTTGGAGTTTGGAGTTTAGGTGTTTAGTCCCACTTTATTTGGCATTCAATTAGGCGTGCTATGCTTGATTGGTAAGTCAAATTTCAAGAATAAAATATAGCCTATATGGCTATGGTGCGCATTACACACTGGGAGCTTTAACAGCAAATTGTTGCATAGTCTTCTCTGTTGTGAAACAGATGCTCTCTTCGGGAGAAGGGAACAGTCGACCAAGGTTCTGCACGCACTTTGTTTCCACGGAAACCCATGCAGTAGAGGATGTAGGCTAAAGCCTAGTGGCAACAGAAACAGCTTCCTAAAGAGACCTTTGGGGATCTTTTAATTTAAATATTGTATTTTTCCCTGTTTTTCAAGCAAATTGAGGCCATTTATTTCCAATCATAGCAGGACAGTATGGACAGAGAACTTGAAGCTACACATACAGGAATCAAGTAACACAAAGGAGAATCAGAATTAGCCTACTTCCATTCATCACCAGGAGGAAATTATTTTGAATTATTAAAATAAAAATATCTCCCTTGCTGATGATGCTGATGTTTAGTAGACCTAATAAAACCTATAGTCATTAGGGTCTGATGACTACTTCACTATGATCGAGTGAAGGACAGTCTCCCTAGTGCACTATTGAGCTCTCAATGGTCTCATGTCTCATGTTCACTTCACAACCTCCAGAAGTCCAGGCTCACTGAGCTGCAGAGGCTGCACCAGCGCTGATCATGATTAGGGGCAGCAGGTGCTGAGGTTTAAGTTGTGAGGATTCAGATGACAGAGTGGACTTTTAGGTTTACAGGTTTTAGTCGTAGGAACTGGCAATCCAAATAAGACTCATGTGAGGCTCATTCTGCTTTGTGTCTGGAGAATCAAAACACCAAACGACAACATAAACAACTTGGCCATCATGTCCATGTTTGTGTATTGAAGAATAAATAAACATTGCAGTTAAAAGCAATATTTGATTTGAATGTGCTTAAATGAAATTTGAACTTCAAATTCTAAATACCCTCCTTTTAAACTTATCCATCTCCATGGAGACAAGCCGATGATGCCACCAGGTCAAGTTACAGGTCAGACATGTGGAGAAGCTTAAAGAAGCTTTAAAATGCGTTTTTCTTTTCTACACCTAATTGAATAAAAGCTAGACAGAAATGCACTTAATCTTGTATATTGTGGAACGAGGCAAAGCAATAACATCCCTATGGAGACAAGCAGGTGGCGGACGCTCCTCCAGAAAAGTTAGGCTACCTTTTATACAAGGCAAAAACAAATTAGTGAATACTTCTGCCTGTGCCATCTGTTCAAAATTTTAAACTGCCACAAAATATAAAGGCTAGTCATATCGGTCTAATTGAATCATTTAGCGATGATGTAACCAGAAAATGTTGTTCGAATAGTCCGGCTATTAAAGGGACAGTGGAAAAGGAGACAGTGTGTACTATTGCAATGCAATGGTAAGAGTACGACTAGATAGGGACATCTACAGGCGGGTTGAGAAGCTACAGAATAATCATATTTAGGAAATTAACCCCTCAACTGTCTCTAGAGGCCACTCAAAAAGAAATATTTGTAACTTTAAATCAGAAAAGACAGTCTATCCAAAATACTGTTGCAGTTTAATTTCTACACATTTGCCAAAGGCATGAGAGATAAATTAAACACAAAAACACATCGTCACGTATATAATATTACGATGATCACATTGATCGAGCAGTGGCAATTTAATATGATGTTAAGATATTTGTTGTTGTCGTGAAGAAAGCCTCATATAAAAGACAGCAGCCTCTAGTTCCTTTGCCACGCCTTCTTCACATTTGACTGGAGGCTGAAGGGCAGTGGGAAAATAACACAGTTTGTGATTGGTCAGAGGGGTCGTCTATCACGCTGAGCTACCTCCCGATTGGTTGGTGCTTTAGGAGGAAGTCAAGTGTCACATCATTTCGGAGGATAAGCTTGGAGTTGACAAAAGCCCTCTGTATTTCTTGAAACAAATTGACCGTTGTTGGATCTTGATGCCACAAAGTTGTGCCATAGACAGGGCACGTTGATGTGTTTACATTTTCTGGATGCAGTTAAAGCTCAAGCTTCGCTTTATGCAAAGATTTGCGTTGTACCATCAACTTGACCACCGCCAGCAATAGAGAGAGCAAAGTGGGACTTTATTGTTCAAAGCTAGCTAGCTAGCTCTGCCATTTGGCTTCTGTGCATTGCTGATCGCAGGCTTTATGGCTACGAATTACGAGCCAATATATGGACTTTCAGAGGACGAGGTAAGCATTATGCTAAATCTGTATTTCATGGTTGGTGGACAGGAATTGAGAGATTTGTACAGAGCGACGTTAACGTTAGCTGACAGTGAAGCTAACATAACCCAGATCCACAGATCGTAGTGATGTTGTGTCTGCTGTCCACAAATGTGCTTGTCTGAACCACTGACCATATTAAAGATCAATCCTGCTGTGGCCCTTTGACTGTGTCCTGTGCCCTGTAGGGAAGAGTACATTGCTAGTTTTGTGTGAGTGTTAAGTGCACTCAGAGCCATTTATTTTGTTACAGATTCCCAAAATCTTGGTCTCTTCACCGGTTGTAATTATTAAATAATCGACACATTATGTTGGCCTAAATGTTTTACCATACTGTATTATTATTTATAAACCACCAGACAACACATTTTCAGGTAGTGGTCTGAGTCCTGTTTTGGTTATCTGTGGGGAAAAAAGCTCTTTCCCATAAATAGTTTTTGAGCAGATCCAGTAAAAAATACTCCTCATACTGCCATATTTGTAATGTTATTACATTAAATTAAAACATTTTTTAACCTTTTTTTTTTTTGTAATCATCAATCATCGTGGCATTCATCAATACTTTTTTTTTTTATACCATATTAAGAAGAAATAACAGTTTGACCCAAATGGCAATATATTAAATGCATACTCAGTTGTTTGTTATAACACAAAAATGTTGATGTTACAAATTGCATACAGAAAAATTATATTCATTAAATGTATTTCTTAATGTGCCACTGACCAGAAATTTCCACCTAGTAAAATATCATACCATCCATCAAACTATCGTCCACTTTATCCGGGGTTGGGTCATGGAGGGCATTAAACCATAGATTATTTATGTATAATAATGTGAAATGACACCAGAAAGAAATTATTGGATTTTTACCAGTAAAAACCATATAATTCTTGATTGAGTCCAGCACATTTAAGCCGTAATAAAATATTCTATCTATATTATTATTATTATTATTATTATCTATAGTATTCTATTTATCTATTAGAATACTTATCAAGTGGCAAAATGTGAACCTCAGATGCCCTTTGTCAAACATTATGTCGCTTTAAAACTAATGTTAATATTTGTGTTGTCTCTCCCTGCAGAATGAAACCAGAGTGCTGCGAGTTAAGGTCATTGCAGGAATTGATCTGGCAAAAAAAGATATTATTGGAGCCAGGTGAGTATGACGAGATATATTGTCTTGTTACTTGTGTCTAAGAATACTAATGATGCCCTATAAAAATATTTATAGTGAGTAATAGATCAGTATCGTCACCTATTGATTATTCAAGGGCCCTGTATCCTTGAGTTGCAAACAGCTTTAGCTAAATCCCTTAAATATAACAAACTAAGACCTTGACCGAAGAGTTAATCAGTTATTGCCCATCTGTCTATTAACTAACTCGCTTCATTTACATTTTTCTGTTGAGTAATAATTATACATAACACAGCCTTCTCATGGTAGTGATGATTGTTAATCTTTAGTATGTCCAATGTTCAACTGTGGCTGTTCATCTGTTGTTTTCCCTTGTTTGTCAGTCTTTGTAGTGAAGCTTAACACTATCATCGCAGCCGTAATTTTATGTTGTAAGAAAACTGTGTGAAGTTAAAATGAAAAGACAGTGCCTCTAATTCTGTCTTCCCTGTGGTGTACAGCCCAAATTTCAAGTAGTTGTTGTAAAAGCTTATGTCGTTGTTAAATTTTGTTCTCAAAATAGAACAAAAACATAGCGTACTGATTTAAATTCAATAGAATAGGGTTGCTTGATGTTGGAAATTTTTGCATGTATGTATGTATGGCTGTTGCAGCAATATTGATATTACTGTGAATTTTTAATATACTTTTTGACACAATTATATCATTTTATATTAAAAATATATATAGAGAGAGAGAGAGAGAGAGAGAGAGAGAGAGAGAGAGAGAGAGAGAGAGAGAGAGAGAGAGAGAGAGAGAGAGAGAGAGAGAGAGAGAGAGAGAGAGAGAGAGAGAGAGAGAGAGAGAGAGAGAGAGAGAGAGAGAGAGAGAGAGAGAGAGAGAGAGAGAGAGAGAGAGAGAGAGAGAGAGAGAGAGAGAGAGAGAGAGAGAGAGAGAGAGAGAGAGAGAGAGAGAGAGAGAAAGAGAAAGAGAGAAAGAGAGAAAGAGAGAAAGAGAGAAAGAGAGAAAGAAAGAGAAAGATTGGTGTTAATTTGATTTGATTTTGATTGATTTGAATATACACAATAATAATATACAATAATTTCAGTTGTATTGAATCTAAAATGTGCATGCCTTAATTTACTAGTCAGACTCAGATTTTGGTCAGAAAACCAAGATTAAATAAATCTCTATAGAAAAATAATGAATACAATCTGTCTGCCTTTTCCATTTAAAAATGGACAGACAAACAAAAAACAATACATTTCTGTTAGATGGAGGAACATTTTAATTTGTTGCTATATCAATTATTAGTTATCAAAATGTTGCGATTATGTTGTGCAGCCCTACCATAGATTTAGCAAAGAGACTTTTTGATCCTCAGATTCCTTAGCCATCTCTCCAAATTAAAGAGATAGAGGGATGCAGCTGCTGCATTGCAATTATTGTTTTTGTGTAGTCACACCAGATCACATTGCACCTAAACACACAATTAAAGGCCACAGGGTTTCTCAAGATATTCATTAGCTATTTTGCTTTGGCACAATTTCCGGCTTAGAATCACAGTGCCCTTGCAGCAGTGTTTCTCATGACCAAAGTGCCCATATTCAGCCATGGTGTTTACATTATGTTATTATTTACTCCTTTTACCTCTGAATTAATGCAGCAGATTTAAGTGAAAGGACAGATCCGTTTTGTCTTGTACATTACTTGAGATTTTTTGTACTTGGTGTTGATTTGAAATGGCTTTGACTCAGACACTCTGGTCTATATTTGCTGCTGTCTATTTTTAGTACTTTTTGCTTTGTCAATACTAAATTACAGCTTTATCTCTCAATCTACAAATGCAGCAGTTTTTATCTGCAGGACTGATCATGGTACACTCATGTTTCAGCTTTGAGTGGGAAAAACATATTTGGGTGTAGTAGAGATTAAATGAAAAGCATTTTTTTTAGTCAAAGAATGATAAGCTATCTGTTAAGTTTATTTTGACAAACTGCTTATCATGTTACAGTTACTATATCAGTTGGAGAGGTTAGTTATTTTACTCATTTCACTCAAATTCATTTTATCGGTCTATCTATTTAACTGATCTATTTGTTCTTTGTGTTTTTGAGCTCCTATTTCTAAGTAATTTCCCTCGTGGATCAATAAAGTTTGTCTGATGCCGCTTTCAAGTGCATTTAATGTGCAGTTTGTGTGTGTGAGATCTTTCAGTGGGCGGAGACTGGGCGCTCATTTGCTTTTGGTCAGATGCTTCGAAAACACTTGTTGTATCTGACTCATTATTTTGAGAAAAACATAGCATAACATTCTCCCAAGCGAGTGACAAACATGTTAGCCCCACTAGGACTGCAATGATTAATCGACTAATCATGATAAGTTGACTATTAGAATTAATTCTATTTTGATTATCATAATCATTATCTGGAATATACGTTAAAACATGTGCGACCTTTTGTAACAAAGACTGCGGCAATATTCAATCAAAATGTCATATACAATCAATAATACACTTAATTTTTACACTTAAATTTTATTTGAAATATTCTCTATCTAAAAGCCTTTGCTCCAGAGGAGACAAGGCATTCTCTGTTGCAGCACCAAAACTCTGAAACCGCCTCCCTTTGCTGCCCAAATACTGCACAAAACTAGAGCGCTTTAAGAAACTACTAAAAACTTTTTTTTATATCGTGGCTTTTATCATAAGTTATGCTTGCATCTTTCTTTGTAAATGTTCACTGTTTATGTAGATTGATTTTTAAATGATAGTATAAGAGCCCCTGTTCAGCAATTTAGTCTAGGGATGTACCGATACTGATTCCAGTACCAATATTGGCACAGATACTGGAAAAGTTTACGGATCGGTCATCTTTCAATTACGTGAATATAGTCATGCCATACCTCCTTTTAAAGCGCAGGACCTACAGAATACAGTTGTGTTTATTGCCCAAAGCAACCACATTGAGGACACCATTTCTGACTTAATCTCAGTGAATATATGGACCTCTGGACCTGTAGAATTCAGTTGCTAAATTTATTTTACACTCCGTACTACATTGCCTGTCAAAAAAAAAAAGTTACAGCTCACATTCGGTGTGCCACTGTTTCAATAAGCTTCTGCAATGTCAAGAAATGAATTTCATTGCAGTATTGCCTTATTTTCACCAAGATCTTGTATTAATGATTAATGGAGAGTGTGACCATGGCACAAAGCTTCTCCAGCACAACCCAATGGGGTTAAGCTCTGCAGTAGATGAGTTTCTGTAATCTCCTCAGATGTTTTCTTAATGCCAATAATTTGACAAATACACTGACCTGTCTTCCATGACTTCGAGATTTGTCTTTCAATATGGTTCTTACAGAAATGATAATTAATTAGTTGAATCCAGGGGGATCCAGGTGGTGACTTTTTTTGCGGTATTTTTGTAGTATTTGTGTCCGCCTCGCAAAAAGACGTGACAACATCATTAGCATCATTAGCAGCTGCTAATGGAAGCAATCTCGGTCAAAGTTCAGAGGTGATACCAAGAGGTTTAACTCTTTGAGTCACATACAGCCCACTAAAATGGGACAGAATATTGATTGGGGACAATATTGGGTTTAATTGAGGCGCCAATAAACATAAATATTTTTTATGGAGGGCCATTTTGGCTACATTTCAGATGTTTTCTGTTGCAGAGAGACTATTAGAAGCCATTAATCATAATATTTCAAGCTTTTAGCTGATTTTTAGCAGTTTGCACTTCTCACTTCATAACAAGAAGGTCCTGGGTTTGACTCCAGGGCAGCACGGTGCCGTTCTGTGTGGAGTTTGCATGTTCTCTCCATGACTTTGCAGGTTTCCTCTGGGTGCCCTGGCTTCCCCTACCACTAAAACATGCACAATAGGTGTGTGAATGAGAGTGTTTGTGAGAGAGAATGCAGGACAAATGATGAAAACTAGCCCATGGCTAATTATGGAGTTGCATGTTCATTAACATGTGGTGTCCTGACCAAATAAATTCAATTAAAAGTCTTAGTGTACAATATAGGGCTGCAACAAGTTAATTGAGTAATTGCAAGTAATTTATCATTGAAATAATCATCGACTAATTTAGTAATTGAAGAATCATTTACTGATTTCTACTAAAAGAGAGAAAGAAAAAAACTCAGATAGAGCAGTAAATTAGAATGACAGAGAAAATGTGTCAGGGTTATGATGAAAACACTCTCTATTATCTGTAAATATACTCCACCAGGATGTCCTCAAGCAGCTTCACTTCAGTGTTATCTGTGTTCAAATTTTGTAAAAAATGTCCTGTTCACAGGAATTTTAGCTAAGTTAATTGCTTCCTGAATGCTGCATTCAAACAACTGAGAAGTCAGTTATTTCACACTTATTAACTCATATGTAAACAATTTGGCTAATGCTAATCTGTAAGATAAAGAAATGTAACTGCTAAATAAATTAATTTAACATATTAAATATGTAACTAACATTTACATTGTTTATACTGCGGTAAACCACTCAAAACTACTATTTGTGGTTATTGTCAGTGTTGTATTTCACAAGCAGGATTTACCAGTGTGAGTGGTGGTCCAGGGCATTTTTTCAAGTCGTTGGTGAGAACATACCCATTTACCCATTGCTTGAACAAGCCAAACCCACATAGTTGTTTATCTGTCATGGTTCAACATTAGTGTGAGAAAAGGGATAGTCCCAGGCACTTGCTTAGGACTATCCCTGTAGGATGGTTTCATCCTACAAAATGCCTTTCAAAAAAATATATGCAATATCGTTCAGTTTCATAACTGCATTTAGAATACACTGCTGGGAGTAGCCTTTTCCCTGAACAAATAAAAGGTCCTTTAATGTTCACATGAATAATATCTTTCTGTTTATTCATACGCTTGGAAAGTTGTCCATGTAACTGACACCACAAGAAAGCTGTGCTTAAAATGATAAATATCATCTCCAAAAGTTTGCCTAATCTGCTAAATGTTCACAGCTCCTCCTGGTCTCTGTTGTTGCTGTCTTTCCCTCATTTGGATCCCTACCCAATTTGAAGCCGTGTAAAACAAGTTTATTGACACTGACAAACCACAAAGAATACCACAAAGGAGGGTCCAAATTAGAAAGGGGTCTTCAGGAAGGAGTATTGTTTTGGGAAATTCCTTAAACCTGTTTTGAACATGAAACGTTTTCTGCGAAATTCTGGGACTTTGCTTGAATTGGGCTATTGGGTTATTGTACATATTTTAGTAGGTCACATATGATGTTTTAATCGTTATATTTGAGAAAAATATTTTATTCATTCATTTAATATAATAATCAGCAGTATTCTAACAGTTGTCATTGTCCCTGAATTAATGCATATGCTAACATTTTTCTTCATTAACAGTTTTCATCATTATCAAACAGACTTCTCTGTTGTTGTGTCACAATTAGAACTGTCAAGTCTTTTTGTTTTTCTACAGCGACCCTTATGTGAAGCTGTCCCTCTATGTCGCAGATGAAAACCGAGAACTTGCCTTAGTTCAGACCAAAACTATTAAAAAGGTTTGTATACCTCTTTGAATGCTTCAGGTCCAATATATAAACAATAAATTAAAAAAAATCAAGATGCAGCTGGACCTTTGTGGATATGGAAAATGGACTCGGATATCCAATAGAAGTTGGCCCCAAATTCAAAACGATAAACAAACATAAAGCTCTGATAACCTTTTCTTATGTGATCAACCAGTGAGAATAACTCCAGCGCATGAGTACATACATGGTCTTAGTACAGCTTGTGCTCAGGAGTAGTAATCCAAAACATGCACATTAGGTAAAAAAGGGTTCCAGCTGACCAGGCCTAGCTCAAGGTGCGTGTTCTGCTGTAGCTCATTGCTCCTGACAGTTGACCCCAGTGGTATAGAAGAATGGGTCAAATGCAGTGGACAAATAACCCAACAAGGACACTAAAGTTCCTTAACCTTCATAGCAGGAGTACTCAGTGCAAGTAAGTGAAACCAGCACATGACCAAAACATTTGAGAGGCACTAATATCAACATATTTTGTGATTTGGACTCTGTTGCTTTTGACTGCTGATTCAAAATCCCAGGTGGTTTGAAAGGGTCGTGAAGGAGGCCCTGTTAAAGATTAAAAAAAATCTATCTATCCATCTAGCCACAAAGGATGACCAAGGTCTTTCAGGGTGACATCACTACAACTACACCCGTTGATACAACTAGTGCTTGGGTGCTCAACTGGGGGTCTCTGAATCATTTTAAAATCCAGCCTGGTTAATTAACCACAATAAATCTGTAATTGTGACTTGAGTTAGAGATGTTATGCAGGCGGTGAATCAGTCACAAATAAGCCAGTTTAAAGAGCACGCCCCCTCCAGCTTCTAATCAAGTAAGTCCAGCTGCATCTCGTTTTGTTTTGGGGCTTTTAGAATTATTGCGCCTGGAGGTGTCAAAATCTTCATGTTACACAGTGGCACAAAAAATATGCGGCATGTCGTGGGTTTGATTGTGTCTTCAAATTATTTTAGCGTTTTTAATTGTTCAAAAGATCAGATACTCTGATTTGTTGCATGTCACTTGTTGTTTTCATGTAGTGGAGGTTAAGGTTAGCCAACCTTCCTTGGGAGTCATGTAGGCACACATATGCTGCTAGTGGCCATGCTAGGCTTATAGGATAAAAATAGCTGACAATGCAGTGCTTTGTGGGACAGAAAAAAAGCATCACATACTTGCCTCTTCCGAGTGTCTAATGTGTGTGTTAGTGAGAGACCTTTGACGACATCTGTAGACATTTTACGCTAAAGCAGGTTAAAAACAACTTTAATAAGAACATTTAGTAAAATATTGGCCTTATTTAGATACAAAAACTAAATGCTTAAATTATAGTTTTATATTAAAGTAACACTGGTGTCCTCAGTCGATAGTGATGATACATGTGTCTTTCTGTGTGGAGTTTAATTGCTTGTTGGTATTGTTCTGTTGCAGACACTAAATCCAAAATGGAATGAAGAATTTTATTTTCGGGTAAGTTTTCTCAAATCATGAAAGAACATCCACCGTTCTACTAGGCTAAATAAGCTGATGACTAAACAGAAGTTACGTGTATGTTCTACAGCGAGGGCCTACAGTATAGTAGGTAATAGTATAAAAATGGAACTGAATGTGTAGCTTTTTTAATTTTAGTATTAAAATAGTGTTTTGTTATGCCTTATTGAACCTCATGTAGCTAAATTTTTAAAGGAAATTGAATGAGGTTTCGACAAGTGTATGAAAAGGTCTTAAATTATTTGTTGCAATGTTTTCTTTAGAATGTGTTATTGTGGCATACCCAGCTCGTTGCAGATGCTGGACTAATAAGGGACATGAGCAAGAGGATTATATTTTCAAAGTAAAGTGATTGGTAGGACTCTCAATAATTTCACTTTTCAACTTCTCACAAATAGAAGTGCAGAGAGTCAAATTAATTCAGCAACAGAATCAAAGTGTTTGCAGAGAGATCAGTGTTTAAATTAAGTCGTAATAACTCACAAAACATTTTGACTTTGTTTAGAATAGGCTGTTTTTTAAACTAGTAGGAGGTTTCAAACTCTGCTGCATTTGCTTTATTACAGCCTGTTCGTTTTTTAGTTGTGAGAGCAATAACGTTTTCTTTACTTATTTCTTCGTAAGGACAAGTTACCTAATAACTAATTACTTTTCTTTGCACCATCATTCATAAACCATATTAATCTTTGTTATTTCATATTGCCTCAGGTTTGCCCGCAGAATCACAGACTACTTTTTGAAGTTTTTGATGAAAACAGACTGGTAAGTTTAATTTTTAATTTATTTTTCAACTTGTATCTCTCAGAAGTCATGTTGTTTGTGTTTTTTGTTATTTTGTCTAAAAATAATATAGTCAAATCATGACCTACATAAGCATTGTGGTAAAACGGTGTTTCTTTTGTTATCCTTTCACTGATTTGTTGGCATGTTATTGTGAAATTCAAAACACTGTCTCCTCATGTGCTGCCCTTCAGTTGCCCTGGCAACTCAATCAAAATATCTACTAAATACTTGTCTCCTGCAAGGTGCCAAGTGGATGTCATTTTGAATGTTTTTTTGTTGTTGTTGTAGTTTTGTAGCTATTATTTAGTTTTAATTTGCACACTTAGTAATATATTAATGTACATTTGCCAGGAAACTATACAATACAGAGAAAATAAAGCCATTCATTATTCCCTTGTGTGTGTGGCAATAGATTAGTGCCTGACACAGACAGGCAAAATGAACCGGTCTCACCAGCACTCCTCTCCTTATATGTCTACGGAGGTGCATATTGTTCTAGGTCTGCGCCAAGAAGACTCCTCCAACACTGTGTGGTATCTGTGTGAAGGGTCTGTGTGTCCTCTTGGCCTGATTAATTGTATATTTCATAGAAAACCTTGATGTTCTCACTATGACTTTCCCCTAATTTAGCAAAACGCAGAGAATTTAAGAGCACTATGAAACAGGTTCTCTTGTGTAAGGCTATGTTGTACTGTAAAAATGTCAAGACTACACACGCAATATTTAGTGTCTCTTAATCTTAAACAAAATGTTTTGACTGAACAAGTAAACGTAGTCAGTGAGTCAGAGTCATCTCAATACGTGCCAAGATGCCAAGTTGCAGTTTCCATCCTCCAGAATTCTCCTGTTGTTTCCAAGTTTGTTTGTGAGAGCGTGTCTTGCCACGCAGTTTAACACAACAGTGTTATCCATTTGTTACCATCAACAGCCGGAAGACTGAACTATTGCTACAGTGAACGCAGGAACAAGGCACTTTGTTAGAATTTCTACCAACACATTCTCAAGTATATATTAGGGGGAAAAGGTATGGATGTTGATATAAGATAACAACTTATTTTTTGTATTTTGTGACAAATACAAAGCGGTCATCTGGCACAAAACTAGTATTCACATAAATACAATTCCATATAAATATGGAAATAATGGCACATTTGAGAAATGTAGGAACCTAAAGAAACAAATAAGTACACATATATGTAAATTGTATTCTTAAGTGATCCTTTTATATTGAACACAATGTGATGTGTGCATACATTCATTGTTTGTGACGAGACGCATATTTGTGTACCAGTCTGAACAGCCCCAGATGGGTTGTGTCTTGCAGCAAACCGAGTGGCCTATAAAACCAGCAGAAGTATTTGGCTTACTACATTATCCATTTCAAGAACATTTTCTATTAGAAGGACTACGCTCTTTTTAGTCAGACATTGGGGTGTATATTTGTATCTTTAATTTTTTATTTGTCTATTTTTGTGGTTTTAATTTTTTAATTAATACATTTTTTTGTGTGTGCTTTTTGGAAACCAGTTCTTGGAAAGAAGTTTGTGCTTACCGCTGGACGTGGTAAATGAGGCAGAAGATAGGATAGGAGGACCAGTTGGCACTTGAGGGCAGTATGGCTTTGTAACTTGAGGTGCTATGGCCATTCGTGGTCACATGACTCCAGCCCACTGTCACCTCAGAAACCAGCAGTGCCTACTGCTCTTATCCAATCATGTCAGGAATGCTGGCCCTTACTCGGCTCAGGCTATTTCTGCTGTCTGTCTCTGGTGCTTAGTAGTGCTAAGAGCCCCTTTTCCCCCTTACCCCTTTCACTTATTATCACTGCTTTGCCACTCCTTTCAGTGTGTAGTGAAAAAGTTGTCTGCTCTCTCTGTGGCTCCTTTTGGTTGTAGTGCTACGTCAGTACAGAGCAGTTGACTGGAAAGGTTTGTGGGAGGGGTGTAGAATAAACAGGGGTAGAGAAAGAAGACTCTGCAAAAGGATAGAAGTGGAAACAGAGGCACAAACCCAGAACTACTTTAGGGTAAAAGAGGGAGATCTTTTGGACCTTCGAAATGGCACAGCGTCTGCGTTTGTACTTTGGCTCTGGCCGCAGTAACACAGCCCCGGAGATACTGGAGGAGAACTCAGACGAACAGCCACCGGGAGAACGTGATCCAGCTGCATCAGCCCATGCCCAGGAGTCGCCTTTCGAAAACTTTCCAACCAGGACTGTACGGCTGTGCTCAGAGCCTTCACTTAAGCGCAGCTCCTCTATGTTTATTCCCCAACTTTCCTCCTCAGAGGCACGGCCGACCAAGAGCTCCTCCATGCACATCTCCCTCCAGCGCTCCAATGGATTTAACAATGGGGATTCTAGTGTCGGCGCTGATGATGTCCCACCACCTTCCTATAGTCCTCCAGGTCCTGCGCCTGCTTATCCAGAACCGCAACCCCAGGATATCCCACTACAACCGCCTCCTCCATATTACAGCCCAGATCCAAGCTCATCCACTTGCTTCACTGAGCCAAACCTGCCCAAGCGAAGAGTCTTCAGTATTGGATCCAATGGCTACACAGTCTACAGCAGGGCCCAGCCAAGTATCAGCGTTGGTGGAATCAGTATCCAAAGGAAATCCCCAGATGGTTGTGATATTCAACATGTCCGAATCCTTCCTTATGGAGGAGCAGGCTGGTGTGTTCAACAGCAAAACTCGGATTATAATTCCGCTGCTAATGGGGAAACGCAGAGAGTAGTTTTTCAGCTCCAGCAAAAGCAGAACAACCAAAGTCACTGTGACGACCAAGAATGGCAACAGCAAAATATGGCCAGTGTAACCAGTTCAAAGGGAAACCGTATTGTGCGTTACCCCAGAATAAGGCTAGAAAGAAGCGCGTCTTATCCTAAATTATATCAGCATCCGGAAACTGGTGGTGTAAACACAGCAAAAAAACAGCCAAGCACGGGGACGCATCAGATGAACAGGGACAATGGTTATGTGTTGAATTTAAGTGGAGATTCACAAAGAAGTAAGCCTTGTTTCAAGATATATTTCAATTCTGGAGGAGGTGATCAAAACGTTGACACTGGTTCCACATGGAATGAGTCCAAGGTAAAATCTGTAGTTTTTATTGTAAGTGTGTTTACAGTTTGCTTTGTAGTTTTGGCTTTTGTAGTTTCAGTGTAATGTGCAGATATTCCCCTGTCTTAAATGCACACTTGCTTTGGCATATAATGTTTATTTTCTGACCAGCTACATCTAGTCCAGTCAGGAAAGCACACTTGCAAAGAGAAATGTAATACTAAAGTTTAATACCCTTAACTTCCATTGCTCATTACTCTGAGTGTTTGCTGTTACTATCTTTAGCCTCTTTCAAGTGTGGTTGTTGATTTTAAGTATGGGGAGGCAGCAGGCCTTTGACTCAGCTATACTAAAGGAACTGAATCTTTGAACAGTCACTAAGTCCTTTAAGGGCATATTTTATTGCCACGTTGCCTTTCCTAAGCTTCACACAAAAGGCACCTGGTGTTCACAGGACACATTTTAAATCTGGATAATGCATACCATAGACAGGGGACAAAAATCTAATAATCAGATGTGCAGTGCACTTTCAAATGGTAAAATATGTGTGTAGATTTTTGTTCTGCTAAATCTTTGATCTTCAAGCTTCAATAGTTTTTGTTTTTGTGCATCAGTTTCATGTGCATTTGTTTAGAGAGCAACAAGTTTAGGTTCATATGTTTTATTACATGAAGTGTTGCAGTGTAGTTAAACCACTTGTCCTAGATGTGTGTTCTCGTGTCTCTTGTTTACAATGCAACATCTTAGTCTCAGCTGTCCTCTGTTGTTGCCCAACTTTAAGCTTGGAGAGGTTCCTGTTAAAACCAAGGTGTGCTCTTCTCAAGAAACAGTTTGAAACTTCATGTAACTAGACCAAGATATGATACCTACAAGTTTTGACATTCACATGTTTTGTGTTATTTCTTTTGTTGACATGAAACCCAGTCAAGCTGATTTTTTTTTTTTTCCTTCCTACCTATTTTTGAGTGTAATCAACCTAGCCTTAGGGGCAGCTGCTGGATCTGCTCTGACCCTGTGATGACTCCACAATTTCTTAGAAGTTCACATGTGATCGGTTTAAAAGCTTGTTAGGGTTAGTAGTACCAGAAGCAAAATTATTCCGAAACAAAATTCAAAAATGTGACGGTGATTTAGTAGGATCAATTTAAAAAGTCATGCAGTGATATAGTGTGTTATATACCATGGATACACTGAGTTTCACTTTACTGTTAAACCAACTGTATTTCAAATAATTGTACCTAGTTTGATTTACTTATTGTATTTATTTTTGTAGATGTCCTTCACACCAAATTAACATGTTTAGCAATGATTATGCATACAATCACTACCTTTAGTTCCAATTTTGTCTGAAATGAGTTGTGTCCTACACAGGCGGTGTCCAAGAATGGGCTTTTCCATCTCGGACAGGTAATCAATAACGGCAGTAAGGGCTTCTCCAGTGCAATCCCATTCTTTGTTGATCCTTCCTCTTTTCCACTTTCCCATTAATTACAGAACACGGTTGGACACATCTACTGTCTTCTTTGATTCGGACAATGTTCCTCAGCTCTTTTCCTGTGTTGACCTCTCACTCCTCTGTTTGGCTGATGTGTCTTCTCTCTGTGGCAGTGATGGGTGGATTTGTTTTTTGGGTTTTCAGATGTTTTTTTCTTCCTAATGGCATCAAAGGTCTATAAAGCCGTAAAGCCTTTGAATACCTGTAGAGATCTGTGCTGATTAAAAGACCAAAAAAAGTCAACATCTAAAATTTGGCAATAAGGCCGGACCTTTGACAGTTTTAGGCAATATTCTTTTTATATTGTATGCTGTGTATCTTACGGTGTGGTATAACTGGAAATGTGGCTACATTTTCTGCTGTATTTGAAAAGGTGTCATTTTTGGCTTCCTTGAGAAACCAGTTTATTACCCAATCACAAATCGTATAAAAATGATATTTTTTACTCTTTCCTCTAGACTAGAGATGATTTTTTGGGACAAGTCGACGTTCCTCTCAGTCATCTGCCGGTGAGTTATTTACACTTGTGGACAGTGGCGTGGCTGAATACTCAGCTGTTTTCTTATCTGTTGTGCTTTTTGTGGTTGACCTCTTTAAAGGTGAATGAACAATGACGTGTCATGACTTGAGTGTGAGAAAGTACAATCTTTAGGAGAATTGTTATTTTGTGACAGTGTTTCTCTTTGAGCTCTTTTTGGAGAAAAAGAAATCAAACACAGATCAGTGACCATAAACTGCACATGCTTTATTGGATAACATATTATTCTAATGCAACACAGCCTTTTTGATCAATTTGTAATTCATTGTTTCAGACTTCAGTGTCCTGTTGTACGTACGAAACACATTCATACATACATACATCTTTTTATCCCCTGTATATTAATTTATCTTAGTCACAGATGCTTTAGATGTAGGCCAGTTGTTTCCACATTGATTGGTAATATTATTGTCTTGATTTCCAGACTGAGGACCCTGCCATGGAGCGCCCTTACACATTTAAAGACTTCCTCCTGCGACCCCGAAGGTTAGTGGGCCAGATGAATAACCTTGTTAGCAGAAAACAAAAAATATTTCCATTTAATTAATGATTGTGAAATGCACTTCAGAAGTTGTCTTTTTTTAAAGTACTTAATGTTCTGTTAGTTTTATCTATAAATGGATTCAAACTTAAACACAGTATTAATGAGTAGATAAGCAGAACGCTTGGTGGACCGTTATCAAGTGCTAGTATTTTATTGATTATTATTATTAATGAGTAGATAAGCAGAACGCTTGGTGGACTGTTATCAAGTGCTAGTATTTTATTGATTATTATTATTAATGTGTAGATAAGCAGAACGCTTGGTGGACTGTTATCAAGTGCTAGTATTTTGTTGATTATTTCCAGTCATAAGTCCAGGGTGAAGGGTTACCTGCGTCTAAAGATGGCTTATCTTCCAAAACAAGATGGGCATGAAGAGGAGCCGGGAGACATGAGGGAGGAGACCGAGGTAGGAAAATAACATCCATTTAATATTAGACTAGCTAAATATTGATTACTTTAACCAAAATCCAATTACCAACACTTAAGACTTTACCTATTGATTTTAAATGTATGATGAAAGATTGTGTTTATCCAGTGCAGTTTGAGAATAGAGCTTCTTTTTTCTTCTAAGAATTCAGACAGCAATTTGCTGCCAGAATCTGTGCAGGGTCTTGTCCAGGTCAGACGCTGGAAAAGTCATTTACCTCGCTATGCTTTATTTATGAAGCAAAAATAAGTAATAGATTCTACATTTTATGAGTTCTTGTTAAGTATAAAAATAATAAAAATATATATTTCATCATTTTTTGTAAAAGGTTGCTCAAGTGTTCTTGTTGTTTGTCTTTTGTCTTCTGATTGATTTATCATCATAAACACAAATTTCTCACTACTGTATTCTTTTCAGTCCAGAGTGTGATGCATTCTCAACTTAGTCTGCACACTATGTGGTTTAAACTTGATCCCAGTCAGACAAAAATAACAACTGCAAATATTAACAATAACATGGGAAACCACAACATAGCTGTCCAAAACTGAAAACTCCCTCACAGTCAATTCGGCCTCTTTCCAAGCTTTAGTTCCCATTTTAATCGCTTTCTTTTATAAGCTGTTAATTTGTGTCAGAAAAACAGACTCAAATATTTGGCAAACATTTCTTTATAGGGCTGGGAAGACGCTGCTGACTCCGGCACACAGCGGCCACAGCAGCTGCTGCCTCCCTTACCGCCAGGCTGGGAGGAGAAAGTGGATAACCTGGGACGCACCTACTTTGTCAATCACAACAACCGTTCAACGCAGTGGAAAAGGCCTTCTAACATGTAGGTCAAATTACAGAATCTAAATCCAATCCCGTAAGGCTGCACAATATATTGTCCTAGTGTCAATATTGCAATACTAGCTAATGCAATAATCAGTAGCGCAACAAACTAAATGTATCCATTTGACAAAGATTTACTGTTTGTAAAATGAAAATGTCTTTAAAAAGGCCTTTTTCCTTAGAGTTTGACATGACCATTTTGGTTTTAATATAATTGAAATGATCTTGTCAAAGTATATTCAAATTAAGCAATAACATCGCTATTGCAATAATTAACTGCCAAATCGCATATTGCAAAAATTTAATGAAGACAAAAATGCTCTGTTTTTATTTGTTTAGCGACGTTATTTCGGAAACCGAGAGCGACAGTCAGCAGCGACAGATTCACCAAGAAGCCCATAGAGTTTTCCGCTCCAGGCGTCACATCAGTGAAGACTTGGAAAATGAGCACCTTGAACCCAGGGAGTTGGATAATGTATGATAATAATAACTGCACAATATTTAAGGATGTGAGGAAGTGCTTTTAAATTAAAGTTTATTGTCTTTTAGTCCTGGGAGCTGATTACAGAGGAGGATCCCAATGACACTTTAGCCCAGTCCCTGCCTGGCACGTCGTCTTCTGTTTTGACACCACAGCAGCCACCTACACCGGTCACTCAGGAGTTCTCTGAAGATCTGAATATGAGACTGTCCCTCACAACAGATATGAATGGTGAAATGCCAGGACCCAGCACAGCTCTGGTGAGGCCCCAAACAATACAGGAAAATATGGTTTGAATTAAAGAAAACAAATAGTATGTTTCAGTGACCCTTTTATGTCTGCGCTCTTCATCAGCAGAGCCAACTATCAAACAGACTCCGCTCATCCAGCATGACGGATGGTGTCAGTGACCAGGCCCAGCCCCCTCCTCTAATGGTATGTGTCTCCCTCAAATTGTTCTTCCACATTTACCTCAACCCTTGTCATTCCTTTTAAGGTGTTTTTATACTTAACTGTCAAAGATCTCTTTCCTTTTAAAATTCTCCCGCTTTACTTTAATCCTCCTTTTGTGCTTTTGTGTTTTTTCTTTAATGACCAATAATTTTGTAACGATAATAACTACATTATTATTTTTCTTGTTGTTGTTGTGGTTATTATTATTATTATTTTTTTTTTTTATAAATACAGTCTTATATAGGTCTTTTAAAGATGCTAAACGTAGCTTAACAATTTTGTGCATCATTCATTCATTCCATACTCGGTATAGTTTCTTTTTCTTATCTTTCTAAACCCATACGGCTACTATCGGGAGATTTTTTTAACAGGACAAACCGTTTATTAACTGAGAACACACATAAAACGTTAAACAAAATACAAACAGAAGAGCTTTCGTCAATCTGATGTCACCTGCTGCTGATATGTTTTGGTTCATGTAAATGAGAAATATGGTGGCTTTGTTGCCGGTTGTTATAGGATCATGTGAGACGTGATCTGGATGAGAATAAAAGATAGACTTGGGGACAAACATGCTCCACACATCACTGAGTCACTGCATCACGCTGTCACATTGAACTGCAGGTGTTGGTCGCACGTGTGATTCACGATGAATCCAACTTTGGTCAGCCAACAAAAAGTACAGTTGCTGATGCTAGTCCTTCTCTTCATAAACTCATACAGTAAACATGTTTATGTAGGGCTGTGAGAGATGGACAAATTCATTATTTTGGTATTTTATGTTATCGTTACTGAGTCTAAGAAAATAACATTTAAAAGAAAAGTAAAATAATTTGAGACTCATGAAAATGTGAAAGTCGTTGAAACATTATTAGATCAATCTTTTGGGATTATTACTAATTATTAACAATTGTACTAAGCTTTTTACATTTTCTAAAAAGCCAATCACACTGTTGATTAACCGCACATCCTAAAAGCAGTTTCTTTTCCTTGTTATCACAACAACAAAAATCCCCTCTGTGATCATCCCATGTGATCCCATGTGAGTTACACTAAATCCTTCCCTGTTTACCAGTGCAATCACTGCCCTTTCCTCACAATTAAATACAAAACTAAAGACCATCTTCCCCTGTTGTCCACACCAGCGAAGTTCCCAATCCAGAAGAACAAGAGCTCAGACAGTCACAGGTGGCGAGGAGCCCATGGTAATATCAATCTTTATATACAGCACACCTCTCATAAAGACATATTTAATACATAATAACAACAATTGTTATATTTAAAAACATTCACCTCCAATAAAATGCCTGATGGTACTTATGCAAATCCAAACAACTGCAAAACCAATTTATCTTTGTAATCTTAAAGTTAAACAAAGATTCTACACATTACACTCAAAGAAGCATTAAATTATGTTATTTGGAGCAATAAATGGAACAACTGCATAACCATCACAAAAATAACTGTTTAATTCAGTGTTTTTAATATTCAGATTACTATTGTTTTCTGCCTATGCTTTATCTTACCCTAACCATTTTATTCCCCTGTGCTGGAAAACATTTCAAGAGGTCGTCCAGAGTTATTCATGCTGTGCTCTTTCTCTATACTCGCCCAGTCTCCTTCTGCCACCACTTACTCCCTGACCACCCCTGGCCTGCCCCCTGGATGGGAAGAGAGGAAAGACGCCAAAGGAAGAACATATTACGTCAACCATAACAACCGTACTACAACCTGGACTAGGCCCATTGTACAGGTACAGCAGGTCCGAAGGCGGCCGGACTCTTGCATGGGGCTGGACCTTCCCCTGACTCTAAAGCACCATCTGCATTTGTGTGCTGGACCTCTTCCTCTTCCCCCTTTGTCTTTGTTCTCTCTCTAGCTGTAACAAATAATGGAAATTAGCCAACTGTCTAATCCCAGTGTCTGCTTATTTGTTTGTCTGTCCTCATGCCTTTCTACTGTTTCACTGTCTTTCTCCTCTGGTGTAGCTGTCTACTTAGTTATATCAGATTCATTTTGGCACGTAATTGCAGCCTTCATTTACCTTACATGGCGGATTTTTACCCTGCTTCACTAGTCACAACTGAAGTGTAGATAGCAGCAAGACAGACTGCTGCATAGAACTGTTTTTCTTTCCTGCTTGTGAATGTTATTTTTTATAAATTTCTTTGGTGTGATGTGTTCTCACACACAATTTCTTCCTCAAATAGAAGTGTAACTTGTGTCTGTTCATGCATAAGAAAAAATTCCCAAATAGGCCTGTCACGATAATCACTATATCGACTTATCATTCAGTGAATTAAAGATGGAACAATATTTTTGGGGCTCAATAGCTTTGCATTAGTTGGTAAATGATTGTTTGCTTGGTGCTCATTGTAGATGCCAGTGTTTCATTCTACTATATTGTTATTGCAACTCATGTTTTTATCAATATTGATATTAATATGGCTATATTAATTTAAAAAGTGTGTAAAAAAGTGATTTACTGAGATTAACTTGCTTTTTTGTCTTAATGATTTATCGTGATATTTTTTGTAGCAATCTATTGAAAATGTGTTATAGTGACAGGTCTATTCCCAAATTATTGTCCTTTCTGGTGATCACAATAACTAATTTCTTTGACATTTTAGGAATACTTTTGTGACAGGAGAACTTGCACCTCTGTCTTCTAGAGCAAGATGCATGTTATAGAACTTGATGTGTTTTTTCACAGCCTGAATTGCTGTCCTTATTTAAACTTCCTCACCTCAAAAAAGTGCTTCTGTCACTGACAGCTCACCGAAGATGGAGCCAGCACGTCTGCTGCAGCCACGGGAGCAGCGTCAGCCTTGGCCCCTGCTTCCACCCCCTCCTCCTCTAGTACTTCCAACAACCACCTCCACGAGCCCCAAGTCCGACGACCTCGTAGCCTTAGCTCCCCTACTGTCACCCTTTCCACTCCCTTGGAGGTGAGAATGACCCACCTGTACTGGCCCTTATATCACCATTTCCTCTCTCCAACACCTGCTAATTGCCTCGCCTCTTTTTATACCCTCACTCGACGTCATCTGTCTTATTTCCTGTATATTTGTCTCCACCAGTCCAAAGATTATTTTTTTCTTCAAATTCCCAATAACTGTAAAACTATTTTGATTTCATGATTATTATTGTTTTACCTTTCCATTCCTTTCATCAAAGACCATTTTATCTTGGTTATTATTCAAATGTCTAATATTAATTGAATGATTGAATGTACTTAATCAACTTTTACTTGGCTTTTGATATTACTGCGCAGTTTTGCCTTTCTGCATTTGACATTTTTTTACATACTTCGATATGGATGTTTTGTTTTTTTTACTGCCAAATTGCATAGTAATAGTAGTAATAGTAATAGTATTAAAAAATAGAGTGAGCTCTGTAGTTACAACATTCAGAGTTGGAATGTCTCTGGATAAATTTAACAGAAGTCTTATCTTTGGAGTTTTTCACATCCGTTTGTGGTAATTACAGTTGATTCCTTAGCCCATAGCATGTTATATACTATTGAGGGATAATAATGTGGGACCAGGGAACATCTGTTTAATATGTTTACAATTTTAGTTTTAGTTCTGTTGTGCCTTATCTACAGTTAAGTCAATGTTCAGTGAAAGCCATATTTGTTTAATAATGTTTGTAATTATGTTACTTTTTAGGGGGCCAGCAATATTCCTGTTCGAAGGGCGGTCAAAGACACCTTCTCCAACCCACAGTCCCCTCAGCCATCACCATACAGCTCGCCCAAGTCGCAACATAAGACACAACAAAGCTTCCTGCCTCCAGGCTGGGAAATGAGAATAGCCCCCAATGGACGGCCTTTCTTTATCGACCACAACAGCAGAACAACCACTTGGGTGAGCCTCGACTGCAACAAGTTGTGTGTTATGTGTTGTGTTCTAGATTCAGACTAGTTGCTATTAGTGACATCTAGTGGTGGGAAAGTTAACATACATACCGTTTGTGGTCCCAAATAGTATTATACTGTATGAAAATATAAGGCTCTGTTCCTTTATTTCCTTCAGGATGATCCCCGATTAAAGTATCCTGTTCATATGAGGAATAAGAACTCCATGGAGCCTGGTGACCTTGGTCCACTTCCTGTAAGTGCTTCACGTTGGGAGTTCCTCAAGCAAACCATTAAAGCCCACAATTCCTTTCCACATTTCTGAGATTGTTTTCACATTTGTTCAAATTAATTCAATTACTTTAGTACAAGTATATCCATTAACAACTCTGTTAATGTGAGTAAAATGTTGACCTATTGACTTAATTTGTCTTAGCTTATTTATATATAATTTATTTTATTTTTCTATGTATTTATCCTTATACTAGACCCGCCACGGTGTAGGGTTTTAGATATTGGTTATGTAACACATAGTTTAGCAGAGGTTTGTGCATCCCATGGGTTTGTGTGGTGTGTGCATGTATGTCTCTTTTCTTTCTCTCTCCATTCTGGTGGATCTAATGTTTGCTTCTTCTTCTGCACCTGGCCATGTCTGTTTGGCAGCACCTACCAGAGGAGGTTGGTTGGTGCCTCCCTCCATCTGCCTGCCTACCTGTCTGGTGGTCCAGTCAAATGCCTGCAGACAGCCTTGCATTTTCTTTTTCAGTCTCTCCTCTCAAATGCTTTCTCTCTCCTCTCCCTCCTCATGCCCAGCATGGATGAACTGCAACTCCCCAGTCAATATACTATCATACCTGCTCTCCTTGCATCATCACCATCACCCTTTTTGTTAATGATTAACGTGCACCTTATGCCCCCCTCAGACTGCTTCTTTGCTAAACGTCTGTCTATAGCTGATATACCATTTGCTGGATAACTAAATAAGCACCTGCGAAAACACCTTAAATTAATCAGAGTTGAAAAAGGGCTTTGACTGCATGTAATATTTCTTTCTGGTTTCCACTCATGCAGTAGTAGCACCTGGAAAAATACAGCGTTTATGCTTGTATTTAATAACATTGTTCAAGTTAAATACATTAACATTGACGTTCATCACAACCTTTCTCTGCCTCGCAATTATCAATCAAAATATTTACAAAAGCACAATCTTTGATTGCTGTATGAGTGTGTGTGTGCGTGTGTGTATGTGACACTATCCCAAGTGGCCATCGTGTCAGTGGTGTATTGTTTTATACTACAGTGATGATATATAACCTCTATTTTGTCCTCGTATCCCTGCCTGGCACCTGTTTCAGACCTTACTCAAATAGAAGCAAAAATCCCTCCTGGTCCTTTTTTGTTGACTGACTGAGCTTATCCCATGTTACTGAGCTTTCATGTGCTCAGTCATGTAATGGTTACCAGAGTTCAATCAAGCAAGGACGCAAAGGGATGGATTTCAATTACTATTTGATGCTGGCCTGCTTCTTGTTGTCATTTAATAAGATGTGTGCATATATTCATAGTTTCTTTTTATTAATTTTAGCCGGGATGGGAAGAAAGAGTTCACACAGATGGTCGCACCTTCTACATTGATCACAGTAAGCCAACCTTAATCACAAAGTCATTTGTGGCTTCCTTTAACTTGTCCTTTTTTTGTAATTGTTAAATTGGTGTAGTGGCAAAGAGCACAGAATGTTCTTTTGACAATCTGTTGTTATGATTCAAGCCTTGGAAAAGAATTATTCCACTACCCTTTTTAAAATGAAATGTTAAATTATATTTGACAATCCATTTGTTTGAACTGTTTTATTTAGATACAAAGAACACTCAGTGGGAAGACCCCCGCCTGCAGAGCCCAGCCATCACAGGACCAGTGAGTTGAACTGCCCTATAATAATTACAACATAAAAATGTCCAACTGTAACAGTCACTCTTCAGCACAAGTGTGTCCTTTGTAATATTGAACTGTTACAGTCATGCAGTACTTTGTGCTCACTTCACATGCCAACACCTTGTTGCCGCTTAAAGCACCATCAAATGTAGCTGTTTCCATGACCTTTTGTCCCTGAACCAGAACAATTCTTAGATATTTATTTAGTATACCACTTTAATACAATAACCTTTTTATGTTTTAGGCTGTCCCCTACTCAAGAGAATTCAAGCAAAAATATGATTATTTCAGGAAGAAATTAAAGAAACCGGTAAGAAAAAATATACATAGTATATAAAACTAAGTTAATCAGTAATTACTATAATACTTTCAGGTTTTTTTTTTTTTGTTTTTTAATGAATGTCAATCAATTGTCTTACTCTTCATACATTTTAGGCGGACATTCCTAACCGCTTTGAGATGAAGCTGCACAGAAACAACATATTTGAAGAGTCCTATCGCCGCATTATGTCATTGAAGAGACCAGACATCTTGAAAGCCAGGCTCTGGATCGAGTTTGAGTCTGAGAAAGGCTTGGACTATGGCGGAGTGGCTCGAGAGTGGTTCTTTCTCCTGTCTAAGGAGATGTTTAATCCTTACTATGGCTTATTTGAGTACTCTGCTACGTAAGTCCTGATGTTTACTAGTTTTTAGTTCATCCATGGTGCTATAACCAAACAACTGTTCCGTTGAAGGAAGGCAAAGTAGGAAACATGGAAAATGCCTCGGTCATATAGTTGTCCTATGAGACTTGTTGTGGATTTCCTTTTTCTTTGAGCAAGATTTCCTCACATTGAAATTGCCATCCTGATAGAGTTGTTTACCACGTCCGGCTAGTGTAGTACAGTTTGTTTGAAATGCGTTTTTAAATCCGTCGTCAATAGATTACGGTAACATGTCCATGTTCCTGGCAATACTACAGTCCCGATCAAAGAAAAAGTCAAATTTTTCCATGGTTGGATCTTAACAAGGTTCCAAGTAGAGCTTCAATAAGCAACAAGAAATGACACAAAGACAGAAAAAAGTTCTAGTAGTAGAGTAAACATTTTATTGAAAACAACAATTAAACTGAAATAGGCTACAGCTGATCAAAAGTTTAGGACCACCTAAACGCAAGTCTGTGTGAGAATGTGAATACTTGACAGAAAATGACACTGAATCTGCCCTGTCATGACATGCTGATGGCAAAGGCAAAAAATGTTGAACCTTGTCGAGTTGTTGAGGTGCATAAGCAGGACCTCTCACAGCACGGCATCGCTGCTGAGGTGGAACATAATAAGAATTTCTTAAAAGATCCTAAGGGTTATGAAACAAAAAAGTCAAGTGGAAGACCCAAAAAAATGGCTCCAGCACTGAGCCGGAGGATCCGATTGGCCATCGGTCAAGATACTGGACGATCCTCGACCCAAATTAAGGCCATTACTGGTGCGACTGTAGCCCAATAACCATCAGATGCATCTGCGGCTGAAGGGCTTCAAAAACAAAAAAACTTCTCCAAAGGCCACATAACTTCCACTCGGACTTAGCAAGAAAGCACCAAACATGGGACTTTGAAAGGTGGAAGAAAGGGGTGGGGTTTGTTTTTCTTAAACTTTTGATCAGCTGCAGAACAGCCTATTTCAGTTTAATTGCGGTTTTCAATAAAATGTTTACTCTAACTTTTTTTTTGTCCTCTCACTGTTTATTTTTTTTTTCTTCAAGCTCTGCTTGGAACTTTGTTAAGATCCAACCATGAAAGTGTGACTTTTGACATTCATTCAACTGGTCTTAAACTTTTGATCAGCACTGTATTTATAACATTAAAATATAGTTATTCATTCAATAAAATTGATTGATATTCTGTTGTGGAAAGATGTTGTGGAAAGATGTTCATAATGTTATGTTTTCATTTATAACTAATTTTCATCATTATGTTTTTACCTGTTACTTAAAACATTGTTTGTTTATTAATTTCTTCCTCATTTATTTTATTTTTTATTTTCTTACAGTGATAATTACACTCTTCAAATCAACCCTAACTCTGGTCTCTGCAACGAGGATCATCTGTCATACTTCAAGTTCATTGGCCGTGTGGCAGGAATGGCAGTGTTTCATGGAAAGCTATTAGATGGTAAACACAGGATTTTCTTTTATTTACATTTTATGTATTTATTCACCGACACATATTTATACTGTAGGATTTTTTATTCGTCCATTTTACAAAATGATGCTTGGAAAGCAGATTTCCTTAAAAGACATGGAATCTGTGGTATGTCTGACTTTCATCTCATTTAGTAACTTAGCAATAATACATATATATCAATCTTTTTGATTGTGTCCTCTGTGTACCTATCTGCAGGATAGTGAATACTATAACTCCCTCAAGTGGATCCTTGAAAATGATCCAACAGAGCTAGATTTAAGGTTCTGTATTGATGAAGACAATTTTGGACAGGTGAGTATCCTGCATATTCATAATGCTTATTAAAATGCAGATTATTAAATAATTACTGCTACTTTTTTTTGCTTTTCTCCCACAGACGTACCAGGTTGATCTGAAACCCAACGGTTCTGACATGGTGGTGACCAATGAAAACAAAAAGGAATACATTGAGTAATTATTTCTTATCTTGTATAATGAAATACATGTTTTGTCAAAAAATTCTATAAATGTATATACTTTCCAACAGCCTTGTCATTCAGTGGAGATTTGTGAACCGTGTGCAGAAGCAGATGAACGCTTTCCTGGAGGTAATACCTACAGAGGCATACCACATGGGGGCAATGTGGCTACACACATAAAGTTATTCTTCCATTGTTTTCCCATTGCCATCTTCTTTACTGGATAGATATATATTTGGTCAATTACTGTTTTATCTTAGTAAGTGTATTAGTTTAATTATTAGTTATTAACGTTACCATGTTCTGTTTTCAGGGATTCACTGAGCTCATTCTCATAGATCTTATCAAGATCTTTGATGAAAATGAACTGGAGGTATTTCAAACCTAATTATAGCCAAAGTGTCATTTGCAGTGATAATTATACAAACATTAACTAACAGTGATAATTGAGTGTTTCCTTTGTGGTTGCAGCTGCTCATGTGTGGTTTGGGGGATGTAGATGTCAATGACTGGAGACAACACACTGTTTACAAGAATGGCTACTGCCCCAATCACCCAGTTATACAGTGGTTTTGGAAGGTATTCGATTCATTTTATTCACCAAAATCTTAGCCTTTTGCTGTCCTTTTGTCATTACCTAACTTGTACTGCTAGTATTTATGCCAAGCGCGTGGCCTTGCTTGAAAAGATCAAAGTCTGTTATAATAGGTTTGTTTACTTTGATCAAATCTAGAGGCTGCCCTGGGGTCTTATTTATAAAGCTTGCGTATGAACAAAAATGTTGCTTACGTGACTTTCAACGTTACGTTTGTGATCTATCAAAAGACAAGTTGACGAGGGAATGAGCGGCTCCATCCAAAAATTCTGAACTTTGTGCGCTGGTGCATTCAGAGACGAGGGAGAGAATGATAAAAGCCCAGACACACGAGACATGAGCATGTTAGAGGGCGTTTTTGGAAGATTGTGTTCAGTCCTTACCTACCTTTTTAGTAAGAATTCCAGTTAAGTTTTCTAAATGAGACCCCTGGTCAACATCTGTCATGACCAGTACTCTTTAAGCACAATATATAAGTAAACCCACCCATTATAGAAATGACTGGCTTATAACATTTTTCTTTTTGCTGAAATCTAACCTGTGTTTGAATCAGGTTGTGCTGTTAATGGATGCTGAAAAAAGGATCCGACTTCTTCAATTTGTGACTGGAACTTCACGAGTGCCAATGAATGGCTTTGCAGAACTTTATGGTATAATATGTTTTATACGTTTAAAAAAAACAAAAAAAAACAACCCTTTGAAACCCGAGTACATAAATACATTAAATACAAGCATACATGTTTCAAACAAATTTATATTTGTGCCCAGGTTCTAATGGCCCACAGCTGTTCACAATTGAGCAATGGGGAACACCAGACAAGCTGCCAAGAGCTCATACATGGTATGTAACCAGCCTTGGATGATTCATTGTGCAAGAGTCACTCTCCTAACCATAATGTCCTCCTTCCAGTTTCAACCGCTTGGATCTCCCAGCCTACGACTCCTTTGAGGATCTGAGGGAGAAACTTCTCATGGCTGTGGAAAATGCACAGGGATTTGAGGGCGTTGACTAAAGCATCCGTGGCCACACACTGCACAACAAACAGTCCAAACCAGATACGGGCCGCAGGGAAGTCCAAGCAGCTGTTGGTCGTAGCACTTCTCTCTGAGCATGTTGTACTGTAATCCTGACTGCAACATGCTGCATGGCAGCCTCTTTTTGGAGTAGTTACGTCTTCATATTTCAATCTGTTTAATGTGGGTTCACTACTTATGGGTGCTGTGGAGGAATAGTGAGCTAAATGCTGCATATTTCTTATGAACAGGCATGAACAGTGACAGACGAGCTGGCCCTGTGTACAGTTTAATTCACTATTCTCCTTGTCCTGTGAAAATCTACAGTGCTGGAATAATACTGATGCATTTCAAGAGCTCCTTTGTGTATGTTTAGCACAGTATGAGCACCCTTCAGTGAATGGGTCCAAGCATGGCCTTAATCTGGCTCATTCATGCACTATTTCTCTATAAAAACCTGCAAAGGCACTATGATCACAGAACTCTCAGATCCTTTGACCAACACCAGATTACCTTAGGAATGCTAGCCAATCAAAAATCAGGAAATGGGCGTACTTCACAGTAAAGCCTTGTCCAAGTTTTGTGGTCACTTACTGCCGCTGCAGCCTTTTATACAATAATTTACACCATTTTTTTAAGCTATATGGAGAAGTGTGAGAAAAGGGATAAAGTCCCTGAAGATGCATTTTATAGTTCTTGTGAGTTTTCATGAAAACAGGTGATTTTTTTCTTTTTTTAATCATTAGTTATAAATATAATTAACTAGAATTTCCTCTCAACCCTATTTGTACTGATGAACAATGATGTTTACTATTTTGACAGTTCAATATAATCATGTGATGTGTAAGGCTAGTCGGGAATAATTAGTCCATATCATTTGTTAAAGTGATAGCAAATATGTTGCATAAAATGGTTTATATTGTATTGCTACGGAAGCATGAACTGTATCTTGTGTTTGCTTTAAATTTATAGTTTATGGATGTGCAATCAGTCTTGAGGGTTGGAGGGCCAACTATAAAGTTGGTTAGTTGATTCATTACTATAACATAATAACATAATATAACTATAACTATCTGCCTGTTGCTGTTCATAATGCTGTAAATTGTTCTTGGAAAAATACTTTTTAAGCCCTTTCATGATATATAAATATATGTGTATAACATTAAATAGAAGTATTACTGATTAATGACACTAAATGAAGCTGTGTGTGCAGGTGATTGAGAGAGAAGCTGTGATTGTCACTAAATTTAAAACCGCATGTTAAAGATTTATGTTTTCTTTTCTTACACCTACGAACCAAAAGGGCACTTTATTGATCACTCGGAGGTCATGTGAGTATTGTACATCTTATGTCATTAACATGAATGTGATTTTTTTTTTTTTTTTTTTTCCATTTGGAGCACTTACTTGGTGCAATATAAAATAGTCTAAGTCTTAGCTGCTACAAACAGTGATTTGGAACCCTCTATTTCTTTTGTACTCTCCTGCTACAGTATCCACACCAACTGTATAAAAAAGTTATGTTTTATAGAGGAGTTTCTTTTTTATTCACTGGCATAAAATATCACTTTCTGCTCCTGTCCTACTCTGGTTATAATTTCTGTCAAATAAAAATGAAACTTCTCAGAATGCTGTCTTGTTCACATTTCATTATTGCTCATTACATTAGACACATTACTTAAAATGTAAAATCATCAATGGATTTGTTTTAAAAATGAATAAAAAGATTCTTCGCTGAATTACTTAAAGGGGGCACCCTGCAAATAAATGACATTTCCTATCTCTAGTTTGTGTTTGATCTCTAGTTTGTGTTTGAGCATGTGCTGTGGTCAAGAGTCCTCAGTTCGTTCACTCAGACAGTCAGGGAGTTATCAGCTCCAAGGACAAGTAAATAAAAGCCACACTGCCACTGTGGGACATCCATCAAAGCCTCCTACCCTTAGATCACAGAGCGGAGGTCAACCGCTGTCAAGATACACTTCTTAAGTCCTAGTAGAAATGATCAACCATTTTGTCAAGATTAAGTAGCAAAGGTCACCTATGACAGATGTATTTTAATGTAAAATTATCAAAAGTATCACACTAGCCAACCGCTATATTTTTTGCTATGACTCATACTGGCTTGATAAACTACAGAATGTAGAGTTATGTTGATTACAAATGCATCTATGTTTAAGTTGCTTGGTTAGAAATGCTGACAATCAAATTATACATATAGGATATTTCATATTTTTGTGATAAAATAGAAAAGGCAGCTTTTGTTCTTGCCCCTTTTTCCCTCCAGCCTTCATCAGTGGTCAGGGTCGATCGATATTTCCCCTGTAGCTTATCACTGATGTGGAACTGGCTGTTTGTCCAAAGCATGCTGTGTCTACATAAAGACTTGGACAGAACAGCGCTTGGACCCTGAATGTACCCTGAACCACCTCATGGATCTCCTGTGTGTGGTTGGTACACTCACTTGTGGACTTTTAACTGTTTGAACATAGGAAAAAACTGGGGGACAAGAGTCGGTCTCTCTTAGATGGAAGCAGCAGACAGAAGAGAGCAGTTCTTGGGAGAGAGAGGACAGTATGAGGCGCTGAGGTGAGCCACACTAACATTTCCTTTTATTTAATCATGTGTTAAGACACTTTATAAGTCACTTTATAAACTACTTCTGCAATGACATTTGTTAAGAAAGGGTCAAAGGTCACAATATTTTCTTATTTGGTGCAATTTATTTACTTGACATTCTCAATCTTGGAAAAAAAACAACAAAGTTTTATTCTATTTGAAAATCTCAATGTTTAAGAGTACTTTGCAAAATAAAGAATTGTAAAGTCACACACATTCCACACAGTCAAGTAAACACAGGTGTTCTCATCTCACCAAAACTAGAGTGACTGTACTTTGAACACCACTGACATTTATTTTTTGCTTTTTAGAGTTCTCATCATCCACTTTTGAATATTTCAGTCTGCTCCAGAGCTGTGGAGTGTGACAATGGTGTTTGTGTCCTGTTCATCAAACGCCATTATCACACTAAATAGCTACAGTGAGAAAAAACATCAGTGAACTTGTTCTTTTACTTGCTGTATGTATGTATGTATGTATGTAAGTATGCGATTTTAGAGGCCCAGAGGACTCTTCACATGTAAAGCTAAACATAGAAACACATGAAACATAATGATACTACAGCGGCACGATCAAGCTCTGGAGAGTGACCCAGTTTTTGTCGGAGGTGAAACTTGCAACAGCCGACCTGATGATGCCACATATAGCACACAGTTGTTTTTGCTGTGTTTTTACCACCTGTAATTACCATAGAAATAGGTCATTCATGTTTTAATGTTCTTGTGTAGCATAAAAATAAAATGTCTCTCTTTTGATTCCGATATAGTTTTGTTGGCAATATTGTATTGAATCTAAAAACAGGCTTTAATAAAATTCTATTGGGTCAAATATTTACTTGACTTTACTTTACATAAGTGCAATAAGTGTAAGTAATTGTGTAACACATGAATTGTTGAACAAGTTCTACCATTTCATTACTATTACACAATGCAGCTTGTGCAAAGAGATATAACAGCAGGATCAAAGCAGCAGTGACTTTGTCAACAGTCCAGTAGAAACAGGTTCAGATATGAGTGGTGGGTATACGCACAACTCCGAAAATAGAGTTTTAACTGCAAAAGACTAAAAAAAAAAGTTGATATTTCAATAGTTATTTACATAAAATATAATCCAATTAAACAGACAATACAATAAATGAAAATTTAAAGAAATCATACAAATTTGTTGCATTGCAACCAAAAGAATAGGGATGCACCATTATACTGTAATAACTGACTAAAATGATGTTTCTCTTTAGCATCAGCAGAAAAAAAAAAAAAGAGTGCATCCCTAAAAGACAAAGCTAAAGGCATGTTAACCAATCAATTATTAAAAGTCCATTAATTTAATGAACTATTATTTGAAAATATCACAGAAGTAGAAAAACAATAAAACTCAACTATATCCACTTTCCACTTAAAAACCTAACCATAAATCCACATGAAAATACATAATTTCAAGTGTTAAAGCTGTCACAGTTTGTCAAGTTCATGAAAATCAACATTAGACCACACTTAGACAGTCCTTTACATAAAATTATTAAGAAATCAACAGTCTGTTACATGTGTCCTCTTTCTACTCGCCCTGTTATGACTTCCCCTTCAAAGAAGGCTCGAACATCTTCTTCTTGGGGGTGGCACCAGGTTGAACTTTGGACTTGGGGGGTGGTGCAGTCTTTTTAGGCTTTGGTTGCAGTGACTTAAGTCCCAGGATTTCACAGTATGTGTTGCACTGATGCAAGGCTTTGAACTGGTCAATAAAAGACGTTGCACAGTTTCCTTTGAAGCCTTTGTACCTGTTTAAAAAACCCATATTAGACATTTATTGTTATTGATTTAACAGCGTCTAAATTAATGCTTACCCTTTCTTACAGGTGGCAATTCCAACATCCGTGAGCTTCATACCAACACCTATAAATGAATTAAAACACATTGTATTACTATTATTATTATTTACTTCAGTGGTAAAGGACATTTATATATTTATATATTATATATTTATATTATATTGTTATTGTTACCTTGCATATCTGTGACAAGAAGGTTGCCCTCAGTGTGGTGATACACCCAATGTTGGAAAGCACAGCATTTCTGTCCCGCTTCAGAGTCTTTCCTCATTAGGTTTATTTCTTTGCCATCCTTCACTGAATACTTCACAAAGTCTCCAAACAGCTCCTCTTCAAGAGTGGCATAAGGTATGTCATTAGATGGACGGTGGACCAAATAGATGGGAATTATCCTGTAACCAAAAGAAAGAAAGAAACAATTACTATTCTCCATCAATTCATTTCAAAGTGTACATTACAGTTTCTTACTCTGGGACTGGTCCAAAGGCTTCATAGGACTGAGCCTCAGCAGTGTACGCCTTGATGTACTCCCTGGCAGTGTTCTGCACCTGACACTCCTGCAATCATACGGGCAGTGTGGGCAACTTAAATAAATACACGCATACATAAAAAATATAAAATAATGTAGATTTTTTTTTTTTTATTAAAATAAAAGTGGTCACGTGGTTTGCTAACGCTGGCTAAAAACGAGATAAGATAAACTAGATAAAGCAGCAGTGTGGGGAACACTTTCACTGTATTTTACACGGTAACGTTGATATTTTAAGAACTCTTTAGTGAACAACAAAAAATGTCTTTTCTTATCCAAAACCTTAAACGTGTAACCAATTTATTTATATTATTCTGTTTTGCTTTTACACATGGGTGTGGCTAGTGTTCTGTTCTGTTGTGCTAACATTTTGTAAAATTTTGTCATGAATTGTATCCATATGATGAATTTTATAGTGAATTGTATCCATATGACAATGATCCATACCTCCACGGCTAGATTGAAGTTTTTCTGCACCAGCTCGTCGTTGTTGTTGGTGCCGTAGCTGATGGCGTTGTGCACTTTGAGCACACAGGCGTGTCCGGGCACCAGCAGGGGGATCTGTCCCGCCTGCAGAGTGGTCCTGAAGGCCCGCCTGTGCATGCCCTCACCGAAGTGCACCTTCTCTGTCACGATGCTCGCACTGTGACTCTCCCCAAAGTACTGTTGGGCCAGAAAGTCCTCTTTGAACATGAGCCTGGAGCAGTGAATACTCTCCTCTTCATGGCCCATCTCGACTGGAGCAGCTGGAGATAATGCACATCACTTATTAGTGGTAAGTTTACAGACAATCTATGTTTAATTTGTTACTAGACTTACCAGGGGTGGTTTTGGGAGTTGTTGGGACGACAATCTCACTGAGCACTGCACAAGAAATCATTATTTTAAATCAATATAAATCAAAAGGATCAAAAATCTGATACTAATCGATACTAAAACTAGTACTGAAGCTATATAGACAATACTAAAAAAATATCACATTAAAGCTGGGGTACCTGACTTTTTTTTTTTTTTTTTTTGTAAATTAGTAAACTTTGTGTTAATTTTGCGCCAGCACTTTGTAACTAAAGTGCAGCGTGCTGTGTGCAGCGCTCTGATTGGCTGCGCTTGGGCGGTCCACTCCTGAAAAAAGCTGTTTGAATCCTGTGTACGTGCCATGTATGCTATACTATGTGCCAGAGAGCTTCTTAGAGTTAGGAATGAGTTACACAGATTTAAAAACCTCCTTCCAGTTTTAGGGTGTGAAAATCAGGTACCCCAGCATTAATAGGACAACAGTTGACCTTTCCTGAATAGTTTTAGAATGATCTTGAACTTTATGGGAACTAGTATAAGCCGATATGGTCACATATTATTATTATACTATTATGGATGATAGAGTTTATTTCTTTGTTGAAATGAGGGCTGAAACATTGTGCATTCGCAACTAATCAATTATTGAAATAATTGTCGACTAATTTAGCAATTGATTAATTGTTAAATGATCTATGCACAGAGAAGAGACTGTGTCCATGCAGCTGTAGCCCTTTTGAACAAGAACTAGAAGACCTACATCGGTGTAACTTAAACTATGGTGCCTTATGAGCTTTTAAGTTTTATGAAATGCACATTATATCATCACTTAGCTTTTAATTGCTGTTGCAGTGTGAATTTACCTTTCCTTGTGTCCTTGAATGTGGATCTTCAGGACTTTTCATGCAGTTGTAAACGTGAATTTAATTGTAATTTATTAATACGTATTGCAGTCTCTAATTAAATTGTTGAATGTATCTTTGTACTATTTGTGACAGGGCTCATCATCCATAGAATTGAGCTGTATTTTTGCCAGGAAGTAGATACTGTAGGTGCAGGTGCCGATGTAATGCACCTGTAAGTGTAAGTGGCACTATAGCCCACCACACATTTCCTCTTGGTGACAATAAAGTTTACCATACCTTGGTAAATGTGTAAAGCTTTAGGTAAAATATTGAGTTAATTGATGGAAAACGTACAGTATTTTGTCTCTAAGTATACTAGATCAATGTCCTCAAGCTGCATCAAGTTAAAAAAAAAAAAGTATTTTGCAATACGAAACAACTAACCGATTAATCAAAAGAATAAACGTTAGACTTATCGAATATCAAATTAATTGTCAGTTGCAGCCCTAATTTAAATTGAGTTTGAAGAAATTTTAGTGTTGTCATTGTGTGCTACTTACACTCATAGGTGAGCAAGAAGTCCAGGGTGACCTTTCCATTTGCGTTTTTGAGTTCACATTGGTACTTGCCCAAGTCTTTGTGGGAGGCATTGGAGATGATCAGCGATACTTTACTCTCATCCCCTGCACTTCAAGAACGGGTATAATGTGTTAAAAAGGAATTACAGTGCCAAAATGTGTACTTAAAGAGTAACATTACTTCAAAATAGGGCTGGGCAATATTGTGACGGAAATTTAACAGCAATCTTATTTTGGTGAAATAATCATATTGCTATTTGTGATTGTTGCTTATTTTTGTTATAGATACTTAAAAGAATTAACATTTAGATCTAATAGTTAATCATTGAAAATGTATGATGGTTGACTTAATTTTGCCTCCACTATGTCATGCTGCTTGAGGGACATCACAGAGAAGTCCAAACGGTCTGAATAGGTTTAGTTATCGCCCAAAGACAAAGTGGAGATATTAAAAGTGTTGTGATAAAATCCAAATCGCGATCTAAGCTCTAAACAAATTGTGGTTTGGGTTTCGGCACATCGCTGCCTCCTACTTCAAAATAATATTTAAGTCTAAGTACAACAAAAAGTACTAAGCTTAGTTTTCATGAAATTACATTCTAAAAGTTGAAACAAATGTTTCTTGAGTACAATTAAAAAACTGACATTTGTGTGATACTCTTAGCACAATGTCTTCTAATACGTAAATGTAACTCAATATGTGACTCTCGCCACAACTCAAACAATGAAATTATTAAACACTGTCTAGTCAGTTACTAGTTTTGAAATTGTATGGTGAAAGTTTAAAATAGGCTGTAAAAGAAAAGCAAACATAAAATACCTCCTCTTTATTTGAGTCAGAACAGCGCTGTCTTTTCTCCAAGTGACTGTGTAGTCAGTGAGAACATCTGAAAACTGACACCAAAGACAAAGGCTCTGGGGGTCTTCACTCACAGACACTGCTTGGATGGGCTGCACAACCTTAAGATCTGCAAATGAAAAGATTTGTATCATTGGGCTACAAAAATAGCTGATATTGAATACAATACAACATCACAAAAGGCAGTTACCTTGTTTAGGTTTAACACTTTTCTGCTTCACTACTTCGCTGTAGGCTTTCCTGCGGGTTGCCACAACATCGGCCTTGTCTTCCACTGCGTTTGATGTGTCTCCTTTAGTTAATTTTGATTCTAGAGCACTGACCAATTTTCCTAACTTATCTTGGGACAGGCGTCGCTTCTTAATTAAGTCATCATTATCACTATTTTGGGACAATTTGTCTTTTGGTGGAGTTTTTGTCTCTGCTTTCTCAATGTTTTTTGGTAAAGCCCCTGATTGGTCAGTTTGCTTTGTAACTTGTTTCTCTTTAAGTATATCACTTCTGGCTTTGTCAGCTTTTGCCTCATTCTCTACTTCAGTCAAGGACTCTGTTGTACTTTTACCTGGGTGCTTCTTTTTCTTTTTGCTATGACGTCTGCCAGTTTCTTTCTGTGGAACCACTGCAGTTTCGATAACATTTTCACCGTCCTTAGGTTCCAGTCTGGTCTCCTGTTCTTCTGTGATGTTTTCTTTGAATGCACAAGGTTCCGCTTCAGCATTATAGTGTATATTCTCTTGGTTTTTAGAGGCTTGCACACCATGGGTGTGACCAGCAGGCCTGTCCTTTTTAGAACGTGTTTTCCCCTCTAAGGACGACTTGTGAGTTTTGTGTGGCATTCTTGCAGCAGGGGTTTCTGAAGCCAAAGGAACAAAAGGGTCATACAAGTCTAAAGTGAAGCATGCTACCCGTTTTTCCACACAGACTGTGAAATAATCATTTGGTATTACCGCCAAGTTTAAAAGGTCTCTACTTTCTTCAAAAATTGTTTTCCTTTTAGTGGAAAAATACTGTGTGACTTCATTTGTTTTTAGGTCTGCTGAAGAATCTGTATCGGTTTGCTTTGAGCAAGCGATGTCCTCAGAGCTTCCTGATGAAAAGTCAGTAATATCATCCAATTTTGGCTGGCAATCAAAACCTTTGTCAGGATCATAAACACCGTCTCTGTTGAGAGCCCATCCAGACGCCTTTTGGTATCCATTCAAACTGCTGCTTGCTGCCTGACTGACAAGAGAGGAGCCAATACTGAGAAGAGCTGAGGGCATAATAAAGTTAGGACTCCCCCACAGTGGCTCCACCTGACATGCTCCATCAAGGTCTGCTAAAGCGTTAGGCAACACGTGCACATTCAGACCAGGGTTACTGTCTTCTTTGGGCACGAGCAAGTTTGTTGGAGTGAGTGTGCTGAGAAAATTCAAACCTAGTGCGTCATTCCCTTCATGAGCGACCTTGAGTGTCTCCGGAGGGGCACAATGTCTGTCAATATCCAGCGAAGAGAAACTGTGTTCATCTTTTACCTCACGCTTGTTATTGCTTTGGGTCTGGAATAAAATGTATACTTTAAGTTTCTGTAAAATTGCAATGCCAAAACAAACATCACAGCGTATTTCTGAGAAGACTTTCATGCCATTACAGTCTAATACTTTTCTTCATTAAACACATACCTTTGTATAAAGCCCCAAAGTAAAACCTCCATGCTTCTATTAATCCATATAATTTATCCAACATGCGAAAAGGGCTTGCTTTGTCTCTGTAGTTCTTCACTCTATCTATTGCAGTGAATATATTGAAACAAAAGTGTGTCGCCAGTGGACCTGCTGGGTTTTAAAGGGGGTGCATTGGGGAATGGGTGTGTTAAAGAGTGCACTGGAAAAGAGAGAGAGCTGTAGAGGGTCATGTTACAACCATCAGCTGTGCTGTCCTCTCACCCCTCCACCCTGACACACCACGGATGCATGCTATTATCATTGAACTCTTAGCTATTATTAGATGCCATTTCTGTCCATCTGAGGTTTTCACTAAAGCACTCCTGTTTCTCCTTTCACACACACCTGTCAGTCTGGGATACAGGAGCCAAGTCACAGCTCAAATGACAACACAATCAGACTCAGATGAAGAATAAATGGCTCTCATCCAATGTAATGTGACTGTTGCTTAAGGTCAGATGAGCAGTGACGTTTGAATTTCCGCACTGTGTCTCATGACTGACTATCAATACAACTGCAGGTATGACAACACTGACAAGGACGGAGTCAAAAAGTCCTTGATGTTCTTTCCATAGTGTCAACTGTGTGGAAATGTGGTCATTTCATTTAGTCTCATGGAACAAATACATATTAAATTAAGGAGTGTGCCAAAACCACTGTAGACATAATCAAGTTTGATACAGTATAAGTTGTTAACTATATTAACAAATGTCTTTATTCTCCAAACATGCAAATTTTAATGTACACATTCTTAAATAATCCTTACCTCAGTATTGAGAAAACTGGATTTCTTGAACTCCACATCTGTGTCCTCTACAATGTTCAGAACCACTTCACTGCTGACATCTGTCTTAAATGAATCACATCTTATGTCCAGTAGACCTGTAACCGCTTCAATGGCTGAACATTGTTCCACAGAAAGTGCAGTTCTATCTTCTCTGTGTATTTCAGGTGTGGTGACCTCAGAGGAACTCATAGATTGTTGCTTGGACTCAGGCTGACATCGGCTGACCTTTTCTAGCTCCACTTTTGTTGTACGCATTGGCTCTATATCTGCTTTTTCTTGAATCTCACCTCCAAGACAACAGGTCAGGCAGCTTTGCTCCGAGAAGACCGAACTCTCTGTGATGTTCTGGGAGTCCAAAGGCTTGTCTTGGACTCCCATATTGGGCTGATCGAGGATATCTTTAGGCGTCTCACTCTGTTGTCCTTTTTCGATCTGAGTGGTTACCTCTGCAAGTGCCTGTGTCAAAGCATCTATCTCTGCTCCTATCTCTGTGAAAGCAGCAGTGAGGTCTTCTGGTGGAGACGTGATAATCTCTGCCCAGTCCGAAAGAGCACTAGCCCAGCTATCTACTGACGACCATCTCTCAACCGGGGCCCCCCAACTTTTGTTGTCATCCAAAGACCAGCCAATCACGTTACAGGCATTTTGACTGTAACCTGATCTTTGTGTCTCTTCTGAGGGAACAGAAAAGTCACTTGTGGTGTTGGACATTGATTCTTGCATCACAGGTAAACTCAAATTTCTACCCTGTGAATTTTCTGCTGCAAAATACTGGCAAGCATCAAGCCACAGTTCAATTGGACTATCATTCCTCATTGTCATACTAATAACCTCAGGATTCTCGTGTACCCCATCACAGATATCCACAGCAGGTGCTTCTACACTCATCCTGTCCCGCTCCTCTGACTCACACTGAGCAATTATCTGATCCATTAACACGGCCTGGTCATGTTTGGTCACTACAGATGAATCACCCGCCTCTAGATATGTTGTAAACTGAATTTCTGCTGCTGTTGTGTGTGATAATGGCTCACACTGTGAACATTTAATATCTTTTTCCTCACTTTCAAATATGTAAAGATCTGAGAGAGGTGCAGCCATTATGTCACTCTCCGAACCCTCTGAATGATGTGATAAGGACCTTAATAGACCGCCAGCATCACAGTCATCGGACTTACAACTGTCAGTAAACATAAAGTCCACAGACACAGTCTCTGCAGTAGACGCCAAAGTGGCAGGTGCATTAGTCATTGGTGTGGACTGAGCTGCCACAGGGTCACTGGTTTGGCAAGTCTTTGCTTCATCTGGAGGGACTACAGATTGTGGGAAGTCACAACAATCCCACTCTGTTAAGTCTTTGTCATTTTTCTCTGACATACTCAAAGGTATGTTTGATTGTGCTTGGTCAGTGTTTTGCTCTATTAAGAGAGATTTGGTATCTGTCAAGAGTGAAGGAGTTTCCTCAAGCACATGTGACATATCTGCAGGTAGTATCTCAGACGCAGTATTTTCTGATGGGCATTGTAAATGAGAATCAGGGTTGACTTCTTGGATGTCTGAGGCTGTGGACAGTGGTTGAGGCTTTGATTGGTCATCTGTGAACAATTTGAGGTCCATTTGAACATAGGCCTTTTGATAAAGCAGTAGTAAATCTCCAGTTATTCATCCAGTTCAGCCTAAGTTCAATGCTCAGTGCCTAAAATGGTAACATAAAAGAAAACTCAGAAAACACAATCATATACAATATTTTACACTTTAAACATGGTAGAATAAACACAAGAGTGACTATTGGTGGGTTCACTTCCTGGCCTTGATGGGGAGTTTCTATCCTCTCTCTTCCCGCATTTTACGCTCCAGCTGTTGAGTCAAAGCTTTTTGGACAGAAAAAAAAAAAAAAAAAAAGCTATATTTTTAAAATGACTGCTGCTGAGTCAGTGCCACTGATTCCTTTACAATTGTGATCCATTTTTATACATTGCTTTCATTTAACTCATTTTCCTTTAACCTGTTTTATTTTTTGTGTACATTTGATGTGTTTTTTTCTTTGTAATATCTGTAGTACTATGGTACCTGACCTGTATAGTACTCACATGTTTGTTGCTGTTCTTGTACTGCTTGAAACCCACACATTTTTCATCTTAATTACAGGGATCACAGAAATCAGGGTTGACATTGATCAGAGGTTCTGTGCTATGATACACAAGCAGAAGAGCTGTGGCACAGACACTGGAAAAATACCAGCACATCTTCACCCATGACCTGCATTGGTCACATTTCTGATGCACTGAAGGACGCCTGTCTCCTCAGACCCTAGTGTGTTTACTACAGGATTCATAGCATAGCAAAAGTTTTAAACTTAGCACGATGGATCTCTCCTGGACAAATGAGGGATTACACTAATTTATAGGATTCACACAACAATTCTTCCATGTATGATACAAGCATTTTAGCTGCAAAACATAACGTTTAAAGCTGTGAGCTTGTTGCTCAATACATAATTTTACGTGGCCACACTCTTAAGGACGTGATATCCGATTTGTGGGTCTGCTTCACTGGTGAATTAGATCTAATCTGTGCTAACACTAAAGCTGTCAGCACAGAAGACAAGAATATGCAGTAGTATCACTGAGCCAAAATAGCTCCATTCTCCGTCACACAACACTGATAAGTCTCAGGGCTTCTTTCTGTTTACCTAAAGAACCTGAGACTCACATAGACTTTTCACCAGGAAAAGGTTACAATATTAAAATGATTGAAATAACTTATGGTACCAGTAACTATTCAGACTGTAAGTGGCTCAGCCTGAACAAACTTTGCAACCAATATTTATCACTTCCAAGCACAGACTGTCTTCCTGTGTGAACACCAAGAACACAAGACAATACATTCTTTCCTATAACACTTAAGTTATTAGAATCATTGTGTAGCCCATGAAGGGGATTTCCAGCTGTGCGTGAGCCATACGTACCTTTTTCATTGCGGTGAAGTGAAGAACCTATGAGACTTGAACATGAGCTAAGGCTAAGTGGATACACTCGGGGTGAGGGACTATTTTTAACTGTTGGCCCCCACAAGTACAAAGTCAGTTACCTGATATTGGAGACGTGCCGATCTTCAGCATTCAACACTGAATATCTATATTCACACGGGTGACCTACTTTAAATGCAATATTCATTTAAAACAACAACGTTGTTATTTGCTTGTAGTCTTCTTAGTGGTGTGAGGTCAATCATCCACATTACTGTTTAATGTATAATACTTATATATACGTATATAATATGTATAGTATGTGTTTTGCAATTGTAACAGACTGTAATTTGTTCTACTGTGGGAGAAGTTCTTAACTCACAATTTTGTATTTCACAAAAATGTGTGAAATATAGACATTTGTTGTTTGTCTTATAACTCTTTTTCGTTTCAATATAAAATATCAGACATTGACGTGTGGTTGTCACTAAAATCAAATCCCAGATACAAATCAATCCTCAGGCTAATATTGAAGAAAAAAGTTTTGATATAAACAAAAATCACATAATTAGGACAAAATAGGACTTTTCCTGAATAGTTTTAGAATGATCTTGATCTATAACTAAAGACCACATTGTAATAAATTATTGTAAATTTTAAGAACTTTGTAATAAATTAAATATGGATTGAGTATTACTTGCAATAAATTAAAGAAAACTTATTTTTGTTGAGATCAACCAATATGTTTTTTTTTCCCACGGCCGATATTGATTGTTTAGAATCCACAGAAGCCGATGGCTGATAAACTCCTGTTCCTGAAAGGATATATATGACAGATTTAAATAATTTTCCCCAAATGATGTACATTCTGAAGAGTGCCCTCTTCGCTGATAAAATCATGTTTTTGTTTTTTGTTTTGTTTTTTTTAATAGAATTGTTTTTATTTATGGTTTTCACGTTTCTGGAAAAGCAAAGGTACAGACAGTCAGCACAACATGTGCTTTCCTAGCACCAGGTGACAAGATGTATCCATAATTTCAGTCTTTATCAAATCAAATCAAATCAATTTATTTTTATAATGCTCAAAATCACAACAACAGTTGCCTCGATGGGCCACAGGTAAAAGCAGTTCAGATAACTGTCCCAGAATGCCCCTGTCCTTTGACCCTCCTTCACGGCGAGGAAAAACTACAAAAAACCCCATGGGAAAAAGTAGAAACCTCGGGGAGAACCACAGTGAAGGAGAGATCCTACTCCTACGGACGGACAGGCTGCAGCTGAACTAGGACTGACGCATCCACTTGGACTGTGGAGCCAGAACCACTCAAGAGGGAGGTGGCTTTAAAGAGTTCCTCCAGGCGGACGAGGAACAGTCCACCCAGTGTAGAGAGATCCTCCAGCAGGAGATGAGGAACAGTTTATCTAAAGTAGATGGAGTTCGTCCAGGCAGACGAGGTATGGCTAATCCAGTTGTCCAGGCGGGTGGCGCATAGATAGTCCAGTGTAGAGATCGATCCTCCAGACAGATGGGGGTGGGGTCGTCACTGGAGCAGCCGCCGCAGTGCCTGAAACAGTCTCCACTCCCCGGGGGAAGTGGAGAGAAAGAGAAACATGTGAACAGCAATGAACAGACTACAGTTGAAGTAATATTAAATATTGTTGATAGGTAAAGTAGGAAGAACCAGAGGATAGTGTTCAAGCTCCATACATCCCCCAGCAGAATTGCTCCAAGGGCAGCATAGCTAAAACTGTAGGTTTTTATTTCTGTTCCTAACTGGCCTGACCATAAGTTATTTCAAAGAGGAACGTTTTGAGCCTGGTCTTAAATGTAGAGACTCTGTCGGCCTCTTTTACATGAACAGGGAGCTGGTTTCATAACACAAGAGCTTGGTAGCTAAATGCTCGACCTCCTACTGTGCTTTTAGAGACTCTGGGGACTAACAATAGTCCAGCATTTTGAGAACGAAGAGCTCTGTTTGGATGGTACGCTACTATTGCATCTTTGAGGTAGGATGGGGCCATATTGTTTATAGCCTTATAAGTCAGGAGGAGGATTTTAAATTTGATTCTAAACTCAACAGGAAGCCAGTGAAGAGACTCTAACACTGGTGAAATATGATATCTTTTTCTAGTACCTGTTAATAATCTTGCTGCTGCATTTTGAACCAGTTGAAAGCTTCTTATAGAGCTTTTAGGACACGCTGTAAGCAGAGCGTTACAATAGTCTAATCTGGATGTGACAAATGCATGGATGAGTTTTTCGGCATCATCTCTGGGCAGGATTTTTCTAATTTTGGCTGATGTTACGGAGATGAAAGTAAGCTGTTTTACAGGCTTGATTTATATGAGCTTTGAATGAGAGATCTTGGTCAAATAGGATCCCAAGGTTTCTTACAGTAGAGCTGGGGGCTACAGTGATATTGTCCAGAGAAACTATCTGGTCGGATAAAGAGTCTCGCAGGTGCTTAGGGCCCAGCAGAATGACCTCGGTTTTTTCAGGGTTAAGGAGCAGATAATTAAGAGTCATCCAAGTTTTTATGTCTTTCACGCAGGCACTAAGTCTGTCTGTTTGATGGGTCTGATCAGGTTTCATTGATAAATACAGCTGAGTGTCATCTGCATAGCAGTGGAAGTTAATGCCATGCTTTCTGATGATCATACCTAAGGGCAGCATATAAAGTGTAAACAGAACTGGACCGAGTACTGAACCCTGTGGCACACCGTAGGTTACTTTAGAACATGGGGAAGATCTCTGGTTTACATTAACAAACTGGTACCTATCAGATAGATAGGATTTAAACCAGCTTAGGGCGGTTCCACTGACACCTACATCACATTCTATCCTCTGCAGTAGAATGTTGTGGTCGATGGTGTCAAACGCTGCGCTGAGGTCCAACAGAACCAGGATTGAGACCTGTCCATCATCAGCAGCTAATAACAGATCATTTGTGACTTTAACTAGTGCAGTTTCAGTGCTGTGGTACGCACGGAACCCTGACTGAAAAACTTCAAATAAATTATTGTCCTACAGGTGGCGACAAAGCTGTTTAATCACAACTCTTTCAAGGATTTTAGAGACAAAGGGAAGATTAGAAATATCTCTGCCTGATCAACAGCAGTGAACCTATCTAGTATTACTGAATGATTTGTATGGGATACTAGCTTTACAGTCTGGGCTTGCTCAGTACTGATAGTGGGAGTAATTGCATTTAGTTTATCTCTAATAGTTGTGATTTTGCTGTTAAAGAATAGAAGGAAGTCATTGCAGCTTAGAGTAACTGGTATTGAGGATTCTACTGCGCTGTGACAGTTTGTCAGCTTGGCTACAGTGCTGAAGAGAAACCTAGAGTTATTTTTATTTACTTCTATTAAATTTGAATAATATCTGGTTTGAGCCTTACGCAGAGCCTGCTTATAAGACAGAAGGCAAGTTTTCCATTCTTTTAGGGATTCTTCTGTGTGGGAGCGGCGTAAGGATCTCTCTAGTTTTCTTACCCTTTGTTTGTGAGAACGTAGTTCTTCATTGTACCAGGGGGAGGCTCGTTTTGGCCTGATGACTTTCTGTTTAAGTGGAGCTGCAACATCAAGAGCAGATTTTAGAGAGTTGAGTCAACAGAGTTATCAATAGCACTGGGACTGGCGCTGTTAACGACAGGATCACATGACATAACATTAAACATTGGCTCTATTATTTCTTTGAACTTTAAAATAGATTTTTCAGATATTGTCCTTTTCATTATAGTTTTAGTCTGAGGAGCTGGATAGTCCTTAAGAATAAACCCAAAGGTTTACTTGGGAAATGTCTATGTCTTTTTTCTTTAAAATGTTTTTGACTGTAGGAACTAAGTTGTAGTCTTTCTTTCTTGCTGTGGAGCTTATGGACCAATTGTAAATGGCTTCTTTTGTAATACATGCCTTAAAGTGTATCTTACAGGTTGGTTAGACTATACATTTCAACATGGGGAACATGATTTTACTAAACATTTAGCCTTTTTTACCCCTATTTTTGCGAAGTTTATAACCGCACTTCATGAGCAGCAGATGTGACAGACGTAGAGGTAATTCCATACCTGTTGCCTAGCAACCATACCGTAAACAAGGGAACAAAATCCATGCAAATTACTACACAATAGTTATAATTTGACAAATAATAACATCTGATAACACCTTTACTTTTGTTAAACGATTGTTTAAACTGTGCCCATTGCTGTAAATTGTCTCTGCAGTTTGGTTAGTGCTAGATGGGTCTGGAGGGATAAAAGTGATCTGGTTGTCATGGTAATGAGTTGACTTCTGCTGTGAAACTGGCCAAAACTGTTATATTTTTAATAGCATAAGATGAGATAAGGCTTTTAAGTTTTTGCTTGCTTTTAAAGCATTGCTGCTTAAATGTTTGCTAATTTTCCTAACTCTAACCTAACCTTTTTCTTCACCTTACCCTTTACCTCACTGTTTTCCTAATCTTACCCATTAGCCTACCCTAAACTTAATAACTTGTTAATGACCTGACCCTACACTCTTGATCCTGCAGTTTTGATGGAATGTCGCTTATTGATGACAGATCACAGTTACACCCTATCATTTTAAACTTTAATTTTGTAATTTTACAATATCTTCACAAACTGCAACTTGACTGATATAAAAGTATGATTAATATTTACCAGAGGTTCTATCCCATTAAAATAAGTAATAATTAGAAAAACATGAGAACCTGCCTTACCCACTTTAAGTTATATTCCCCTGCCCCGGAGGTCAGTGCTGCTCGTGAGAAGAGCGGTCGCGTCCTTTGACTTACTGTGTCGTTGTTATGTAACACTTCATGGCCTTACACCTGTTCCTTGTGCTGCCTTTACTGAGCAACAAGGAAGGTATTTTGGGACTATTTACACGAGAGTTTTATGCATGACAATTCTTGGTTTGTTTATGGTTATACAATTTAGCTAGCTACTAATTTCCATTTTTGTGATGTTATTATATCTAGCTGGCTTTTTATTAATTAAAATGACTAATGGTTTAAACTGAGATAATTGTGCTTAATTAAGTCTCACCAGTCTTTTTCTTGAGCATGTTGTTTATGTTCACTTGGATTTTACACGGGTATGCGGAACCTTGTTACCATGGAGAGAAAAGTGTCCTCTTACCAAAGATATATTTTTACTTCGTGTTGTTGCTCAGTCTGCCTGATCCAGGATAGGTCCAGGGGGGACAGGGAAAACGCGTGCGTCATTACAACTTTCTGTTTGTGTGGATGACATGTAGAGGTATGTAAAGATGCTTAAGGGAAGCATTTAATTACACTATGACACAATGACACTATGCAACAGGGATGCTTGTTTGGTGTTGGTTTAACTTCTGGCGACCTGTAAAGTTCACAACTGTCTTTTGCTTGTGACATTGTGTAATTTTATGTACTATATTTTATTTAAATATAATATATAAGATAGTAGTCTGTATAACATTATTGTGAAAGCTGCACACAGCCTACAATAAAGTGTGCCTTCACCTTAACTTAACTTAGGTATTAGTGGGTTCAGCACATTTTATAGGACATGTTATTGTGTGAACACATCCTCAGTGTTTCTCATAATGTGGTACGTACATCACTGGTGGTACGTGTATCACTGGAGGTACAAAAGCTTATTCTGGTGGTACACGGACTTCAGTTGTAGTGTTTATTTCATTTAGAGTACATTATTTATTTATTTAAATTTTTGGTCTTCCTTGAGTAATGTCTTTGTTAAAACTACTATGGCAATGGTGTATTCTTATTTAGACGCGTTAAAGATCTGATCTTGAAAAGCCAAATCGGTTCTTTGGTGGTACTAGTTTGAGAACCACTGCTCCACATGTTGCATGTCACATCTTTGTGCGTCATCCGACACTCAAAACCTTTGTTACATCTCATGAACTGAGTCGACGTCACATGCAATGTCTGACTCACTGCCATTATTAATATAATATATTACAGCAGAACAATCAGTTATATATATACTAGTCGACTAAAGAAAGAAGAATACTAGTAGTCGACTAAAGAAATTAATTCGACTAAAGACGTTCCCTATCGACCGATTAATGGACTAAAACGGGGGTGTGGCAAAACTATGTAGTATCCCTATATCTGACCCAAATTGCACCAAAAAATACACAACTGCACTGGAGTTCATGCAAAAAAAATAACAATTTATACAGAGAAGTACAAGGAAACAGTGTATTTCTAATATTAGATATTTATAAATCGGATTAAACTCATGATTCACTCTACAATCTTCAGCTAACTCACTCCATATTTTCACTTTTGAAATAAAAGAATTAGTCTATAAAAATGTCAGTCGACTAAAACACCATCGACCAATTAATCGACTAAACGACTACAGCCCTAATATATACAGTATATATATAGATAGATAGATAGATAGATAGATAGATAGATAGATAGATAGATAGATAGATAGATAGATAGATAGATAGATAGATAGATAGATAGATAGATAGATAGATAGATAGATATTTTTGTATATACATATACTGTATAAAAATGAAATTTCTTACTGATTGCTCTGCTGTGCATTATCAACAATTTCAAGATATGTAACTTTTTAGTGCACACTTTCTCATTCACCTGTAATATCTCATTAAATCACAACACATTATTGTTTGGGATTAAGTTGTTGCTTGTTCCCTTGTATTTATGGACTTTAAAAGAATATATGGCTTTTCTACTAGTACACATAAAACATAGGCAACCATTAGAGTAAGCACCACGTTGCCAAGAAACAAGTACATCTGAAAAAAACAAAACAAAGATAAACATTTAGTCAAATGGACCAATCACCTGAAAGCAGTTGTTCTGCATCAACTTATTGCTTGCAGAATTAATCATGAAATACACTTACAAAATTAATGTCTGAGTAGTGGATTGGTGTTTCCTGTAAGCCGATATAGATGATGATGAAGATCGGATGTGTCATGTAACAGGCAAAACTAATATTGGAAAAGGGAATCCAAAAACGTGATGATAGAAAATGATTTACAACACCTTGAAGAGAAACATGGAATGGTAAAAGTTTATCTTCAAACTGTGTACTGTGGATGTTTTTGTTTCTGGTTATTTTTTTCTTATGCCATAGTCTATTTTCACAAGAGTAGTGCCCCATTACTCGCCTCCATAGCCCCCTTCACAGGCCAGTATGATCCAGGTGATCGCCAGTGCCCACAGAGGCCTGTGCAGTCCTTGGTAAAGAGCATGTGGTACAGAGGGATGAGAAGGGACCTCCCTGAGGATGTACGCCAGTCCAACCAACAGAGCCATGCCACCGAGACAGCATAGCCAACCAACTATTGCTTTCCACTGAAACATTTTCAACATACGTTGTACGCCTTTTGCAGCCAATCACAATAGAACAATATACACACCTTTTTATTTAGGAGTGGACCTTTTTTAGTTGTCAGAAAGATTCCTGACACAATTCCTATCAAAAATGGCCCATATCTTGTGTATGGCCTTAAATAATAAAATACATATTTTTGAGATGTCCTGAAAGCAAGAAATAGATTAATATAGAATAATTCATTTCTTAATACTTTCTTTACGTACATTATTGTTGTGTGAAAAACTGGCAGATGCCATAGTGCAGTTATTACTGAACTGGTCACAGTTGTCAACAACAGGAGCCCACCTGCCACTACTCCAAACACACTTTTGTTTCTGACAAACAAAATAATGTTTAAGTTAAATATTGTCTTATTAAAGACAGAATGGTTTTAATCCTGTTCACTTACAGTCTATACAGGAAGACCAAAAGAGGAGTGGTTGTGTAGCACTGAAAGTCCAGGGACAGGTACCATGTCCATGGAACACACTGTAGGGGACACGTACAACAGACAGGTGTGTAATGGGATTATAATACAAGTATAAAATATACACCTTACACTTACAATTTCATGATTGGGCAAAAGGTTGCTGACCAGTAATAAGTTAGCCCACCAGTATGACTTACAATCCATTATTGTGTTTACAAATGGAAACCAGTATGGCCCCCAATGAACCACTGACATAAGGCCAATAGTAAGGCTTGTAATAAATATATGCAGAGGCTGAATCCTAGGATCACAGGTACATGTATTGACATGTTCTTTCTTTAAAAAGTGTAGAGATAATTGTACAGTAGTCTATGTCATTAACCTTTTGAGCCTGGTGAAGAGGTAGTGGGTTACGACACTGAGGCTAAGTGTGTCATCAGCCCTTTGGACTGAGCTCAATAGGGACCTGGCACTTAGCAGACCTCTGCAACAGGGAAACATAGGAATGATTATAACAATAATAATAGTAATAATACACATTTACAACACTGTGCAGAACAACAAATAAAAAATTAGAAAAATTAAAACATTAGGATAACTGCAATATTTTTCAGTGTTCCTGAAATATGTCTGAAATAATATGCGTAAACAAGTGTTTTCATTCTTACCCCATTAACAGAAATGTGTCCACTGCCAGAAAGACAGGCCCACTGAGACTAAACACATACAGGGGACTCGTTTCAAAAGCTTTCTTCCAATTCATATAATTATCTGTAAGGGAAACAGAAAAAAAAGACGTTTAGGAAAGCAAGCGGGACAAACTTTTCTACTGAAATTGAACCAATGCTCGAACCAATGCTGGCGATAATGGGATACTGTGCAGAGTGGCCACACATGATCCATAGCAGGCTAAGGACGCGGATACCATGTAGAGATGGGTAGCCTCCTCCTGCAATAGAAGAAGTGCTCAACACGCCCTGGGTGGTTGTCTGTAAGGAAAAGGCCTCTATGCAGCGGGGCCCACTCTGCAGAGGAAATGTGTCTATGGAAAACAATAACAATTTACTTTTTGGGCATGCAATAAATGAGCATATAAGAAGTTTCACTCCTTTACTCACTGTTCTTCTCGGGAATTAAAGTGTTCGAGCTGCTATGTTCCTTACCACTAGAACTATTGCTTGTCATAGTCCCATAAAGGCCTAGACCAGTCCTTAAACTTGATGACTCTTCGGCTGGACTGACCTCTCTGTTCCGCTGCCATGTTGTGATAGCTGTGAATAGACTGGCTGCTAGAGGAATCGCTACCATCACGCAACACACAAACCTACATTTTAAAAAATGTATTTAAGACTCCATGACATTTTAATAACAATTGTGTTTTGTTATGTTTAGTTTACTCACAGGCAGATGACCTCTAACACGTTTGGTGTAACAGTGTCAGGAACACAGTGGGTCAGAAGCACCTCTTGAGTGGACTCATTCACCAGAATAGAAGGGAAAGGGGCAAGAAGTGATGTATGCCCAAACTGAAAATTGTCTATTAAAAAGAAAATAACCTGTTTTACCCTATATGCAGCTTCAACAATTCATGAAACATGTTAAACAGAAGAAACAAGGATGTGGTTGTTTGCTACAGGTGTTCTGATCAGTGAGAGCAGGTAGAGGGTGCTCTTGGAGATGAGGAAAAAAGTCTTACAAAAATACTGAAGTATCCAGGCTTACGTGAGCCCTGATGAAGTCCAGTTGGTCGAAACATGTTGGCTTGGCCATCTAAATATATTTATTATACTTCTTCTGTGTGATTTTTATTTTTGGAGTGCCTGGATACCTAAGTATTTTTTTAATTGATGAAACATGTTTCATAAACCGACCGTGCAGCACCAGCAATTGGACATCCTCATCCTTACAACTGTCAGGGACACAAATCCCCACAAAGTACTCAATCGTTCCCTGTAATTAAAAACTGTTAGTGCATCTTATACAAATACAGTCATGGCGAAAAGTGTTGGCAACCCTGGATTTTTTCCAGAAAATGTACCATTTCTCCCGGAAAATGTTGCAGTCGCACGTTTTGTTATACAAACATTTATTTCCTTAGTGTGCATTGGAATAGCACAAAAAATTTAGAGAAAAAAAACTAATTAAATTTAACCCTAACCCCTAACCCAAAACTCAAAAAATGGTCTGGAAAAAATGAATAACGCCCTTAAATGAATAACTCAAATTTGGTTGCACAGCATTTTGAAAAAAATAACTGAAATCAATTGCTTCTTTTAATCATTGATAAGTTTCTTACACCTCTCAACTGGAATTTTAGACCACTGTACCATTGCAAACTGCTCCAGGTCTCTCATATTGGAAGGACGTCTTTCCCCAATAGCAGTTTTAAGATCTCTCCGGGTGTACAATGGGATTGAGATCTGGGCTCATTGCTGGCTACTTCAGAACTCTCCAGCGCTTTGTTGCTATCCATTTCTGGGTACTTTAGAATAAATTTATGTTAGGGATCATTGTCCTGCTGGAAAAACCATGATCTTGGACGCAAACCCAGATTTACGACACTGGGCCCTACTTTGAGACCCAAAATCCTTTGGTAATGCTCGGATTACATTACGCCTTGCACACAGTCAAGACACCTAGAGGTAGCAAAACAACCCCAAAACATCTTTGAACCTCCACCATATTTGACTGTAGGTACTGTGTTTTTTTCTTTGTAGGCTTCATTCTTAAGTAAACAGTAGAATGATGTGGTTTACTAAAAACTCTCTCTTGGTCTCATCTGTCCACAAGACGTATACCCCGAAAGATTATGTCTTATTCACATCTTTCTTTTATTATGTCTTGGTATTAGGGGTCCGCCTGGGTGTCCTACCATACAGTTTCATTTAATTCAAATTTCGATGGATAGTTCGTGCTGACACTGATGTACCTTGAATTTCTTTGGAACTTGTTTGGAGCTTATCCACCATCCGGACTGTCCTGTGTTGCAACCTTTCATCATTTTTTTTTTTTCTGTCCACGTCCATGGCTACAGTGCCATGGGTTGTAAACATCTTGGTTATGCTCTGCACTGGACAAAGGACCATCAAGATCTCTGGAGGAGGACGTGTAACGTTGAGATTGTTGATATTTTTCCCAGAATTTTGCTTCTCAAGTCCTCAGACAGTTCTCTTTTCCTCTTTCTGTTCTCCATGCTTAGTGTGGCACACACAAACATACAATGTGAAAACTGAGTAAACTTCTCTCCTTTTTTTCCTGCATTCAGGTGGGATTTTTATATTGCCCAAACACGTTACTTGCCCCAAACGAGCATCAAATGCATTTTTCTGTTTTTTTGCGTTGTTCCCAAAATACACAAAGAAAATAAACATGTGTATGGCAAACATGTGTAATTGCAATACTTTACTTTGTGTGTAGAATACTCCGGATGGTGGATAAGCCCCAAACAAGTTCCAAAGAAATTCAAGCTGTCCTGCAGGCTCAGGGTGCATCAGTGTCAGTGAGAACTAGTCGTGGAAATTTTAATGAGATGTAACGCTATGTCAGGAGACCCAGGCGGACCCCATTACTGACACTGAAACAAAAAAAAAGGCAAGACTGCAATTTGCCAAAACGTATGTGAGTAAGCCAAAATATTTTGGGAAAACTTCTTGTCGACATATGAGACCAAGATATAGCTTTTTGGTACAGCACATCATTCTACTGTTTGCTTAAAACAGAATGAAACCTACAAAGAAAAGAACACAGTACCTACAGTAAAATATGGTGGAGTTTCAAATATGTTTTGTGGTTGTTTTGCTGCCTCTGGGTGCCTTGACTGTGTGCAAGGCGTCATGAAATCTGAGGATTACCAAAGGATTTTGGATCGCAATGTAGGGCCCACTGTCAGAAAGCTGGGTTTGCGTCCGAGATCATGGGTCATTCAGCAGGACAATGACCCTAAACATACTTCAAAAAACCCAGAAATGGATGGCAACGAAGCACTGGAGAGTTCTGAAGTGGCCAGCAATGAGTCCAGATCTCAGTCCCATTGAGCACCTGGAGAGAGCTTAACGCCCTTCCAATATGAGAGACCTGGAGCAGTTTGCAAAAGAACAGGGGTCTAAAATTCCTGTTGAGAGGTATAAGAAACTTATTGATGGTTACAGCAATTTCTGTTATTTTTTCAAAAGGGCGTGTAAACAAATATTAAGTTAAGGGCTTTTCATTTTGTCTGGCCCATTTTTTTAGTTTTGCGTAAAATTTGATCAGTTTAGATTTTATCTCTCTGTTTTTTGTGTTATGCTAATCTACTCAAAGGAAATAAACATGTGCATAACAAAACATGAAATTACAATATTTTTTCTTGGATGAAATTGTGCATTTTCTAGAAAAAATCCAGAGAACACTTTTGGCGATGAGAGTATTTTTGAATGTTACCTGTTGGAGGAACACTTGGCAGTACTGTCCAGAAAAGGTTGGAGCCCGAGCAGACTGGCACAGCTTCAACAGACCAGGCTGATCAGTGTTACCGCCCTCCACATTGCTTCCCATTTTACCGAAGGCATCATACACTGATTAAAACATAGCACAATCACCCTTTGTGAGTTACCCATAATAATCTATAATAGTCAGTTTTTTTACAATAAAAATACAAAAATGTTATCACATTCCATAAAATAATAGTACTCAAGTTCCAGTCTTTACTGAGCCTCCTACATTTGCTGCATAAAGCCACTTAATCAGTGTTCCATAATGCAATTGCAATTTTAGCATCACATTAAACAAAATTAACTCAAACTTTTATAGATATAAAGAACTACACTTTTGTTTGTGAGAGGGATATTTAATATTTTGTTACTTACTGCGAACAGCATATACTTTTGGCTGGTCCATGTTTATTTCAGATAGAAATGTGTTTGTATCCATAAGACATCTTCGAGATGGTGTCAAGTCATGTGTCGTGCCCAAGCCTTCACATGGGTGTAATGAAAAAAGCAGCAGCACCAAACTGACTTTCATTTTAACTCTGACTGCACTACCTCACATACAGCTGCCTTTTATAGTCATTGTTCAACATTTACGTCATTAGGATGAGAGCATGAAATTTACGTGTCGAAAGAAGCGACACCTGGTATTTTACCTTGGTGTGAGCAGGATTGTGTTACAACATGAATGTCACTTATCATAATGAACAGGATTAGGCAATGTATCTGTAGTAAGATTAACAAACCACTAGATGGAGCTAAACGATATAGCTAAACTGCTGTGTTAAACGTGGAACTTCAAAACTTCAACACAAATGTGAAACGATACAATAAATACAATAAATCTTTTAGATGTGCTTGGTGCAAGTCTAAGGGAGGTTTTTTTGGTCTTATTTCTGAATTTAGTTATGAAGTATAATATTTGTAGTCATTTGGGGCATTATATCTGGTTTGTTGGCACAACCTTGCCCATTTTCTATAATTCATTCCTGCATTTAAATGTATATATAACATACCTAAAAAACATCCGACCTGCTGATACAGCAATGAAGGGCTATTCATATTTGGAATATTCACATTGGAGTTTATATTGACATGTATATGATTCTTTTCCTGTGTATTATTTCCTTTATATATAATAGAAAGTACACAGCTACTTTACTTACAAATTATAAAGAACACAATTGCCACTCTGTAACACTGTGAACCATTGATTATTAAAATCTGTCAAACTTAGCTCATAAAGCACAATACAACACAATTTGGCACTGAAATATTCACTTGCATTGAGTTGGAATGTTGTAATGCATTACAGTATTAATATAATAGAGTATTAATAGCCCCAGATTGTCAACATCCAAATGTTTATTGATTTAAACTTTAAACGGGAACAACAATTTAGGTCTTACATTAGGGCTGACAATGGGAACTGTTACAAAACCTTTTGTCATACAGTGTACATTCATTAGCAGCATAAAAACTCTGCGTATTGCTTACTAAACACACATTGTTACTATGTTTCAGTATAGGCCACAGTACCCCCAAATTGTCTAGCCCTAGACAAAGCTAAAGGCAATCATAATAAAACTGTAAAAAAAAATATTTATTGAAGTATGCCAACTAATCTAAACATTGTATTTGTGAATAAACTTAACTAAAGTTGACAATCTGCATACATGTTGCATTTGGCTGCATGTTATTTACACCTATGAAGTTTCTTTCATGTAAGCTCTATTGCGTTTGGTCAGTATTCATCGCTTCTCTGCATTAAGCCTACTGGCTTTTGCTTTAATGAAAGCCATCCCATGTGTCCTCATGTGGGTGTTCAAGATCCCCTCAGTTTCAAACTCTCTGCCACACACTTTACATCTGGTGTTTGGTGTGTCGTCGTCATTCTCATCTGCACTGTTGCGCTGGTTCTCTCTTTGGCTCTCGTCACCCCCTTTGCCCTGTCTGTGGCAGTAGCCGAGCCCACGTGGCTCCTTCAGTCGGTGAACGATAAACAAGTGTCTGGATAAAGAGCGAGGCGACGTGTAGCAGAGTCCACACTCCTTACACTGGTATGAAGAGCCATCAGACTTGTGCCGTGGGATGTGCTCATGGAAAGTAGTTATGTTCTCTGTGGTAAAGCCACAGACTGCACACTTATGAACTTTTAGGATATTTACTTTTAGCTTCTTCAAAGGCCCTGAATCAGTGCCCCTGCAATTTACATCCATAGGCCTTTCAAATTCTTCTGACTTCCGCTTTGGACTAGTCTGTGAGAAACAACATACAAGACCTCCTGTTATATTTGTAGTAAAGTCACAGTTAGATTCATAGTATCCTTGGACAGAATGTACAAGATATTAATAGCAAATACTGAAGGCATTAAAAAAGTATAATAGCAAGAGTACCATTTCTTTATCAGACACTGTTGTCGTAATATAAGTACTGGCAGTTTTCTCCTCTTGACCACCCTGCATCAGCGGCATATGTTGGTCCAACAAAACTTTTTTTCGAAAGAGTTGACTTAAAGGTGGGCATTGTCTGCAACAAATAACAAAACATTAGGTCAGTGTTTACATCAATATATAAAAAAAATAACATTTTTACAACTATGCACTCACGGGCTGGAGAGATCTTTTTGTTGCCCCTTGTGTTTGAGACGATTATGTCGACAGAGACTGTGCATTGAACAAAAGGACTTCTCACAGTAATGACATGGGTGCTTTTTTAATATCTAAAAAGAAGTAATAATGACATTGAATACATTTCACTTTAACAAGAAATTGCATAGTGTATGGCTTGAAACTTCCACCTTTCCATGCATTTTCCGCATGTGTCCCACATATGTCTCTCTGGAACCAAAGATCATGTTGCACTCCCCACATGTGTATCCAGTCCTTGGAGTACTTTTCAGCTCTTTTTGGTTGTTACTGTTTGCTCTCTTTGGCCTCAGATACTTGTCTGGTTTGCCATGACAGTTTTCATCTCCACTGTCTGTGTTGTGGTTGGAGTTGGTGGACCTGGTAATAAGAGGGTGGCTGAGACTCAGGTTTGGTGTTCCCTCAGCTGTCTTCAGAGTACCATGAGTGTCCTGACAAAAAAGCAGAACTTATCAAACAATCTCTAACAGATTATACTATTGGTTGCTTTCAGAATGTAATAATGTCATACTGGGGGCACGCATGAAGACCTTCCATTGGAAATACAAAGGGCCTGTCTCATCTCCAAACCAAAATCATGGAGAGGAAAAATGATTGAGGCTTAGAAGAGTGCTTTCCTACCGGCTCCTCCCTGGACCCTGACTGTGATGCTCCGGCAGCAGGACACAAAGGTGGATGCCTTTGTCCTGAGTGCTTTTACTCTCCTCAGACTACCTGATACAGAATCTGCTGACTCCACCTGACCTGTTTTGCTGCACTGAGACTATTTGGAGTTTTTCAGTTTGTTTGTTATGTTTTTACTTCTCTGTGTTAATAAAGATATATTAATATAATTAATCCACAACCTATTATTATTATTATTTCTAATTGGTGACTAGAACCTAAAAAAAATCTGCTTCTAACTATTTTAACTATCATTTGTACCAAATTGTACTGGCCCATAGAATTTCATCTGAAACACAACGTAGTGTACACCTACATATGTATTATCTCAAACAGACATAGAAAATTGATTATACATTTGAAGTTTGTGTCAAATGGCTTGGCAATATATAAATACAATATGCACTTGCATACCATGATGTGATCAAGCATTAGTTGTTTGTTTGCGTAGTACATGGAGCAGTCGGGGCATTTGAAGACAGGTGTCCTGTGAGTATTGACATGCTGTTCCAAATGTGTGTAGAGTAGAGACTGTAGAGTGAATACAGTGTCACACATGGCACACTTGTAGATCAGCCTGGAACACAACAGAAAGAAGTTAAAAGGCTCCATTCAGAAAAGCCTAATTTGTAAGACGACTCCATCTAAAGGTCGACACCTGGAAAAACAATTAAGGAACCAAGCTACCGTGTCTAAAGTCTCCAAATCCTTCAATTAACCACACAATCGGTTTCTCAATAAATACATTGGACATGGGTATTGCCTAACACTGTGTATCAACTATCACAAATTTTAATTTTGAAAACTGTGTTTTTATCATCTTTTGCCAGTTAAGGATAACACACTATTATTTACATATAAAGAGTAGATATAAATAGTAGTATGTTGTGCAAAGATACTTACTTAGGTTCTCCTGCTTTCACTCCTGAATGTTGTGTATTTGCATGGGAGTGTGTCCCAGGTGCTGATTTGAAAGCCATTGGGCAGATGGGACATTTATAGAAGATCTCACAGTGAGAACTTTGGATATGGGACTTGAGAGTGGAAGCATCTGTCGAGATCACACTGCAGTGGACACATCTATTATTAAGACAAGGGTTAATAATTTTTATTATTACTTATTAACTATTATTACCTGAGTTGAGCCCACCAAGGGCTTGAATTATTGTTATGTAAACTAGCTCACCTGTATCCACTCCGCCGGGTGTAGTGCAGACAGGTTTTGTTGACATGATGTGACAGAAAATGGACTGATTGAAAATTCGCTCCGCACTCAGGACAGACATATGGAGATTTATGTTGGTGAATTCTCTCGTGCGACAAAAAACTGCACTTATTTGGCAGAATCATTTGGCAGACAGAGCATGTTTTCTGTAAAATATGATTGGTAGGATTAAATTATGCAATTACAAAATCAGCTAACGGCTATGATATATACACACCTGGCTACTGGAGTCCTGTTTGTAGTGGACTGCAAGAGAGTATACATCCTCAAACATTTCATTGCACTCCCAACACTTAAGATTTTGTCTGTCCAGTTTTGACGTTTCATCCTCCAAGGACTCGGATATTGCAGTACATGACGATGATAGTGGCTCTCTTTTTCCTCTTTTGGAGTGGGAAGTGGAATTTGTACAGTGGATACTTCCTGGATGTGTGGTAATTATCATCTGATCAGTCGGGATTGGTTTGAGGATGAGGTTTGAGCACTGCATGACCAAACCTTTGTTTTTGTGGCTTCTGGCATGACACAGCAGGCTGCACTTGTTGTAAAAAATGAGATTTTTGTTGCAGTGATTGCAAGTCACATCAATCCTGACACTACGACGCTCACAATGCTGGGTCAGGCTTTTCTCCAGGGCAAATGAATCACCGCACTCCAAGCACCTATAGCCTCGAGAGGGTAGACTTATGTTGGCTGTTGATGGAGGGGAAAGGTCTGGGACATATACGGGAACAGGGTTAATGCTGCTGAGGACTTTGTTGAAGGCATCTACCAGCAAGCTCTGAGAACTCCTAAACACTTGTATCTTGGACACCTTTTTGGACATTTGGTCATTAAAGATTGATTTTAGTTGCTGTTGAGATTCGTGCTTTTGTGAGGAAGAGTAGACTTGTTGCTGGTCACAGGAGGAAAATCCCATAGCTTTAGGTAAGAGATTGAGGTTACCAAGATGCACTGTCTTTGGCACAAGTTTAGCATTGGCCCCATTAGAGGAGGGGTACATTATAGCTTGTTGTTGTATGCCATTTGCAGCTTTGAGAATTGCACCATTTGTACTTGGCATAGATGAAGCTGGGATTACTGTAGCTTTGACTGTTGTGTTATCTGATAGCATAAGGCTGATCACTTGAGAACCAACCGTTTTAACAGCTGATACAGGTAAAAAGGCTGTCGCTACAGGTTTAATTGTCATCTGCTTTGGTGCTTCTTTCACAAAGCCACCTGAATTGGCTACTTCTGTTGTTGGCAGTGAAGGTTTTCGTGAAGAGAAGATTGCATTGGTTGTTTGTATAAAATTTTGCCTTTTGGAAATCCCAGATTTTTTAATAGCCTTATGTTCAGAAGAAACTCGAGCAACAGTGCGCTTTATTTGCCCTGTCTTTGTCTTGATTGTTTTAATACGGACCTTTGGGATCACTGGGATGTTTACAGTAACTGAGGAATGAGAACTTTTGCTGCCACCCTCACTTGTGATACTTGAAGGGCTAGCTGGTGGCTTTGTTGGTAACTTCTTTGGGGATTGTTCACTATTGTCAATCTTTGTTGGAGTGTTAGGACAGTCATCTTTGTGATGACTACCTTGTATAGGTTCAGATTCCACTTCTAAAGAATTGTAGGCTTCCACGTTTGCAACTGCAGCCTTTTTGGTACTATGGACAACTATGGCTGCAACACACGGAGAGAGTTTATCTGAAGCCTTGTTTTTTACCGAGGTGGTATCAGTCAAACAAAGCAGTTGTGAGGGCTCATCATTTTTGCTCAGGTGTAGTTCTTCGGATTTTGAAATAGCTTTTAATTCGTCTTGCTGCCAACATTTCTTGGGTGAAACAGAGCAATCTGCATTTACTTGGCTATTGTTGCTCTGATCATGTTTTACATTATCCTGTGCACTTGTTTTTGCTAGATTGTCATCAAAAATGAGGGCATCAGCTCGTTTATTTGTAGATCTATTGAGGGAGTCAGTACTACGTTTGTCACCATAATCTTCAACCTTGTCTTCCTCATCAAATTCGTCAGCACTTGAGATGGGACTGAATTTATTGAATGTAGGAGACTTGTCTCCATTGACATTTGGAGGTCTCCATTTGTTTTGGTTGTGAGCACAGCTTACAGATGGTACAGTGGTACAGTCCTTGTTTCTTGTGTTCTTAACAATGACACTAATGCCAACATCTTGGGACTGAAGCTCATCTTGAGGTATAGCTGTTGAATTAGTTGGTTTGGGTTGGCTTTCATGATCAACTTGACCTGACTCAATAGCAGCTTTAGGATCCACCATGTCAGGGATGTCAAAGGCTGCAAGTAAATCATCAAAGTCTGGAGTCTTCATATCTCCCATGATCTTGCACAAATCAGCTCACCTAACAAATAAATATACATTATACAATGCACAGTAAGCTTTACTTAACTAAACCCAATCAAACTATGACTTTACCATGGTACATTCCCGTTTTGACCTTTCAAACGACATTTTTCCCCCACTATTTAAAATAATTATTATCTAAAAGGTTAATTACAGATTTTTCTCATTTATTGTAACCATACAACTTTATTCATTAGAAATGTGTATATATATATATATATATATATATATATATATATATATATATATATATATATATATATATATATATATATATATATATATATATATATATATATAAAGAGAAAACAGCCAAGCCTATTGTGCTACTAACATTTAAATGCATATGTTATTGGGTCAGTACTGATTTCATAAAACTGTTGTCCAGACAATGGTTTGATGTTCAGAGCAATGCTGGGCAGAAAATATGAAGCATGACTATAATAATAATAAAACAAAAAAAAAAAGGCAACTGAGCTGTGGGAGCAGTAGATGGGCTTTGAGGGGGGAAAAAAAGATCACAGACATCATTTGCAGAGATCTTTAATACTAATATTACCAGACTGTACACAATTCACACCATTTAGACTCATTCATTCTTGAACCCCTGTCAAATAATGGGACATAAACATTATATGTGTGTTCCGTCCAATGCAATTTAATTAAATAAGAAAAAGGTGCAAATTGCATCATATTTTTTCTCTTGAGTTTTCTTTCCTTCCTTTCTTCCATCCTGACTGCAACATAGAATGACAATACCTCTGACTCATGACACAATATCTGCCCAAATGTGCCTGAAAAAAGTCCGTTTCTTCCCCATCAAGGCCCAGATTTAAGGGTAAGGTTTCATCGATTGATCTGTTAAATTGCAATGCTTTGGGTAAGAATCCGTCTTCTAGTTTTAAAACTATCAGACAGACAATATAAAAGATGGTGCTGGTGAGTGTGTGAGCCTGTGGATGGGTGTGTGAGGAAGACTCTCCTGCAGATTCACTCTGTCAGCCACGTCCCCCCTGCACTCATCTATTCCCATTCCTCCCTGTGAGCGTGCCCATGCTGCAACCACGACGACTGCTACAGTAGTAACGGCTCCAAGGAGTTCTGCACCACAGCTAAGCACCACAGAGCTGCCACAGAAGGAGTCTGGAGCAGCCCTCTGTATCTCTCAGTGGAGCACAGAGACGGCATTGTTCCTGTCTTCCCTCCATCTGCCTCCAACCGGTTTCAGCTGGTTCTGGTCACCCAGCCTACAGCAATACTTTGCTGCAGTACGGCCTTAGAATCGGAGACAGAAGCCTAACCTGCAGGACATATTGGATTTTTGTCTCTGTATAACATGTAAGTATCTATATTTACGAGATATGCCATCAACATACTTAAGCCAATATGTATTTTCTCCTAGTTAAGGCCTCTGTAAGAAAAGGAACAGTGAAGCATACAGAAAATACAAGAAATGAGCTATTGATATGGGGCAAAAAAGAGGTGGATGGTGATTTTCTCTACATGCGTATATGGAGTAAACAAAGCAGACTAATAAAGATGTTATTCACTTACGTAACAGAGGATGTTCTCTTCATGGTGATGGCGGGAGAAGCTCACTCTTGGCCTTTTCCTCAGCCACATCCCCCAGTGCACACATACACACACTGCTCCAGCCCGCCCCCGACACCCAATAAACGCCAAAAACCTGACTTTGATACTAATAGCCCTCCAGCTACACCTCCAGTGCTGTGGTCTTAGAGAAAGCAATGTAAATATGCACTAGCCACTGTCTTGTCTCACACAGAGCAGTAATCTACACAGCAACTCTGAGAGCCAATGCTGCCCACTGTCCCTGCTGCCACAAAGACACACATAAACATGCAGCATCATGCATAAACAGAGAAGGCATACCCTTGTGAGGTTTCCACACAGGTATTCAGTAAAAGGGCATCTTCCTGTGCAAGCCCCATGTTCCCACTACAGTATTTGCCCAATGTCACATCCTTCACTGTTTTCCCTCTCTCATTTTCAGGGTCATTCCCAGATTTTAATCTTACTGCAGGCCCTTTTCCTCTCCAGCCCCTGCCACCAGCACCAGCTCGGCTTTAAGGGACAGATGGAGAAAAGGGGGCAGTGTTTTGCAGGCGAATCAGGCCTTTTGTCTGTGTGAGGGGGTGAGGGTCTCTCACTTTGGATTGTACAGCAGCAGCTGGTGCAGAGACAGAAGAGAGAAAGGGAGACAAGCCACAGAGGTTGGAAGGAAAATGACAATCAAGAGACAGGATTACTCAGCAAGAATGGGTTCAACCCTACACACTACTTCTGATGCTGTTGCACTTCAGTTTGCTGTAGACTACAAATATATATAGAAAACAACTATTTAAATATAAACTGGAACATCCATTGACATCACTGTATTTAAGAACAACATAACAATTACAAGTAAATAAATCACTAATAGAGCTACTAATTGTGATATCCTACCTGACTGAAGCAGCTGTCTGTCAGTTGTCTGGCCCTGGCAGCATCAGCCATTAAAGCATGAACTAACCATCGTACCAGGTCTGTTCAATATGCGACACACGTACATTGATACACTGAATAGACGTTTCTGAGTAAAAAGGCCCTGATCTCAAGTGAAGCAGATTCAAAGCAGGAGATGGCGCTGAGGATATTGTGTTCCTCACCTTTCACTGTCGTAGTCACATGATCGCAGCCAACCTCCATTCATGATGTCTACACTGCTCATGCATTTAGATCAGACTCAGGGATCAGTCATAAAGCTGCAGTCACATCTTTGTAGACATTGGTTAATTAGAGCTTATAGCATCTAGTTAATGAGTAACATACACATTACTATTTGCCTTACAACATCCACACACATTTGATCATATTTTATTTTAAAAAAAGTACTCTTGTAACATTCATTCTTCTGACAGTGGTAATGCTTGAGTGTCTTCATTGAAATCACTGATTTGACAGCTGCCATGGGACAACCACAGTCTGAAGGTCTTACAATGGAAAATTGCTTCCACTAATTGTCACTTTTGCTCTGAAAGACTCCTCTCATTAAAAGGCTCCATTTTATCTGGAAAACAATGTTATTTCAGTTAACACTCCACTAGGGCACTTAATGTAAAATGACAATTTAAAAAGAATAGCTGTTTTTAATATCTATGCCTGCTATATTAGCTATGACCCTTAAGAATGAGTCATTTGTTGCGCATTTATTGATAACTATAGTGCAAAATGAAATTAATATAAGTACAAGAGCGCTTTCGCGTTAGCCATCATTTATTTTAAAGTTGACCTACAGCACCATCTGGTGGATGATATTTCACGGGTTACTGTGTTATTTGTGTTTGTTCCATTATCAATGAAAGTTTGCAAAAGTTTGCAAATGTGCAGTGCTGGCATATTTCAAAATATAAAAAAAAAATCCCCAATTAGATTTAGTATAATTGTCTTAAATTAACGTCCTTCTTTATTGATGGAAATAAGGGGTTAGCAATCAAAAGAAGTGGCTGTTTGACTGATTATTAAGTGCTGTACTGATTACAGACTACCTTTAAAATGCTGTGACCTAAAGACTTTTTCAAGTGTGCTGCAATATATTATAATTTAATTGCTAATAGTTGTATTGCCACACGTCACACAAGTTGATTTCCAAACTTTTGATCAACTTTTATTGCTATCTTTTTAAGAAAATTGACAAATAAATGACAAATATAATTTTAATACGTTATATTTTTTAACACAGCACTGTAGTTTCACACAATTATATATATTTTTTCTTACAGGATTTTATTATAGGATTTCTTATAGGATTTTATCAAAGCACTTTTCTGTATTTCATTTTTGTATGCATTTTATCTGGCAAGTCTTGGTACTAACAATGTTTAGGTGACTCACTGTGTTTTGTTTAAGGTCATCCATGGACAATGATGGCCACATACTCGCTATTGCCTTCAATGGAGGAGTATCGCACCCCCTGTAAAGGGGATGTGACTTGTGCCAAGAGGTAACCCTAACCTTTTCAACACTAATGTTACCCGCAGACCTCCACTTAAAGCATATTGTGCTCCCGTATCTGTCACTGTTGTGTATTGTATCTGTTTGTCAATGCAGGGATAAAAAAGAGCCAGTCTTGTATGAAGACTATACCGTTTTTAATTTTCATTGTTGATGTTTCCAATGGGCTCGCAGTGGCAGTCTCAATAATTTTAGCCTATTTGTTAGCTTATTTATTATGCTTGTTGTATTGTCTGTTTCAATGTCACATTACCAAACTGAATCATGCCTACATTAAAGACAAACTAAATACACTTTGGTATCTGGTATTTCTTTTTCTGGCATACATTATTCTGATTTTTTGATTGCTCATTGACCCTAGTAAGATATCTACCATTATTCATCCCAACCCATTATTCATTGCAATTATGTGATCATGAAATGACGCTGACACCTCCTGCAAATGCAATCACCCAGCAATCTTGAGGCAAACAATATGGACCAATAATAATTACAGACTAGTCTCGTTTGTCATCGCTCTTGGACCGGCTACTTTTAAAATCTCAGTTGACGTACGGCTCTTGCATCAGGAGGGGCATTTAAGTTTACCTAAAAGACATTTCTACCCAACGCACCGAGAGAGGAACTTCTCCGCAACAACAAAGCGAATGTCTGCATTTAACAAGTTGGAGACAGTGATGGATTTTTGATGAAGTTTCTAAAAGTAACGTAGCCTGCTTGATAAGACAAAACATGCGCGCACTGTGGTCCCCATGGACTTGCAGACCATTTCTGCCGCTCTTTGTGATTCTCGCAACAATTTCCTGTTTTTTGCACTCCATAGAAAGTCCTGCACCTGTGGGGAAAATGTATCCACGCGGCAATCACTGGGCTGTAGGTAAGCTTCACGCGCAACAGACTTAATGGCTTTTATTCTTCAGCACGCCTTTTATTGTTTTTATAGAATAATGCTGTAAACAGACCCAGAGCTTTTCTTAGGCTATACATTAGACCTGTCTGTTGGACACGTAAATTAAGTTGTTAAGTTTCTGCGCTAATAGCTGTGAGGGATGTGTGTCTTATCTAACCCGTTTTTTCACGTAAACTCCGCAGGTCATTTGATGGGCAAGAAAAGCATCGATAGTTTCTTGTCTTTCCAACACACTGACTACGACAGAGACCACCTCAGAGACCCCCGGACAGAGGAGACTCCGCGGCTTCAGAGAAACGCGCGTCTGAGGGAGCGGAAAAGACGCACCGTGCAGACGGCTCACGCGCACAAGCTGGCCCTGCTGCACAGCAGGTGGAGACGAGAGGACAGGTACAAGTATCTCCGAGAGGTAGGCTAGAAGCAGATACATTAGTATTTTTAAAGTTACAACATTTTTAAATGATGTGTTTGTTGTCTTGTAGATAACCGACCTGCTTCTGACGTTCAAACTCCTGGAGAATAAATCTATTTGAGTGTTGTTGTCATTATGAAATATGGTCTGTTTCTATTGTAGCAATACGCTAAAATCGTGTATTCAAGAATGCTGTCAATAGGTTACGAATTCACCACTGAGATATCCTGCTTAGGCACCAACCTGACACGTTGTTTAAATCATCCACTTGCACCACAAGGTGGCGCACAACTTTCACAAGCTGTAATTAAAGTGTGTCCGTGGCTCATTGACTGTTGTGAATAATAAAGAAAGTCATCCTTACCGCTGCCTTCTGTCCTGCAAGACACACAAACACAGTGGTCCTGTGCTGGTCCGGGGTGGGCTGGAGCCTACATTATTTACTCTGGCATCAATAGAAGATGCTAATGGACACAATTTGGCTACACGCAACTTTTCTAAAGCTAAGAAAAGATTTCCCTTCCTCTTTCTACTTCCATTTGTTACGGCTGATCAGTAAACAAAGAGAACAAGAGTTGCAAGACATTTGGAGGCACTAAATCCCGCAGGCGACAAGATGAAGTTTACAGAGGCTAATGAGCTGGAAATAATGAGGCTCAAGACACGTCTTCAGAAATGCAGGAAGTGTCACATTTGAAGATAGTCGTATCTGAAGTAGTCTCTTCTGGGTTAAATAAAACGTTAAAACGTTTATTGACAGAATGTAACCAGTTCACATGTTTTCATGATAGATTATCTGAGTGAGAGGAGCCTACTGTGTAAGAAAAGGATTCTTTAAACGCAGATAAAGACAAGACCTTTTCATGTAGCCTATATTTTCCCCGCCTGACTTTTACCTGTGCCGTCCGTAAACTTTCCGTAAATGCCATTTAATCAATACACGGTCGTGTATTTACAAAGCATTGCATTGTGGGTCAAAAAAATGAAGCGGGAAAAGTCCAACAGAGTTCTTTTTAGAGAGAAAAAACACACGTTTGTAGTGAGTAAAATCTAAACCTCACTTTTATAAATTATCAATTAATATTAGGCCCAAGTGTGCGCTGATAGATTATCAAGATGAATTAAAACGACTGCTTTCTACAACCAAAGCTTGAATAGTTTGGCTGGTTCATGGTTAACTTTCCTCAAGACAGGGGTGAAACTAATTCTAATGTTTTAGTGGATTTTAACAAACGTTTATGTATGCTTGTATGTCGGGTAGCTGTTATTTCTATTGCGAATTTATAACATGTTTGCACTATTTTCAGGTAAAGTGAGTGTGGATATCTGAAGAAGCAGAACGTTCAACATCCAATGCAGATGTATTAGCATGTGATTTATACAATGGCATATGGCTATCCTGTTTTTGGTCTTTAATGCACCTTTACTCTGTTTGTATCTATGTATCATTAATTCCCTCTAATAAATTCACAATAATCTTCTTCCAGTGAGTTTTTCTAAGTGAATCTGGACAGAGGGACCAAAGCTGAGAAGAAGAGGAGTCAATGTCGAGATCAGATTCAGCAAGTTTCTGAAAGAGGGAAATCCATAACCAAATAACTTTTTTCACTTAAATAACTTCCATTAACCTATAGGTGTCTTGAGTTTTATTTTAGGAAAGTTTGTATTTATTAACACAAAAAAATCTGTATGCTTTTGGTTTGAGAAGGGCTTTGTGACGTTAAGATAGAAGAAAATAATTAGTAATTCAATATGTTAAATAAAGACATGTCCATCATTTGGATGGAGAAGTGTTAATTAACATAACATTTTCCATTTTGGACTGATTGAATTTTACAACGCATGTACCATAAATTAACAGCACCTAGTTTTAACAGAAAACTCAAAAAGAATTACGGAGAATCAGCTGGTTATTTTCTGCCAGTAATTTTTGCTGAGTGTAAGTTGAAAAAGCACTTACACAACAAAATTACAGAACATAACACTGCTGCCAAAATGAAAGAATAAAGCCTTGTTTTCATCTTATCATGTCACCTATGAAAATTATAAGATAAATCATAATCATACATAATACATTGTGCATAGGAAGTTTATTGTCACATAGGCTTACATCTTTAATAATTATTAGGCAGTTGGAATAAAAAACAATAGGCTTATACAACCACATACACAGAAAAATTGCTTATAAAAGAGTCGCCGCAAACTAGTCATAGAAGACACACGACCGTAATCTTTAACAACTGCAGTATTTTAATTTGTGCTGACGTACAGTGAACATCTTTATTTTTAAACCAGTTTTTCTTTGGACTTAAAATTCCAACATCAGAAGAATGGAATATTTCATAGTTCAATCATGACGTACAGTTTAAGAGCTATTAGGTCCATTGTTGCTCTCATTTAGATGAATCACCATGACTTTCCAATTGATTGAATGTGTTCCTTGGCTTTCATCCTTAGTGTGGCAATACTGGAGTTTCTGGGATCCACTGAACATTGGTACGGCACAGGGGGGCACATAGATCTGATGAGGGGCAGGTGAGTGCTGTGAGCCAGGGCAGGGGGGCCGAGGAAAGGGGTCTGTAGTGTCGATGGTGAAATGGAGGGAGGCGATGCAGTGTATGTCCCAGGAAGAGTGTGCTGTGGGCTGAAGCCGGGGAGCGACTGCATGGAGGTGGAGGAGCTGGTCAGCCAGGAGTCCATCTGCAGCCCAGAGCCCAGCGCCTGAGTCGGGGATCGACTGAACGACAGCAGTGAAGGGCTGTCCTGCAGTTTGATGGAACTGACTTCAAGCTTCTCCTGTCGCCTCCACTTTGCACGTCTGTTTTGGAACCAGACCTAGAGAAATTAACATGAAAATGTATTAAAAACAGTAGAGACAGGGAGCTTGTCTTCTCATAACCAGTGGTGCTTGTGAAAAATAATACAGTTAATTGAGAAAAAGACAAATATTGAGCAATTGCTTTGTTAGAAAAAATATTTAAAAGCCTTTATTTCATGAGGCCAGGACATACACTCTGACGCATGTGAAATAAAGGCTTTATATTTGTTCAAACTGTTATATACACAGCCTATATTTTTTTCTTTCTTAAATTCAAATAAATTACCTTAAAATCTTAGTCTATAGCCACATTTATTACAAACACTGTCATTTTGTCTACTTTACAATAAATTCTAGACTTTTTAGTTATCTGCCACATAGTCATAACCAATAGACATTTAAAAAAATATATTAACACCACTTTTTAGTCCAGTCGTTAGTTGCCTTATGACTGCAGGCATTCAATTTAAACATTTTCCAATCAAGTATTTTTTTTTAGACAAACAAATCAATTCAATAAATTAAAAAACTCAATTAATGAAAAATAATGACAAATCTTTGCTTTGTATGGGCTTTTATCCTTTCAGTGCTGGTGCAGCGGGGCATAACAAGTGTACGGTACCTGCACGCGGACCTCCGGAAGGTTGACTTTCAGGGCCAGTTCTTCTCGACTGTACACGTCCGGATAGTGAGACTTCTCAAAGGCTCTCTCCAGCTCATGCAGCTGGAATGTGGTGAACGTTGTCCGGTTCCTCCTGTGCTTCTTCTTTGAGTTATCATCATCCAACAACTTGCATCCTCCTCCTCTGTCCGGAGAGTCCACGCACGCTGATGGCGCAGTGACGTTTTTGGCGCAACACTCAGCTGCGGAGGCGAGAGGGCAACAGGTGAGCCGTGGCTTTAAGTTAACTTTTTTAATGATAATTCGCTAGATTGAGTTCTTTGTTGTTGTTGAAAGCATAGGTTGGGTTAACTGAAATTTGTAAAATGTAAGACGTAAAAGTAAAACAAAAAAGTTGACGAAAAGTCCACTATGGGCTTGTAAAATAGTAATGAAGCGAGACTATATTTAAACACACCAAAATGTGATTATTTTCTGATTTCCGGAGCTATATAATCATTTAAAGTCATTTTAGTCATCATTTTAATCATCTTATAACTTAAATATCAGATTTTGTGTACGCTTGTGACAGCAGCCATTGATTATTATCCTAATACCAAACCGAACCACTTGAATGAACTTACTGTCAAAATTCTCCGAGTAGGAGTGGGACTTTTTCTTCGTCGGGGTCACCGTGACATCCTCACTGCGCGCAGCATCGTTTCCCATATCTCTGTCCATCATGTTGTAGGACTTGTGGAAGAGTCCGTCCTCTTTAAAGCCCAGGATGGCCTCTATGCTGTGCACCGTGGACAGGGGGCTGTGGATCGCGCGCACCGGGGACACAGCCTCGTTCATGATTGGAGCAGGGGATCCGAGGAGCCACATTGATCGCACAAGTTGAAGAAAGTAACAGAAGAGGGGAAAATGTTCCAGCAGTCAATGTAAAGAATACGTTTGAATCCCAAGTTGTCACGCCCGCAAAAGCCTCTTCCTCAGAGCATTCAAACAATCTTCAAATGAGGCTTTTAAGCGGCAAGACGCCTATCCTTGTGGCAACCCCACTGGACGTCAGAAAAGGGGACGTCCTGTTGGATTTAGGGATAACACGTTAAACGGTTGCCCCTGAAGACACATGCGCCCTCCATCACTCCTCCTCCCTATAAGTGTGCCTCCTCTCTACAACTGCCAATATTGTCTCTAAACCTACTTACATAAATCTTAAAACCATCTTTCTGCTCCTCCAGATGTCATGCTCATGTCAGACTGTGAAAAAGAGGAAGATTAGGCTCACAGATTAAGGTACAGCAAAACCATAATTACATGACTTCTTAGTACACAGATTGAAGCATAATATTTAATCAGCACATCATTATACTATGGCAAAAAGAACACATCTCAGCCTTCTATCATACATCAATGATTTAACTAAAAGAAACAGCATTCACAACATTCAATTCAAGATGTTGATAAAAAAGATCTTGTAAAAATGTTAAAATGACTTTAAAAAAATAAAATGTGTGGATGTCATTGATCTCTGTAAATGGGTGTACTGCTAAAATTCAATGGTGAACATATTTCAGAGAAAAGGGCCCCTCTTTTGTATGAATGCATGTTTTGGAGGCATCATTTTAGTAATTTGGTGTCGCTGAGTGCTCAGACCATCACTAGTGACCATTTCCAGTATTTATCCACCTAAATGTGAGGTGTAACCACTTAACAGCAAATTTAGTCTGACAGCAGCGTGGTAATCCCACTTAAGGGGATTACATTGTTTTACTCAATAAAGTTAAAAGCCCAAAACTATTGAGCTTTTCCTAATTACAAAAGGTGACCAGAGCCTTTGTTTGACAGAGTGAAGTGGGGGAAGGAGGTCAATGAGTTACTGGATCAATTAACTTCATCGTTATAGCTCAAGCATTTGAATTTGACAGCATTACACCAAACATTCACATACTGAACTTTATTTGATTCATTTCTTTCCCTTTGCTTTTAGTTATCATGACATATCATATGATAATAAAACATTTTTCAAAAGCTGGGCTGAGTTATTTAAAAAAAATATTAGTTTAAAGGTATGAATAACACTTACTGAATGTTTTCCCACAAACAAAATATTACACAGTTGGGCAGATTCCGCAGTTTGATAGGGACAAAGTGACAACCTTGAGTTTACTGATCCTATTAGTTGGTAATCCCCGGACTTCACAAATCCACAGACATTAAAACACAGGTCCATGTCAAACTCTAAACTTGTTTCCCATACCCGCCCCAGCAGGTGTTTAGATAATGCCCAATTAAATGAAGACAAATTTCTTTATTTGTCGCACTATCATTGAATTAGTCTGGTCGGATTAAGGATAGTCTTTGTCCGCTTACTAGCAATAGATTAATTTTATTATTATTATTATTTTTACAAATAGGGTGTACAATTCAATTTGACCATGTGTAATTTCAGAAATGTTTAGTCATTCCTAACAACACATTGTAGCTTTTACAAAACAGTATTATTACACGAGTCTTAAAAAAATGTAATACAATGTATGTTATGTTTATAATGCAAGTAAGTCTGTTTTTATTTTTTGCATGATTTTTGAGTAAAAGAAAACAACTAAAATAGAGTATTTTTTGAGGCATAACATAAATAGACAGAAATCACTCTAATAAGTCTGGGAATTTATTAAAAGGAAGCGTTCAGTAGGCTCATTTAACACACTCACACAGACAACAGTGTTCCATATTCACCACACAGCACACAGCTGAAGATGACATTACATTGTTAGGAGGGAGAGTGGGGCTGTTCAGGTTTTAGCATTAGAAGGTGGTTTTGTTTATAGTTGGGCAGAGGGAATATTTACAAAAGTTACAGTCAGTGGTCTAGACCTGCATAGTACCATTTAACATGTACATGTGATCTCATACTGTTAAACCCTGGTGGATTCTTTGTTTCTTTTCTCTTCACATGACAGAGCACTTCTCCTCGGCTTTGGTCTTGAGCTCGGTGACAGTGGCTGACGCCTTCTCCTTCAGTTGGTCCATGTCCATGTTCTGCAGGTTCTGAATCTGGCCCATAAGGGAGTCCTTGCCCTCCTCCTCTGTGGCGTCCTCGTCCACCATCTTGAGTAGCTCTTCAGGCACATCCACATCATCTCCAGCCATCTCAATCATGTTTTCATCCTGCTCGCTCTGCAGGTAAGAAAAAACAACAGCAATCAGACAATGCACAGGAGCATTATGAAAACATATCCTTTATAATAATACATCTTTTGTGTGGATTAGCAGGTATTTTAGATTTAACATACAATGGATCTTTCTATTGAGATTATGGGAGATTTAGAACAACATTAGGTGTTTTTTAAACAATGCTACAGTGAAAAATATTTTATAGGATTAGATTACATGTTTTCAAAAACATTTGTTGTTTACTACTATGGTCACTGTCCCACTGAGATCTGGTACACAGACCAGTTATTTTTTACATTTTCTTAGAAGGTGATCTGTTTTGAACTAAAATTGTCTGTATTGTATGTTTAAAAAGTTTTAAAAACACAACACAGACAACGTTGTGTTAGAAGTCATTGTCATTCAAATTGTTTTCAGTAGCTTGTGTTATGTTGTGTTTTTTAATTGTATGAAATACCTACATTTTATTTACCAGTAAATGGTCATGTAAGGCGAATGAAAAGAAGAGCAAAGGTTAAATCAACAGCTACAAAGAGATAAAACAAATATGTTGAATAGTGTGGAGCACTGTAGCCAGTCTGTGGGATTATGTCAGAAGTGCTTTGGTGTTTTCTCTTTGGATCCTGACGATAGGCTAAAGATATCCTCTGTAGCAATGCACGGGATTTAAATCCATTAAACCGCAAACATTTACTGTTTCAATCAAGTCCTTTTCTAATGCTTGTTGAATACACAATAAAGCATTAAAAATCTGTATTTGATGTGAAACCTGTAATTTAGTTACCTTTGTTCCATTCAAGCCTTATACAACGTAAACATAATTAACAGCAATTAATTGGTTCATTTGTGTTGCCAACCAGCTTTTGTTTTGTCGTGAACGTGGTTTCAGGTTAAAAGACGAATATTGAAAGGGTAAAAAGCCATTGTCAGAAGAAAGAATACTGCTGCCATTGTAAAGCATTGTGTAGTCAAGGCCTTCAATGTTTGCAGTTGAATAAACATAAGAAAACAATTCTACTACAAATAGGTTTAGCTCTACTACCGCCATCTAAAGCAACGTATTGTCCCAAATTATTTATTAAAGAGTTCTCAAATTGTTAGAAATTAAATTCGAACATACCTTCTTTGCTCCCTCCATAATGTCAAGTTTGTATTTCTCAAACGCTGAGCTACTAGCATATGCACTAAACTGTCTTCGTCTACAGTGGCTTCTCCCTAATGAGCCTAGACACCTGCTCAGGAGCACCTAACATTTCCAGGACCTTGTTCAAACCTTGCTTCCTAATCCACTTGTGTTGCTTCGTGCAGTAGAGATTGGCAACATAATAGAAATGGTGTCCTGTAGTGTACATCTTCCCCATGTGCTTTAGTATGAATCCATGAGAAATGTAAAATAGATGTAAATATTCATAATTAAGGATTTACCTTTGGCAGTCTGTATTTGTCTCTAAGGCAGACGCGCAATGTTGCCCTTTCTGCTTTCTTGTGTAGGAAATCTGCATCCCTCTCCATTCTGAAAAGTAAGAAAAGAAGGTACAATACTAGGAGATGGATGTATTATAATGTAACTATTCATATAATTTACGAAATAATAACCATCCAAGGTTGTTGTTTTGGCCCTATTTGAACACAATATTTTATGCAGGCTTTGAACTGGCACAATGATTACTCTGCTAAAGTAGTTTATGAAATGCATTTATTACACTCATTATTATAACAGTGCATGATTTTCACCATGACTGCTCTGAATACAATTATTTAATTGTATCTATGTGTAGATATGCACATCTGGTCTAGATGATCAAACTGAGTTGTGCAGATTTCAAATTAAGCCAAGAGGCTGCAAAACAAACCATGGTTAAGAAAAATAAATACATGTGTCTGAGGACATGTCTGAATTTATAATCATATTCAAACATTTTCCACAACAGGTCCGGTGAGGATAGGGATAGTGAATCTGGTTATGTAATAGGGCCTGAGCTCTCATGCAAAAAAGGAAAAGATATAGTATATATATTTTCTTAATGTGCCAATATACTAATCTAAGCAAAGTATGCAGATTGAAACTTTTTATTTGAAGAATTATTGTATATTATATACAGTTTTCATACAAGGGGTGTCATCTAGTAACAGACTAGTAAGAACTGCTAAACACATATACTACTACCTACTATAACATTCATAATGTTTTGTTTAGATAAATTTAACACCAAATGTACTGAAAAGCAAATAGTTCAGGTCAGATGACACATAGTGTAGCCATTTCATAATGTACCAGCAAATGGCACAAAGAAGATGGAGTCCTGCCATTGTCACTACTTACTTCTCTTCCACCAACTGTTTCTGATACTCCTCATATTCCTCGCGCGTCATCCCAGCTGCTTTTGCAGGATCTTTAGGGGCTTCGTCTTCTTCTTTGTCACCTCCACCACCAAGACCCATGCCTGACAAAGGGTTTCCAATCATGCTTTTGATCAAGAATGCCATCTTCTCTTGTCTAATATAACTGCAAATTCACCACCAAATAACTACAATATATCCTGCAGAATACAAATATTCCTCTGCTCTATAGCTGTCACATCCAGGGTAGCTTTGTACTCAACCTGCTGCTTGTCTATGGAGCCAAGGACACACTGACGACAAGCAATAGACATAAACAGGCACGCACAATCTTACGCACACATCGTTGTGCCCCAGCCGTAATCTGGATTTAATCCCTCGTGCTTCACTATACTAAGAGGCAGATGGCCTGTTTACAATTTTTCTTTCATTTCCTGCAGTTTCTTTTTTTATTTGGTCATTTTGTGTGTTCCTTCACAAGTCATGCTGCATCTCTTCTCATAAAAATACATTTTGGGACGGAGACATCAACTTCTGACTTCAGTTGTGACGTTTCCACCCACTTGGGGTTAATCATATTAGTGAAGTGCGGGCCACGTGCTGAGGCGGGTGAGACCAATGGGAGCAGAGAGAGGAGCAGGATTACAGGCCTCTTTATCCCCATCGAGCTGCCAGGCTATTGTTCAATGGGGGATGATTGACAGGATGGTACAAGCGAAGCGCTGCAATGCCATTCCTGTGCTCCTTTTATATTTTACACTTAAAACTATTGCATTCATTTGAACTAACAATCCTGCACTACTTTTTAGGAATACAACAAATCTTAAACTAGTCCTCTAAAATACGTCCTTGTCTGTTCCCAGCCTGAATAAAACGAGGGAAAGAAGGGTGTCTAGTGTTTACACCCAGGGCAAATTAACTTGGCACATGCAGAAGGTGGATTGTTTGTTTATAGCCTAATAATTCCATTGTAATTCAATTAAAAAACAATTATACATTTTTACAAAAATGACATTGCATTGCATCACATTGACAAATGTAATGTTAACCCTACTGTAGAAATCTGTATAAAAGTGTGTTGCGTTGCATATGTTGTGTCCAAATGTCATGGTCAATGCCCTGTTTGATCTCAGAAGCTAAGCAGGGCCTAGTTAGTCCCAGTCAGACCACACTGGTTCCACAGGCGAGCAGAGGCGTCTAATGCCAACTGAGGTTGTGCCCTTAGGCAAGACATTTCACCCGCCTTGCCTTGTATGAATGTGGTGTTTGAGTGAGTGATTGGTGGTGGTTGGAGGGGTGATGGCACAGACTGTCCCAGGGCAGCTATGGCTACAACAGTAGCTGACCACCACCATATGGAATGAATGAATAATGTATAAAATGACTTTGTCTGGAAAGCACTATATGGTACTAATGCATTAACATTATTACCATCTTGTATGTTTAAAAACAGGCAGCATCAGTCATATCAAGTACTTCTTTATGGAAAGATTTACAGGCATTTATTTAAAAAAAAATCATATGTCAAAACACAGGTTTTTTATGATGGTGTTCTGTTGTGACTTTATATGAAAGGCTATGGATGGGCATTAAAACTGGACCAAATGAGAAAGAACACTGAAGAACATGAAATATGATGGATGTCAGTGTCATACTAGCATTCATACATACAAGGCAACATCAATGATCAAATTAAATCTTCAAATTATTACAACAAACTTCAAAATTCATAAACATCAGCAAATTGAATTCTGTGCAAGTAAAATAACTTATATCCAATACTTATCAAATCAAAAGAACTTTTTTGCAGCTGCCTCTTGTTGACTTCTAAAAGATAAAAACAAATATGTTAGTGTTCACATATTTATAACATAACATTATGTTCAAATTACTTGAAATAACTCACTTATACATGATGTAGCAGAAAAACACAACTGACTGGACGACTATGAATATTATAAAATGCATGGTGGAAAGACATGCAGGCACTGGAGGTGGCTCTGGGCATTTGATTGCCTTTTCAGCAGGATTCTGAATAAGATTCAACAAGGAGAATTAGGAGAATTGAAAGAAAAGGCATGGAGCATGATTAACATGTTGACATAACAGTGATACCTGCAGATTTTTTTGAACGAGATGGTCTACATCTCTTTTGACTAAGTGCAGATGTTCCTTGATGTCATTAAAATGTTGAAGGCTCTCATATGTTCCCATACCACCCGGGTTGGCCTGGTGTTGAACTGAACCAATCTGCTTCAGAGACTCAAAAAACGAGGATCTGTGGAAACAAATATACAGTAATCTTAATCAAAAGACCAGAAAAATACCCACCCAACAAGTTAAACACTGAATAATAACATGTTAAATTCACTTTGGTATCATGATTCCCAGCCACAAAACTGAGCCAAAATTAATCCCTAAATCCATACTCACAAGAGACTACATACTCTTAAATTTAAAATACAGAAATTACCATCTGATAAAGGGGGCATGAATGTTGAATTAATCTCTCATAAAACATGTCCCTTTACAGATTACAAATAGAGGAGGCTAAGAAGCATTCATGCCAGCAATGTTATCACCATTGTCTGACATAGTACAAAAAAAATCATTGTTTTTCATTGTTATTTAATAAAATAAGTGATCTCATATGAATAATCAGATGGTGTTATCCATAATCTGAGGAATGACGAAATAAAACATTTACAGAATCGGACAAAACTGTACTTTCACTGTACTTTTAACTTTCCGTTTCAAAGACGATTATAGACAAAAAGACTCAGATTTAACACATTATAAAATTCACACGCACATAAGAGGGCCTGGGGGCAGGATTATGACCAAAAAAACAATTGGACCAAAACCCTTAGCCCATGTACTGTAGTATGACAGATGTATTAAGACAGCATCTAATCTGATAAGGAAAACAGTGCTAAGATGTGGGCTTTTCTTGCCCCGACACATGGCTGGCGTCTGAAAAGATGATGCATAAACAAAATCTAATTTGTTTCAGGGAATAACCAAAATCTTCCTTGAGAAAGTAAGTGAGCATTTATTAAAGCCTACATCTAATCTTCATCTGCCTCAAGTGACCCATTTATGAAGAGACACTCCTTAAATATTAGTCCAAGAGGGAGTCCTATCATGACCTCTTGAATTTCAATGACAAGGCAGGATAAAATGAATCCTTAATCTACAGTGTATTACAAATGAGCTTTTCACTTGAGCAATTTAGAAGAAGCAGACGCGTGCCTTTTGACAGGAACTAAACTCCTGTAGTCACGCTCCCAGGATTTAATCTACTGTGACACCCTTTACATGCCCTCTTTATGATGTGATTATACCTATAGAGGGCTTTAGGAACACATTCATTATTGGCGTTAGGGGTCTGTTATAATAACCAAATTCTATTGTTAAATACACATGTCTTGGATTTAGGCCATAAAGACAATTTGCTTGTAAAGGTTATTGTTATGTAAAATATAATCTGCAATACAGGTCAAACTGACATTACAAGACCAAGGGAAAATTTAAAATTTTGCTAAGGTAGATCAAAACTTGATTTTGGTCAGCGACATGGCCACTTAATAAGACCTGGTTTTGAGAATAGATGAGCTTGAAAACAGGTTGTTCAGGACCATCGAGAACATCAGGTGCCCTACAAGGTCCAGGTGTGTCGAAACCACTCAATAGCTGTCCTTTTGTTTGACCCCAAGTTCACCCTGCAGCCCATGGCTCATTGTCATTGGGAGTGACCCCCAACAGGAATAACCACTGAGAATGCCATGAAGATGACATAAGACAGAGAGAACCTTCATCTCAAAAAACATCATTCAATCTATAAATAACTAATAACTCTGACATTACAACATATTCTGGGATTTAGAACATGGCGGTAAATTGCACTTAAACGGAGGTACCTCAAGTCATTCAAATTCCGAAGAACTTCCTGTTGAGTTGCAAGAACGGAGCTTAGCTGCGAAGTGGAATCCAACTTTAAAGACATTGAAAAATAAATAAATAATGAGAAAAGCAAACAACAATATAATTTTGTTATCTGGTCATGAAGTTGTCCTACCTGTCCTGACTCAGTGTTGACCCCTCTCTTAGAGACTTCATCAGTAATAACAGACACATAGCGACGCTGCTCATCCAGGATCATTGCAAGTTGTCTGTGAAGTTGTTTGATTTCCAGATGAATCCGGTTCTGGCCTTCAAATACTTGACGAATCTCACGGTCATTAACGGTCTCATACAAGTCCTCAACTAAAGAGAACAATACACATAACTGATTTAAGCATCATTCAACCGTTATTTTACATGAATCAGTTTCTAAGTGGTTCTCAATACTAACTTGGCTCTCCTTGAACATCAGGGTGTTCTTTCTGAAACTCCTCTTTCTTTTTGTCCAGCGCTTGTTGAAAGTTTTGAAATTCTTCCTGATATTTGTCCTTCTCTTCTTTGGGAATCGCAGATTCAGGTGGAGGCTTTAGTAGAAGATAGAACAATATTTGCTCAAAGCTAAAATGAGTAGTGCTTAGGTTCCATACAACGTACAGAAATGTTTGTGACATAAATAACTACCACAGTCAACAGCACCATACACAGGGCAGAAAATTTACAATCTTAAAATATTTTTATATTTAAGTACTCACTGGCTCTTGTCCTGGCTCTGTGAGACTGAATAATAAAAAGGACAAAACATCATGGTCATCTAAAAGAGAAATCAAAATATTTTAGATGCTATAGCCCTTCATTCTCAAAATGGGGTCTGGACCATTGGGATCCCTCAGTCATGTCTTTGGGGTGCGCAAAATATGTTAAGCATTGGTCATTTTGTAACACAAAATTTCATGTTAAACATTTACAACCAGCAATCAAAGCACTTCAATTTGGTTATGGACATGGTTTTCGTTTCATAAGGGGTCCCTGGACCTCGAAAACCTCTAAAGATTAATACATGTGTTTGTTGTTTGTGAGTAGTGTATGCATATTATAGCATATATTCAATCTTCACTTGGATAAATAATAGATTATATTATATTATTAAATATTACATATAGAAAAGTTTACCTGCTAAGCCTCCAGTGGCAGCAGAGATTCCAAGGAAGCCTTCACTGGGAATTACCATGTTATCTACCTTTGTACAGAACTCATAATCCTCTTTATCAGGAGTAAACCCATTGTTGATCATCACCTATATTGAAAGCAACAAAAATATAAAATAAAGCTGGAAATACACACCCAATACATTTTGCTTTTGTCTCTTACCGTTAACGTCTTCTTATAGTATGTCATTTTTGCCCGAATTGGATATGGTTTGTTACGAAAATCTCGTAGACATGTGCCAAGAGCTTGTGTTGTGCCATCACTGAAACAATACATTTTAGACGAAACGTCAAAAACTTTTAACTCTGGCTGTAGAGTGTGATCCCAAGACAACTCATTACATCAGAGGAAGTGTGGTTCAAGTAAAATCAGATTATAACGCCACAAACATGCTTATGCCTGTACATGTTTTTGTAAACAAGTAATATTATTTTAGATCCCAATATTTATTGCCATAAAAAGTTACTGGAGCTTTCACCGGCCTTGGGGGGATTAGCAAAAGGAGGATTATTTATTTTTCTTAAACAAATACAGTATAATAATATTTTGTAATCTTCTTTGAGTTGTCAAATGTAAGTTGGTGACATCAGAGATGTTTGCTTACTTTTGATGGTCGTAAACAAGGTTCCCATTGTTTCCCACAACAATAATAGCAGGGTTATTTTTCTGGATCAAGAAAAAAAAAAACACCCAAAAAGATTAAATCGATTGATTGAAAGATAAAATATAATTTATCAATAAGAAAAACTTCACACAAACCTTGCCATCATTGTCAAAGGAGTCAAAGAAAACCCCAATTCCATTCCATTTGTCAGCAGCTCCATAGACTGGACCATCAAGTCCTTGTTCAGTGGTAAACCAAAAAGCCTGTCAGAGAAATTAAAACCAAAACTATGCATTGACACAAATCAGCTAGAACTGGCACCACAAACTCAACATTGTGTACTTGTCAAAGAAACAAACCCCTTACCAGTCCATCTGCCCCCATCCTGCCTCGCCCAGACACGCGGAAGGTCACCTCGGCCTCCCAAAACTGAAAGTTGACTTTGTTTTTCGTCCATACAGAGCCTCGCTGACTGCGGAGAGACGGTGTGATGCGCACCTGATCTGCACTAGGAATGGCATCTGCAGAAGAGTAAGAAAACGTGGTAAAATCTCAATTGCCCAACTACCCGATTGAAGTCTACAATGTTGCCACACAAGTTTACAGTAAACTGCTGAAAACCATAATTGCATCTATAACTAGACAGGTATATATAGGCCCTGTATTTGATTGCACATCAAGGCAGGTGGCAGCATTTCAAATATAACGTTTGCTAGTTGCCTACTAAAATGACAAAGTAAAAATAAATGAATGTAATACACTGAGGCCACATAAGATAACGCTTCCCTGCCACTCAACAGTGACCTTAGATCTCTGTTCACTGCCAACAGATATGGCTCTGTGTAAATCAAAATGGCATTCTCAAGATTGAGGCGTTTTTGTAGCAATTTATGTGTAGACCTAATGTCACAGTTGACAACACGGTTCATAAATTAAAATAGAAATACGTGGACAATAAGCCATAACCGTACTTCAAACATTCAACTGTGGCTTCGTAGCAGAAGCCGACAGACCTGTGTTTATTCTACTTGTCAATACAACCTCAACACATGCAGACAGCTTCTTTGCATTTGCCACAACAAGAAGTGAACTTATTTCCAAAGCTCAAGCAGCCTAGAGCTTTGATGTTGACATCTGGATACAAACTTACTTCCACTGTGGATCCAAAAGGGGATAGATCCGTCGCTTTGAGACAGATGCGGCCCTTTAAAGCTGTATTTGTACTCGAAACGGCGGTGGGGAAGCTCCTCCGCCCCCGGGGCAGCTGTGGCCACCTCGGCTACACCATGGTGAGATATTAACGTGGTGAGAAAAGTTATAATCCACACATGAGCAGTGGCTGCCCGGCACCGCGCAGTGGACACCGCCATGTTTCAGTCTCACTGCTGACGTAGCGCTACACCACGAGCATGACGGGATGGTGGAGGCCAACAGGGCGCTCGCTCATTGGTGGGCTTTTTGGTACCGCTTTTCGTAGCTTTTTCTAGAACAGAGGTCGGTGACTGTTATCTGAATGTGCCAATGCAACCGGAAACCGACAAATGTAAATATACTTGGGTAGATTATAAATGCAATAGTCGCAACGATCATTCATGCATCTTAATAATTTAGGTAAAGAAGCCTACACTTCTGGATGAGAATAGATAACTCGAGTGTCATGAAATTGATTATTGTGACTTAAGCCTATTGAGTAAATTCTAAAGCCATTTGTTTTGTAGACCTATAAAATATTACTTTTCTTAAAATTGTAAGCAAACTAAATGATAAATGACAATAGCATATAGCTATTCTCCTATGAGAATAGGCTATGGACTACAGAACACACACTTTGTCTATGCATGCATAATGGCCCTCAGAGGCTGGGGCTGGAGTGCCGGACACTGTAGCTCTTTAATGTTCACTGAGAGCATACCAAACAATTCAGTGCAATATTTCTGAATATTTCTGAGACCATATGAGCAAACATATTCAGACAATTCTGTCATTTAATGACCTGTCTTCTCTTTTTTTGCTAAGGTGACATTTAATAGGCTATTGTTTTCAGGGTAGAGTGTGTCTGCTTCACAAAGGCTTGAGAATAGTTCATTTTTGGTCAATATTAAAGATAGATTGAATTCGGAGTAGCCGGAGATAAGGTCTGCTGATACTAAAACCAATAGGCCTTTAAAGTTACTTATTATTCATCCATCCATCTTCTTCCACTTATCAAGGGCCGGGTCGCATGAGCAGCAGTCTAAGCAGGGACTCTCAGACTTCCTTCACCCCACCGGGGAGGCTGAGGAATGTGATCCCTCTGTGATTGGAACACACCCTCCGGTCCCCCTTCTTATACAGAGGGACCACCACCTGCCAGTCCAGAGGTACCGTCAATCAATTAATCAATCAATCAAACTTTATTTATAAAGTGCTTTTCATACAGAAATGTAACACAAAGTGCTTTACAGTGAATTAAAAACATTCCCACACACGCCCACATCCCACCCAACCTCCCCCACAACCACCAGACCCCACCCACCAAACACCTGCACACACTCTCACACACACATGTACACATACTCCTACACACACGCACACACACACGCTCTAAGGTATGGGAGGCTGAGTACAGATAAACCTGTTGAGGAGGCACCATCGGAAGAGCCATCTGTACCAGGAGCAGAGAATCAGCCACAACCACAGGACACGGATTCAGGGCCCAGAGGAGAGATGAGACTCACACCAAACCTCCACCAGGGGCCCATGAGGATTTAAGTAAATAAGTACAAAGATCAGTAAAAACTAAGACCTAAGGTTTAAAGTAGAAACATCAAGATTAAAACCTAAAATAAAAAACAATAATAATAAATACATTAAATAAATATAATAAATATAGAATACATAATAAATATTAATCAAAAGCTAAGGTAAAAAGGTGGGTCTTGAGCCTGCTCTTAAAAACCTGAACGTTCTCTGCGGCCCTGAGACTGTGCTTTCAGTTTGGATAAAAGTTTCTCTGGGCCTCAGGACCGATGACTACAACCTCAGTTTTGTCCTGGTTAAGCTGGAGTTTTCTGCCATCCAGGATTTGATGTCTAAAATGCAGTTAAAAAGAGCATCCATTGGCCTGGTGTCATCAGGAGACATGGAGATGTAAAGCTGCGTATCATCAGCAGAACTGTGGAAGTTGACTCCATGTCTCCTGATGACACCACCAAGAGGGAGCATGTACAGGTTAAAAAGTACAGGACCTAAAATGGAACCCTGGGGCACACCACATGTGATTTTATGGACCTTGGAGGAGCAGGTATCTAAACTTACCATGAATGTTCTGTCTGAGGTAGGAAGTAAGCCATTTGTGCGCAGTACCAGAGAGGCCCACCAGGTGCTTCAGTCTGTTTAAAAGAATAGTGTGGTCCACTGGTCCACTGTAACGAAGGCAGCGCTCAGATCCAGTAGAACCAACACATCACCTGTTTAGATTCATACCTTAGTCTAAAATCATATAAAATCTTAGTCAAGGCTGTCTCTGTACTGTGGTTTACCCTAAAACCAGACTGATATTCCTCAAAAATGTTGTGTGAGTTTAAAAAATGATTAAGCTGAAAAACAAGTTTTTCTAAAATTTTACTTAAAAATGGTAAGTTAGATACTGCTCTGTAGTTGTTAAAATCATTAAAATCTAAATTGCTCTTCTTCAGTAGAGGCCTCACCACCGCCGTTTTAAAGGCAGTGGGAAAGACCCCTGTCTGAAGAGAGCAATTCATCGTGTTTAAAAGCTCCTCTCTAAAAGATCCATAAAATGACTTGTTGGGATTGGATCTAAAAGGCATGTGGTGGGCCTCACTGAGGAGAAAACTTTATCTCTCAGTATTAACCAGTCCAGCGTTTCCTTCGGTAAAGACAAACACTCAGAGTCACAGTAGATTGAGTAGATAAAATGTTACATCTGATAGTGGTCTGAAAACGCAGTCGGCGGGTTTAAAATTAGGCTAACTAAAATCAGTAAGCCTAATTCACTAAAATACAGTCCACCCCCGGTGTTTTGCCATCAAGGAGCTTGCCAACAGCCTCAGTGACTTCAGCCCGGGTGATGGCTGAGTCCGCCTCTGAGTCCCCAACCTCTGCTTCTTCCTTGGAAGACGTGTGGACTGAGGAGATCCTCAAAGTATTGCTTCCACTGTCTGACAACATCCCCAGTCAAGGTCAACAGCTCTCCACCCGCACCATACATGGTGTTGGTGAAGCATTGCTTCCCCCTCCTGAGGTGTTGGACTGTTTGCCAGAATTTCTTCGAGGCCAACCGACAGTCCTCCTCCATGGCCTCTCTGAACTCCTCCCAATTCCGGGCTGCAGTACACTTGCCGGTACCTGTAAACTGCATCAGGAATCCCTCAAGCCAACAAGGCCTTACAGGACTCCTTCTTCAGCCTGACAGCATCCCTTACTTCCAGCGACCACCACCGGGTTCGGGGTTTGCCACGCAACAGGCACCAGAGAACTTGTGATCACAGCTACGAGGCACTGCATCGAAACAGAGAACATGGTCCACTTGGACTCGTTGTACCCAGCCTCCCCTGGGATCTTGGAGAAGCTCTCCCGGTGGTGTGAGTTGAAGACTCTGCTGACAGAGGGCTATGCCAGACATTCCCAGCAGACCCTCACAATACGCTTGGGCCTGCCAAGTCTCCAACTCACCACCAGGTGGTGATTGGTTGATAGCTCCGTCCCTCTCTTCAAGACACGTCCAAGACACGTGGCTCTCCAGGTTTCACTGTCGTTGCCCATGGGCCTTGAAGTCCCCCAGTAGAACAACGTCCTGGTCCCCGGTCAGAGCACTGTCTAGTACCCCTCCCAGGGACTCCAAGAACTCTGAAGTCTAGTACTCTGCACCATTGTTAGGCCCGTAGGCTGACACAACAGTGAGAGACCTGTCTCTCACCCAAAGGCGTAGTGAACGCTCTCGTTCACTGGTGTGAACTCCAACACGTGGGGCTAAGCTGTGGGGCTATGAGCAAGCCCACACCAGCTCGCTATCTCCCCGCGATCAACGCCAGAGAAATGGTGCGCCCAGCCCCTCTGAAGAAGATGGCTTCCAGAGTCCAGGCTGTGCGTGGAGGTGAGACCGACTATATCTCAAGCTCTAATTTTTAAAGTATATCTCTAACGCTCAAGCTCCCGCAAAAGCTCAGGCTCCTTCCCCCCAGCGAGGTGACCCGTCACCTAGGACCTCCCAGGATCATTCGGGTACTCAAACCCCTCCACCACTTATTACCAGTACTGGTAGTTATAGTTAAGTGTACAATTTAGTGCAATAACCCTTTCTGATGACTTAAGGAATTTCTGAAAAAACAAGAAAAAAAAGTCTCATTTTATTTCCTCCAGTTGCCAAATAAAATATCAGATTAAATCAAATTTGATTTATAAAGCACTTTTCATACATAAAAACATAATACAAAGTACTTTACAGTGCATTAAAAACATTGCCACATGCCCATATTCCGCCTGCGCCGAAGCTTTCAGACCAATAATTGATATCCTTGCTGGCCGATATTTTGGTCTAATATGTTGTCCAGCCGTCTGTCTCTAGTCAATGATTCTAAGAATTAACATAGCCCATTCAATGTTCTGAAGCTCTGCTCACAGCAGTGACATTCAAAGCTCAAACCATGTGGTGTCTTCTGTGCATTAAGAGCATTGTTCTTGTGCTAACATGTGCCTTGTAATCCTGTAAATTGTCAAAGGTTAGCTGACACAATCCTGCTGCTATAGGAGCTTTCATTGCAGAGTGAAAGTCTCAGTGGGAGATGGAAGATGACACAATTATGCACCAGTCACTTTCTTTTCAGATGTTTCTTCCACTTTCCTCAGCAGGCTTAGCATTGCTTTTCGGCTGTGCCTGATTACGGGTTCAGGAAACAACCTGGTGAGACAATTGCAATTGTTTTGACACAGATTGGGGGTTTGGCTATTGATCTGTATATGTTTTTGCCTAGTTGTACCACAGTTATAAGGCTCTATTTTACATCAGGGGATTTGTGAAGAAAAGGCTGGGTTATATGACAAAGAACAACAACAAAAGATATTCAATTATTTTCCTCCAATGTCTGATCTCCAATCTAAACCATATGCTTTTGCTGATAGAGAAGATTGGCTGTAGACCTCTCAATTTAAATTGCCCAAGCAGACGGATGGTCTGTTTTTTATTCAAATCTGATTAATTGCATAGCCAAGACTGAGAGAGTGAACTCTGCAGTCCAATTGGTTGCATTGTTTGGTGAAATACTGGACCAAAACCCAAATGTGAATTGGCAAGAATGATAATCTATATTATCATAGAGTCACTATCCCTTTGCAGGTCCAAACCGTCTCAAGTTGTGATCTATAACTTAATCTCCGAAACTTAATTGATGTGGAAAGTGCCCAAAATTAGCCTACAGTTTGATCGCAACAGATATTAGTCCTTCGGTGTATGGTTCGTTAGGATCATAGAGAGGAACCAATATAGTTTTATTATTTCAGTTTTTAGAGATTTCTAGTTCAATAAAGTAATTAAATATTGAAACAAAAGATTGACTTTTGTCTGAGTACGTCCTCATTAGAGTCAAACTGCATTCATTCAGAAAATCTTAATTTGAATAACAACAGCAGTACTAATTGATCTGTTAAAAGTGGACAATGGCAATCTGTAGGTGAATAGGTCCCTGGGGTTTTCAATAGAAAATTACGAGAGACAACATACATATTTTGCCAATAAAAAGAATATATTAAAAATATGTGTTTAAAGTGTGAAACTGAGGCTTTATATTTCTGTCAATTACTGGTCACACTAACTCATTTGAACTCTCCTTAGCATCCACCAAAACCACCACATGGGGAGAAAGGGAGAGTTGCTTATCCTCTCCTGCTGTTAAAGCCAGAAATAGCAGCATGTAGTTCATTTATACGAGAAAACCACAGAGAAAACCATTATCACATGAACTGAGTTTCTGCTGTGACAACAACTTTGTGAGGAAGTCAACTGATTAACCTCACTCCCTTAATGGACCAGTTGTAGTGAGGTACTTAAAGGTGCACTATGCAACTTTTCTGTTGGGGGTCTGCCACCTGCTTGTCGCCATTGAGACGTTGCTTTGCCTTGGCAGTTCAGCAGTATAGCATTGAACTTATTTCTTTATTCAATTAAATGTTTTCATTGCTCAAAAACAAAAACATGCTGGACCCTCGTACCCTTCTACAGAAAAGGTACATATCGCACCTTTCAATTTTAATTTTAATATGTCAGTGTTGTTTTGTTGATGCAGTTGTGTTGATTTTGTATTTAATGCATGTGCTTAGTGACAGAATAGCAACATTTGTATTTGTTTTGAAATAAAATGTCCTAATTATATATCCCATTATATCTCCACTTGTAAATTAGTCTCAGCAGTATGTACTGGCACATTTACACTGACAAATAATTTTAAGTAAAATAACCAAAGTTTTCAATCACTAGTTGCTGTCTTAGTTCTGCAAGCACAAGACACACACTCCATCTTAATAATGCCAAACCTTTATTTCCAATTTCTTCAAATCGGTGCAGTGTGGTCCAGCAAAGAGTGCACTTGTTGGCCACTCAGGACTTTGCCACATTCATTTGATGAGGAGCCCTTTTCCCCATTACCAGCGGACACACTAAACGATGGGCAGTGGACAATACCCGCCAGATCCCTTTATGCACCACAAGTACTCAGTGTTGCGGCAATCATTGCATGCCCTCCACCAACTGGTCTTTTCAGATACCTGCACATGAGCGAACTATGTACTACTACAAAAGCAATCCTCAACTTCAGTTAAAAAAAAAAAAAAAAGTTTTAATTGTCCAAAGCCTCTCATTAACTCGGCTCGTACTGCCTCCCTTGGACTGGCCATTGCTAAAGTGCTGGATGTTGCAAAAAAATGCTACCAATTAGTCCCTCATCAGCTCCAATTAGGGGAGACAAAGCCTAAAGTAAAGATAACTCAATGAGAGGGAGAGGTGGAAGGGTGGAGGCTGTCTGTATTTGTTTGTGTCTGTGGACAGGCCCGGCACAACAGTTTAGAACTTGTGGCTATTCAGAAGTGACCTGCTGCTATGGGCCCATTCACCCTCTTGCCTCCTCAGCAGACCCTCTTTTTCTCAGGGCTAAGTGTTGTTGTGCTGGGAAGACAGGCCTCCCAGGAGTCCCAGTAAAAAGAACCATTCAAATCCCCCTCTACCTGTTTGCAGCATATAAAGCACTCAGGGCCAAGCTGATCTCTCATGATTGTCTCCTTCACTCTGAATACTTCCTTAAACTTAGGCCTCGAGAAGAGCCTGGGCCTTTTATGCAGAGAAATAAGGGGATGAATGTTGAAGGGGTGGCTTTCGCCTCATTAGAATTGAATTTGCACTGTCCTCTAATTACGTAGCAGGGCAACAATGTGTTTTTTTTTCAAGCCCAATCTCATTGAATAGAGGATTTTTGGGGCAGTTAATATGCAGCCCTCAGTAATGCATTAATTAATGTATTGGGTAACACTAATTTTCTCTATCCTGCCTCTCTGTTTGTTTCCCTCGTCTGTCCCACACACTTTATACTAATAAATTACCTCATTATGAGATGAGACAACGACTCACTCATTCATTTACTATCAAATATTTCTCTTTTGAAGGCGAGTCATGGAGTGTAGCTACTGTGGTTCTCTTTCTGTCTCTTGGTGGTTAGTTCCAAATAATGAGGGGAACAAGCCGGGACATATAATTAGGGACAAGGGTCACTTCAGTAAATATTTGCTCCCAGCACCAGTAATTAATTACATCCAGAGAGCACAGGAGTCAAATATAAATGTGAGTTTATACGTTTGCCTGTGTGATTGTCTGACAAACGAACACATACATATATTTAATATAATAGGCTTACAGAATTTTCTTATGCAGGTTGTAGTAGAAAAAAATGTGTCAAATATTTTCTATTGAGTCTGTACCCTTTAAGGCGCAGGAGAAAGTGACTGCATGTCTAAAATAATTAAAACGCCTCCTATTGGAAAATAGGAGAAACTGCAAATACAAAACTGGACCTTAAGATTTGCCTCTTATTTTTTCCATAAAAATCATATATATATATATATATATATATATATATATATATATAGTGCAGATGTGATAAAGTAGAGATTTTATTTGTATTAAAAAAAAAAAAAAAGTTACCGCTGCCGCTGCATGGATACGCTACAGTACATTAATCTGTGGCTCCCTCGTGTGGACAAGGATTACAACTACCGACTAATTAGGACGTCTAAAAGGAGTCCCCCCAATATTTCAGGCAATAAAGTGGACCTGGACTATATTCTGTTTGATGTTTTAGTTCTGTAATAAATATAGGAAAACAAATGTTTATTAGATATGCTGTGTTAAAGATCAATTGGTTAAAACACTTTTAATGAAAATATAAAAATAAACATTTGTGAACATTGCAAATACAAATATACTGCATGTTTTCAATATAAAACATTCAATAAAATAAAGGCTACTGATCTTAATTTACACCTGCCATATAAAACATTTAACATCTCATATCCTCCAGTTCACATTTGTTGAACGTTGTGTGGGTTTCTTCTTTCGATTTCTCCTTGAGGCCCCTCCTATTCGGGACAGAGGAGGGTGTGTTTTGTCCTCTTCCCCTGAGCCCATGTCTAACTCCTGGTCCCGCTCACTCCAGTTGTCCGGGATGGAGGGAAAGTCCTCAGAAGACTGCATAGGTCGCCCATAAACCTTACTCTGCAAGTCAGCTATGTCATTACGAATGTCTGCCATCAACAGCAGCAGGAAGTCAAAAGATCCTGGAGGGCCCTGGAGAAACACAGATCTAGTCAGAAAATATGCTGTACACCACAATATAACATAAATGACATGATCTGCTTGTACAGTATGTAAGGTTGAAACTGAAAAAGGTCAAGATGGCTGCAAGGAACGTATTAAATGATTCCCTCCAATAAATACTGGTTAGACTTGTGGTTTACAAAGACTTAATAGGGCACTGCAAGTAATTGAATCTAAAATTTGATTTGTTTAATAATTAATAATGTTTAATAATTATTTATTATTTAATTACAAAATGTTGTAATCAATAGAATTATTTAACTTATGTTTAATGAAAGAATGATGTGCCTTGTTCGGCTTCTAATGTACATAGGCTTTAAAACAAAAGTCTCAAAACATTACTAAAATACATTAGGTCTGTTCAGGTCCACGTTTATTTGTTTGAAATTAACAGGATTTTACTTGTAATTGTAATTGGGATTATAATTTTTGCCTTAATCGAGCAGTCCCGTTTTAGAGGTATAAATGATCTCAAGTTTGGGTTGCTATATGGTTCAGGTCAACGAGTAAAAAAAGTGCGGCATCAGTATAGATATCTGAAGACAAATATGAGTCTTACCGGTGGTCCAGCAGGCCCAGGAACTCCTCGATCCCCCTGTGGTATCAAAACAAATATTTAGCTTAGATAAATTACACTGGAAAACAAAGCTGTGAGAAGAGTAAATAACAGGAGCTAGAGACTTGAAATGCTTTTAAAAATGTGCATTACATGGGTTACAGGGTTCAACTTTTAAAGAGATTTCTACAAGCATAAAATGTAACCACTGCAGGCATATACACTATGTTTTATGATTATATGTCAGGCACACACACTGTAGTTGTTATGAATGCAAAAGCAGATAACTTTGGATAGCAATTTATTTTGAACTTAAAAGTGTACATATTATGCAACATCAGCTTTAATGATCTTTTAACCTTGTTACGATGTTTCCTTACCATTAGTTTACTCACAGTAGTATTTTGACTGATTCCTGCATGTTTGAGTAATCCTATATTGTACTGTAACTGAGACTTGAGTGCTCATATAATTCTTTTTTTCACTTACCCCCTATTGTACAGCTCGTTACAGTGAAATGTCACTATGAACAGACGGGGCTTATCATTATCATTATCAGTTCTGCAGTTTTCAGCTGGAAGTCAATGGATCTGTTTCTATTACTAAGTCATTTTAGATCAATATTGCGATTTATAATGAACAAAATGTAATATTATGATCTACTTATGTTATAGTTCAATAGTAAGTACCTGAAAAAGTAAAATGTCTCATTTAAGGTTTTGTCTACTTTTTTGTAGCTACTGCCACCAATTTGTTTTAATTTTATCCAGTCATATTAGAGACAATATGATGCCCGATGTAGGAAGAGATAATCATAATGACATTTATCCATCAATATGTATAAATATATCTTTGTTCTTTTGTCTTTTTTAATCACTCTTACCTTGATGCCATCCCTTCCAGGAGCTCCTTGAGGTCCCTGTAAAAATGTCAATGTTTAGTCAAATAATATCTATGTGGAGTAGAAGATTTAAGCGTTTAATAGTTCATTACTTCGCTCTGCCAACTGTATGACTTTAGGGCATAACTAAGTAAGTCCTTTGATCTTCTTAGACATGTTTTAATTAAACGGCAAAATGCAAGCAACTGTGACCTGGCCAAATGCCAAATAACTAGTCAGATATTGATTAGGCCAAAATAAAATGCCTGATCATAAGGAGTTGTGAATGAAAGCATGCATAAGCACACTTGCATTCATCATTGTCAGTGAAAACTGTTTTTTTCTGTCCCTGATGCGATTAACTGCAGTTGTTGATAGGCAGATTTATCTGCAATAGAACTGTGAAAATATTGCGGCTCTATAATGACATTTGCCACATCCTTGCACATTCTTGACTATGAGCCCACTTGTCAACACAAAGGTTTATACTCACAAAAATGGTTTCACAGAGACATTGTGAGCCAAAAACAACAGGCAAAGCCCTAAAGGAATTCAGCCCACTGTTGTTATTGCCATCACCATACCAAATCTCTTTTACGTCATCTTTACAAAGAGCCCAATGGCAGGCAAATCGAGCACTCTGCAATTATCTCTTTGAACTGAGAGTAGTTGACAGTAAACTCTAGACCAAGAACGTCATAAAACGATGTCATAAAAGAGTCACCATGTCCATGGAGCCTCATTTACCAGTTCTAAATACTGATAATTGTAAATTCAAGAACAATCAACCTGAACAAAAATTGTTAGAGTAACAATGGTTAGTACTGCAAATAATACAGTTACGTAAATATACAAGCGGTAGGAAATCTACTGACCACTGGTCCTCGTGGGCCTCTCTTGATGTGGAAGAGGTCTGGTGTTGGCCCAGTAGGTCCCATCAGACCCCTTGGACCAGGTGGCCCAGGTGGGCCTAGATTACCCTTCAGTCCTTGTGGTCCTGGATTTCCTATAGCAAAACAAGGCTCAGTAACTGTCAGATAGTCACTGAACACACCAAGAAGACTTACCTGGAGGCCCAGGAGGTCCAGTTATAAACAAGGGAGAGGCTCGGACCTTTTGACTTGTCATCTGCTCTGGGATCTCAGCACTGTTAGACAGCACAGCCAGCTACAGGAATATTTAAACAATTAAAAAAGGCATGTATCATGTATATACATGTATTGACTTTACTGTCAACCACATTGTTGGTTAAAGGTAATTTCTGTTATTAGGGTATATTACATACAAAACAACAACAAAAAGTCCACGTAAAACTGCTGCATTATGCAACACAAGCACAGGGTCAGCTCAATATGCTAAGCAACATTTTTGGAAAAAAGTTATTTTTGATCTTTGTTAAATGTCACGTGAGCATGACAGCTCCACAGGGAGCACATGAAAGACTTAAGTAGGAGATGAAAAATCCTTTGTACATTTGCAGCAGACATATGTTAGGAATATCTGAGTTAGGCCAAAGGTCATAACCTGTAACCCTATGGTACAGGTGTTTAAAACATAAGGGTTAACCTTCATGTCAACACATTATGCTAAACTGGCATAATTAAGATGCAGCGTCCCATATCCCATTCTTGACACACTTGACACTGACACAATGGAGAAGGAAATTCACACAGACCTCACAGGTTGGTCCAGTGCATTACGCTTGAGCTGTGACACCACTGTTGATAGACTAATGAAGAGCTTACACTGCAGAGCTGTTCACACTTGTTCATTTGGGTATATGACTTCAGTACCAGGTTAAATAGCTTACTGTTCTTTCAAAAATTAACATTTGAACCCTACAGTGCCCTCGTGACACAACAACAGTACATAATACCTTGAGCAGAGTTCAAAACAGCACAGAGCTTTTCGTGTTTGAGAAGCTTTATGTATTTACAACAAACAAAACTGGAGGGAAAATGTATCATTAACCTTATGTTTGAGTTGCAGGATGGCCAGCTTGATCTGGTGGAAATCATCACAGGTAGCTGAGCATGTTTCAGCATTCATGACATTTTCAGACTTTTCAAAAAATCCCACTACATAAAACACAGGAGAAAAAAAAACATCATAATAAATCATGAAGGAGGATTCACTAGAAAAGCAATCCAAATCACAAACATTAAAGACTTTCCCTGTAGGGTTTCCACTGGGCACATGATTTCAACCACAGAAATAACATGTTGGTCACATACATGCTCAGGGTGTTAGGAATAAAGAAACATGTAAGACTGCAGTAATGAGCCCAACCTTACAACTGCATACATTTAATGCATGAATGAAAGTGTCTGGACACTACTTTTCTGTGCAGTGTTGGAAACAGCAGGACATAAAGCAGAACCGTGACTGTACATACTCTGCAGATTTGCCTGAATGCTTAAAGTAATGGAAGATAAAGTGAATGGGGGAAATTACAATTCCACCACCTCTGACTGCAACTGAACCTTGAGAAAACCTCTTTTATCGTCTGAACATTTGTGATGTTGTACTCAAATGTAGTGAGCAAATGAGAAAAGACTTGGAGTCACAAGGTTAGCCATGTGTCAAAGAGACAGAATTGTTCTGACATGTTCAAAGACTGGATGTATAATGACTACCAGGTGTCTGAGTCTGTCATACCCCCAACCTGACTTTTCTCACAATGCGATTAATAACACTGGTCCAATGTGCCAGTGAATAACACAAGAAAAGGCCTCTCACCTCTCTCTCCCATAGTGCACGTTTTCCCATCTTTCTCCAGGAAAAAGCCCTTCTCACATTCACACTTGAAGCTTCCAAATGTGTTGATGCAGATCTGAGAACAGACACTGGTGTTTCTGTCTGCACATTCATCAATGTCTGTTCAAACAAGCAAGTTAAACATAAACAACAACCATTACAGCAATTGAAGTAATGTCAAAAATCGAATTAATTTTGAAATAATATTTAAATATAGCCATAAGCGGCAATGATCGGCCCTCGCCCGTGCCACGCCGCCACCCCGCAATGCAATAAAACACCCCTCATAAAATACCTGCTGCCGAATCCGTGGCGCAACCGCACCTCCTACTTCTCATATTTCACTGAAAATGTCTAAAATTTGGTCAAAGTTTGCGGCTGTGCCACACAAAGACCATAATACTTGTGCTAAAATCTTGGATAAATTTTGATGTCCCACTCCTCAAGATCATTTTCAACAAATTTCAGGATGGTCGGGCTTATGCCCAAGGAGGAGTTTGTAAAAGTGCATAGTGTAAATTTGAGAGCTTTATCCATTTTCCTATTTGAACATAGGATGCTGACCATAATACTTATCCAAAAAATGTTGATAACTTTAGATGCCCCACACCTCAGGATGATTTTCAATAAATTTCACCTCGGTTGGGCTTACGCCCGAGGAGGAGTTTGTAAAAGTACATAGTAAAGAAATTTGCAAACATTTTGTGATTTTCCCATAGGAATAACATGGGGTATTTTTGTCATTGGTATGGTTTCGCCATACATAATATGACATAGGTCTGGCTTTTTTGACCGGGAGGCCAAAATAGAATTTTGTGCAAAATTTTTAAAAAACAAAATTTTTTGCTCCCCATATAAAAGTTTGCTTTGATCTGTAGGGGACGCTAACGTGCCAAATTAAATTTTTTCACCTCAAGTAGAATTTAGGCAGGGAGTTTAACAACTGATTCAAATTTGATGCAATTCTGACTTTATATGTGTAAATGGGAGCAAAATAAAATTTTTCAAAATTTCGGAAATTCTGGCCAAATTTCTGGCACAAAGACTATAGAACTTAGGAGAAAAATTTGGCTAACTTTTGATGCCACACTTCTCAACTTCATTTTCACCAAATTTCAGCGCGTTTGGGCAAACACCCTAGGAGGAGTTTGTAAAAGTACGAGATTTTAAAAAACTGCGGAGTCATGTTTAGCGAATTTTGATCCAATATGGCCGACATTTGGTTTGGCGTACGGCGTTACCGTAATAATATTTTTTGCTTCTCTTGTCACTATCTACCTCTGCCAAATTTCATGATTTTACGATAACTTTTTTTTTTGGCACTTTCCTATCCCGTAATGCATTTCTGTACACTTGGGAGCACTGACGCGCCATATTTTTAAATTTTGAAATCGGAAATAGCCAGAATGTAGAGGGGCATGATTTTTAGAGGTGTGCAAATTTTGACTTTTCGTCAGTGTTCACTGGGTGAAAAATAGGGGGGTTGGTCACAAGAAGAAGAAGACGAATAGAAGAAGAATATTCCGATGCGAAAACAATGTTTCCCTATTTTTTTTATTTCACAAACTATACATTTTCGGAAAGCGCGCGCGCATTCCTACGTCATGGGTCCCCAGTCACTGGCGAACACGTTTGAGATTTTTGAGTGGGCTCTGCCCACTTTCTGTTATTGGCCCTATTTACAATAATAATGTTCAGTTTTTGCATTACATTGTCATATGCACAGAACATGCATGAGTTGGGGAACACATTAGTGGGCGACTCAGCGCACACAGCTTCGCGGCCGTCATCCCCACGTAAAGCGCTCGTTTAGTGCACCCTTTGTGCACACTTTCGCGTAGGCTTTGCCCGTTTACAACGATAATGTTCAGTTTTCCCACTACTAATTGGTATGCACGGGACGTGCATGAGTTGGGGAATGCGTTAGTGAGTGTTTGGAAGTGGGTGAGCGCTTCGCGCTCGATTTCATGCGCACTTCGCAGCCGTGTTTCCCATGGCACTGCGAAACTGACAGGCCTCTTGCCTGCTTGTGGCGCTTGGGCCTAACTATAGTTTAAAAGTAACAAGTTGAAATGTGGATAAAATGAGAATGAGACGGTTTGCAAACCGAGCACATGTAAAATGTAGCATGCAATTTTTTGGGGGCGGAGCTTAATTTGTAAATCAGAAGTAGAAGATGTACAGATTATTTCTTTAATCGAGAATCGTGATTATTAAGGTCATGAGAAGTATATAATAATTATAATTGTGAGAATTAATTAAGCAAAATTAAGCAATTTCAACACAATATATTACGACTCCTAAATGTAAATGTTTTTTTTTTTTTTATGTCTGTTTATGTCTAATTACTTCATCATTCAGAGTTTGATTTGATACTGGGAAAAAAAAAACAGAAAAAGGATTTCACTCTTGCTAGTTAATCATGAATAATAATTGAATTGTGGTGTTTCTAAAATTTTATTAGAGTGCATTTTCTACATTTCTACAACTCACATTACACACTATGATCATCTCAGATATTTGCCAAATTCTTCAGACACATTTCTCAGATTGAGCCAAAAGTATTGCATGTTACAAACAAAACGAGTACATTCTTACCTAGACAGTAGGGCTTCTCTCGGTTTCGGTGGCGCTCGCGGTCATATCGGTAACCGGGGTAACAGGTGCAAACCACTCGCCCAAAGTGGTCTGTGCATTGCTGCTCACAGGGGGCGCCAGCACACACGTCATAGTCTGAAAAACAGCTCTTTGAATAAGAAAAATGAACACAAAAGACACAGCATCAGTGACCCTGCTGGTCCCTACCTTCAGGAATGCACTGTCCCAGCACAAACTTGAATCCTTTGCAACATTTTTTCCTGTTAAAAAGATACATATATGTCATTTACAAACTGGATAAACATGTAAGGATTCATAGTCAATTATAATGATCAGATTCTATGTATTCATAGTTGTAAAAGCCTACTTTTGTTAATGTGTAAAACTTAAACATAATTTTAGTCAGTGCTGTTCCTGTATAAGCAGACTCTGCTCCATAAGTTCAACCAGGTGCTATTTCAAAAAATACAAAAACAGTATGAAGTAATTTGAGTATATAAAGGCTCGCCATTTGGAAATATGTTTGATAATCAACTAAAAGGAACCCAAAAAGAAAAAAAATAAGATAAATAATGATAAACTTATAAGTTTGCATCATGTGATATGACCCTTTATTGTTACAAATTTGCACACAATTTCACACTGTCAAACTTTAAATTGATATAGTCCACGTCCAGATAACCGCCATGTGAGGATGTGAGGCACTTAGTAAACATCCAGCTAAAAATAATAACCATGGAGGGATGAACAATGAAACAAAAACAAGCATCTACATCCGGCTCTCACATATAACTTTGAATTTGAAAGCCTAGGCATTTCAATTCACTTCATTGGTTAAATATCTTTCAGAATATCACTTTATTGTCACTACACTCTTCATTGAAAATTGCATTTCATGTCTGTGTTTTGAGATTCTTCATCGTGAACGCAGATAGCACAGGGAGATGATTTGACCAGAGAAGGCTCTTGTTTATCGATGCAGTGTTTAACGACACTCAGACACACAGAGAATCTTGAAACCAGATGAAGAATATATGAGTTCAGGGGATGACTGCGATGAACTAAGGAAATAATTGTAAATATATGACCCTATAGTGCACATTAAACATTTTGGTCCACTGGGGTCATATTGTTTAAAACATTTCAAAGATTTCCTGTCAAATGATGTGTTATGTCAACAGCTAATCCTGTAATTACTTGCAATGCAAACACAGCTCCCCAGAATGTTAAGTGGCTCAAGTCGAGAAAGCAGGCTGGACATGTTATATGGACCAATACTTAAAGTCTGCATATGTAATAGATTTCATGAAGCACTGCTGAGCTCTATGTACAATGGAATGGAATTTATACACAAGTTGTACAATCACAAAATGCTGGCAGATCACAGTTAACTTAAACACCTGTTATTAGAGACTGAAGTGTGAGTATTTGTCCACCTGGGTTAGGGTTAGCCTGACTTGACCCTAATGCTGATTTGTTTAACTGTTTCACTCCATGGAAATCTGACCTCTGCCAACCAGCTTAACCACGAGTGCTTAATTGTAAACAAACACCTTCCCTTTGGTCAACTCAGCGTCTTTGAAATAGAGATTAAAAAGAAAAACTAGGGCAAAAAAATTAAAGCAGCATTAAACGGCCCTCGACTGGCCGTGTGTCGTACTCCGCTAGGGGAAAAAACCCAAAACACTGAGTTGTGCTTGTTAAGTGTTGGTCATAATGAATGTAATTATTAAACAATATTCACATAACCTTCCCTCTGGGTCTAAAACCTGTAACCTGTGACAAAGCTCAGAGTGATACAGTCCATTACGTTTGTATAATGGGACAGAAGATTTTACCCTCAATGGTCAACAGTAAAAAAAAGTGAAATGATAACTCAATTATACTTTACCTTAACCTTTCCCCCGTCAACCCAAAAAACTAAAGTCCTGACCAAGTCAAACTCTAAAGCGAGTCAATGGGCACTACGCTGTGGTCACCACTGCTTTTGACAGGTTGCCTCAGACACATTGAAGGATGTGTCAGATGCAGAGGCTGACCTTAACCTTAAACAGTTTATATTTAATTGTAATCCATAATGACAAACAAATTCATGTGGAACAAGTACTTCACATAACCCCAAACAGTTAGATGTTTTATGAATACACTGTGTATGTGCTCTGATAGTCTGATACCTTTTAGGGTTTTCGACTGCTCTAGTAACACATGTAAGGTCAGTTTGTCTGCTAAAATACACTCCCAACAGGCAGGAATCACTGGGATTGTTGTTTACCAAAACTGAGGCGGTTCTTTCACTGATGGTTCTGCAATTCCGTCATTCCCTGTAGTCTTTGAAATATGCAAACAGCAACAGACTATTATCAAAGTTACATTAAACGAGTTTTGGGGGAAATGCCTTAAATATTTAATGGTATCAGTTCAAAGTGTTTTTTTTCCATAAGTTGACAGCCTGCTGAGAGCAGGCCATTTCAGACAACAGTCAAAGTGCTACATCCCCCTTAAGCCCTGATCAGCACAGCTCAAAGTGAAGGCTAAAGGGACATGTCAAATACTAATGCCTCCAACAACAACTCAGCTGTTTAAGACATTCCTGCTGCAAGCTTAAAACTCCAGGAGCTAGGGACTAGACAAGCTGTCTGTTTTTTTCTTCACAAAACCTAAAAGTATATTTAAAAAAAAAATCTACATCAGTAATATATCTGCTTGAAAAGAATGAAAATTGCACTATTAACTTTCAAAATATGAAGGAGGGCCTGTTTGTATACAATTATGCAACATTAATAAAAAGGTATTGCTTAAAGTCCCACAACTGTTACAACGATTTGGTATAATGCTTGAAAAATAAACAAGAAGTCTCCTCTGAATACTGTCAAAACACTCCACTCAATTTGAAATCACTAGTTCCAGATGTGGTTTAAACAAAGCATCCGTTAAGAGTAATTCGATAGTGAAATAAAAGGCTAATTAACAGTTTTCGCACTACAATTACTGTGTTTGATGTAATTAATGCAATTTTAGAGCTGAATTTGCATAGACTTACAAATGAAAATGAGGATGTTTAAGCAAACAAAGCATTTGGTGGTTGAAGGTGATAAAAAGCTCATGTTGCCAATACTCACGTCGACACATGATTACAGTTAGCACTTTGCCTTTTTATGTATTACTCCAATGTTAACAGATAGTTTTGGCTATACACGGTGCTCCTACTGTGCTGGCATCTGCAACATTAAACTGGTCTAACAAAAACACTCCATGCTTACACTAAAGTAGATATATTCTTATGATATAAAATAGAAAATAACCCATAGGAGCCTGGTCTGTTTTGTGTTAGAGTCTAAAAGACATATAGACAAAGCAGAGGGTAAGTGTTATGTACTATACAATATCTTTGAGTCTGACACCTCAGGAAATTATAGCGTGCACCGCTGTCCGAGGCTTGTAACATTAAATTATCAAAAACTTCCATGTGTTTTTAACTTGCCTCTGGATGAAAGCCAGGCACAGAATGGAAGGCCTCCAAAAGTCTGTATGCTATAGTTTAATATTAGGGTTTTAGAAAATGTCAACTCTGAATAAGTTAATAATATAAGTTAATACATTCTATTTGTAATAATCCAGCTAAAAGTGTTAATAAACTAAGCTTGTTCTGACTCCGAAGCCAGATAACTGGTGAGGTAGGGCTGAGCTGGGCAGTATTACAATATTATGTACATTTTTCAAATTATTTAGATGAATATGCTGTACTTGGTCAGCCTATGCATACTCTGATAACTCAGTGCACATGTAAGCAGCCTATGTTAAAATGCGAGTGTGGACTGTGTATTCATTTCCTCACTCCTGGCACAGACTCACCTGTCGATAATCGATGACATGCAAATAGCTTTAGTTCCCTCAAGTGTGCATGAATTGTGATCTAGTCGTGACCTGCTCATTTCACCCACCGAAGAGGGTTGCATTAGGATGACACAGTAATAAATAGTCCATGTAAAACAGTGCCTGTTGTGAGGCAGATTATTGACTAGAGTATTTATAGAAGGAAAAAATCTAAAGGTTGAACACTTTTATCTGAACTGGAAATTAAGGTTTACTCTACCATCACTTCTAACTTGGTTTATAAACAAATTGAGAGAATCGCTGCGTTGAGAGGAAACCCCTCAATCAATCTAGAATCAATTTAAACCTAACAACAAAGCAAGCCTCTGTAGGGTGCCTTTAACACAAATCAATATTTTTCATTTACTGGAGTTAAGGGAAGCCTTGCTTACACTTGGAATAAAGCAGATTTCATGTGAGTAAGAACAGGTTTTTTACTCTGGTTTAGTGATTACTCGATATAGGAACATGATTTAAGATCGGGTCTCTGGTGTGGGTCTGTTTAGTTCCTGGATTATAATTCTTTTTTATGTCTTTTCAGGAGACCTGACATAATGTAGCTTTAGAATAATTAATGTGAGGACTGCAGAGAGTATGGTTTTCTTACTCTTTTATATCTCCACAGGGGAAATGACCATGTTTTCGCTTAAGAAAATCACATGACTTTTTTTTCTTTGGGATTTTCCCTTTTCTAAGGCATCATCTGCCTTTCCCTACATATAATACTGTACCCTGTGCATTTTAAAATGCACTGTTTACTGCATTACTTAACTTAACATTTGGATGGTGGTGGTTATTACTGGCAGCTGGCGATACCTGGCTGGATCCCTCAGTGGTGGTCCAGGCAGCCCACTCAGAAACAGACCTCATGAGGAGAGTGGTCTAAGGTACGTTCGACATCTGTGGGCCCTGTGCTCACTGCCCTGCACTGTGGAACTTCATTTGCGTTTGCATTTATTTTTATTTTAAATTTATAAATACTTTTGAAAAGGGACAATGCACACTAATCAACATCAAACAATATAAATGTGCCCGAGTTGACTATCTGAAAAGAATTGGCATCTTCACTTAAAGGAACTGTATGTATAGACTGGACTTATTGTTTTAAAAAGTAACTACAATCACAACAGAACTTGGGTTGCCAGTGCTTTATCCCACAGGATATGTTTACAATCTGAACTCACTTGTCTGTAGTTGTTCCATCCCTGCTTGTGCTCCTGACTTACCAATAAATGAACTGTGCACTAAATAAGTTGATCAGTGATCTTGCATGTGGCAGCTGCAATGTTATGAAGAAAATGCACCACATTCATACAGTTTTTAATATTTTCCTGATGCTATTTGTAAATGAATGTTTGGTAAATTAAATACAACAAACAAACACTACATTACACCAATGCCTGGGTAAACACACAACAAACCACAACCCCAGAGCATGAATTGTGTTTCTTTTACATCTCCAAGCCATTTCCCCACCGCAGAATGTCCAAGCATGACTGCAGAGCAAATTCTTAGGAGAAATAGATGAGGGAGTGAGTATCAGACCAAGAGAAAGTGGTGCCAACTGTGGAGCAACAACAATGTGTAAATAAATACATGTGATTTGATAAGACAAGTATGACTACAATCTGCTAAGTCTGGGTGTGAAGACCACACAGGAAGACCACTATAGAGCTGTTGTCTTTGATGTAGTACGCTTTGATACACTCTCAAACCACATGGGGTCACTAAAATAATAAATTCATATAGTTGACAGAGCTATATTAAGCAATATTCAGGGTTTATGAACTACTTTGGATACCTAAGGCTTCAGTTTAAAGGACACATTCTGCTACATTGACTATTTTGATCTTTTAACCATATTCTAACAATGTTCTGTCATCAAAAACATATCTGAAGTTGCATTCAGCTGCATTCACGCTGTTTTGAGGAATGTTCATTATAAAGGTACTCAGGAGTATGTTTAAAGGCTAAAATGCATTAATATTTTTCCTTTAACTTGAAATAGTGTATGTGTCTGGAAACTTACCCAAGACCTTATTTTTATGAAAATGTTGTATACAAAATATTAGCAGAGGGCACAGGACTGAATCTGCTGGCACACATTTGCTGATAGAAACAGTGCTTTGTTCTTAAGGTTTACTGACACTGGCCATTGAGGCCCCACATCCTGCAGAGTGGGCTCACACTCCTGGTTTGCTCCAGGTTTGGGTCCAGTTTAGTCTTGATGCAGACTTGGTTTGGTGCTCTTCTAGTCATAGATTGTGCAAAATTAGTGAAATTAAAAAGTGAGATTAGGCCAACTGGGGCTGCAGTTAGAAGTGTAGTATGTTTCAATTATGCAAATATATTTCACTCATTTCCATTTCAACCAATAGCAAAGCTACAGTGCAGGCTTCAGACCACACTCTCTAATCCACCACGGCTTTGAACATGTGAAGGTTTTCCTCCCCCTCTCTCACTCATACATTCTGTTATTCTGTTTGATAATCCAAATGAAAAGGGTTAACCTGTGCAAAAGACTAAAGTCACAATATTTTGGTCAGGATCATGAACAAGAGCATTATATTTTAGCGGCGTGGTCTATTTTGCATACTATCTTTTCTATTTGAGGTAAATGACAAATAATGATGCATTTGCTTTGTACAGTATATCCTTAATGTGAATATATAGAGGAAGACAGAGGATCTTTGCTGCTGCTTGGACTCTACATCCGTCACTGAGGAATGCTCCTTAACACTAACACGTCCTCCCTTCTTTCCCTCTGATAACTTACACACTATTGCTGCTGCTTTCTGAGGACCAGCAAGTGACTGGGATTCACACTTTGCTCGACAGAGCACTATATCATCATTTAAGCTCTGGCTGTCATTTATCCGTACTGTCTCAGAAAGTATGTAGATGGATGTAGTGAGTTTAACTCCCACAGAGACATACTTGGTGTGAAAATGTGCCATTTTGGACTGACTTAGGGTACATTCACACTTGAACAATCACCACATCAAAATTAGGACTACGCTGGGATAATACCCAAAAATGTACCAAAATTATTCTCAATTTAGGGGAAGATATGTTAATATTTTATGTATTTTGTCCAGTTTGGTCAATATGAAACAATAAACCTCAATGAAACCTCAACTCTTTACAATGGTGACCTAGCTCATAAATAGCACACGCTGCACAATCTATAATTATCTGTTTTGGAACAAGCATATGCTGTAAACAGCACTGCAATGAGTGCAAATGTTATTTATAGCATCAAGGTACAAAGAGATTGTAAGGTGCATTTGGAGTAATGGTAACCTGGATATAGGACACTGTAGTAGACATACACATGGAAATGCACCTGGTCCCATCAGTGACACAAAAGAGACGCATGATAAAATGACTGACAAGTAATTATCAATGTGTGGAGTTCAAATACTGATTTTAAAAATATACTAAAGACAATACCCCAAATCCCATTCTTAATTTTGTTTACATCTATGTCAACAAAATAATTATCGAGTTTTCCAATTGAGTAACTTGAAATTAATTCAAATCAAATCAAATCAAATCAATTTATTTTTATAATGCCCAAAATCACAACAACAGTTGCCTCGATGGGCCACAGGTAAAAGCAGTTCAGATAACTGTCCCAGAATGCCCCTGTCCTTTGACCCTCCTTCGCGGCGAGGAAAAACTACAAAAAACCCCATGGGAAAAAGTAGAAACCTCGGGGAGAACCACAGTGAAGGAGAGATCCTACTCCCACGGACGGACAGGCTGCAGATTAACTAGGACTGACGCATCCACTTGGACTGTGGAGCCAGAACCACTCAAATTTTGACATATACAACAATGAAACAATGTCCTTCAGCTGCAGTGTCTCGACTCTTGTCTTATCTAACATCTTCTGTCTTCCTCTTTCTACTTACTGTAGTCTGCAGATAAACAGGACCCCTTTACTTTAGTCCACAATAGCTATATGAAGAAAATAAAGTGTGTACAGTTGTGGGAGGACACAGACCAATTGTTTTCCGTAACTACACAAATATTCAAATATGTTAAATATATAAAAACGCATATAAATGTAGAGTAAGCAAATACAACCGCAAGTATTTTACGCATCAACCTGCTCCTGTATAGTGTATAGTTTTTAGTGAAGTAACAAATCTACCCAAATGAAATGCCAACAATATTTGGTTCAAACTAATCCAAAAGGCAGTGTGTGCTAAAACACCACAGCACTCTCCATGTTGCCAAGCTGGATCCAACTGCTAACACAAGAACGTCTAATTACACTGAACATGGGCATTTACTGTTGTTACTGTTAATGTTCTGAAGTTTACATTTTCATCTGAATGGGTTGGTTTAAAGACACATCAAAAGAATGCCTGCTCACTGACTTTATAGACGGATGAGGTCCAGGTCAGAGAGTCTGTGGCAGCTCATCTCTGTAACTTATGCTCCATGCTCTTTACTGTCTGCCCATAATGGCCCTCACAATATGATGAATGTGCCATGCCATGAGGAGACGGAAGGGCTCATACTTTAAAATCCTTAGTTTGGTCTTTTACTCCCATTAGAGCCAAAATACTGAACCAGCAATATCAAAAGTAGAAAATTGCAATATTTTGAAGCGAAGCCAAGTGCAAGAGGGCAACATGCTCAAACAACTGATTATGATGACAACCAAAAGTGAAAGAAGTATACTATTTATGTTACTTAGAAACAGGAGCAAAACAATACTCAAGCAAATGTATTAATAGCTAGTGATGGAAAGAATACTTTGAAAATGTATTGCATTAAAATGTATTTTGTAACATATTCAGTTACTTTGTCTGACCAGAGTACTGTGTTCTGAAGACTTTCACATTGAGCTGCATTATATAGTATTAAAAACACAACATAAGATTAAAACCGCTTTTGTTTCACTGTCTGTTATGCATTCATTTATAATACACCTTTATCACATCAGACAAGGAAAAATTGCACATGCACTCATTATAAGCACTGCGTTTTCTATTATTTCTCACTAATTCAATGCATTTTGATGCCTAAAGTTTATGATCACATACCACTGTATGAACACTGTCTGAAGTAACCACCAAAAGAAATAGTAACGGTAAATGTATCAGTTACTTCCCAACAGACAGCACATACAAAAGTCTACTAAACACTGTGAAGTACCTGTTTACAATGTACTTTTAACTGTTAAAGTGTTAAATGTGGGTTTTTTGATAAAGAATTGTTCTGATTTTTGCAGCAATCAAAAATGTAATCAATTTCCTGATGTTTCTAGTGAATTGAATGTGTATATTTTTGTTTGCTCAAAGTTGGGGCTTGAACTCAAAACTTTTAGCTCGAATTTCATCATGCATGTGTTAAAGGCCCTCTACCGGATTTTTTTTCTGTTTTGAAACATGAAAAACAGAACTAGTTGATGTTTAAGTCTTTACATCAGTCACATGTATCTCTCACTTTCCTAATACGGTCCCAGCATCTTAAATGTTCACCTCCATGAGTTTAGAAGCACTTTTCATGAGTTTCTGAGCCCAGAGCATCACGGACCGTCACGGTACAAGCTAACAAACATTAGCATGCTAACAGCACACTTCCTGATTTTCTCGTAGGCTAAAATATTCTTTAAATAGATGCAGAAAAAGAGCTGTGGTCTCATTTTTACCTGAATAGATACTTTTACAATATATCTGTGCTGGGGTGACAGAGATATTACTTTATTACATGCAAAATCTGACCCTAAAAGAACTAGTTCTGTTTTTCACGTTTCAAAACATTAACAATCAGGTACAGTCCCTTTAAGAATAACACCTCAAAATATTTGAAAAGTACTTTCTACTTCAGTCCAGTAAAAAAATGTAGTGCAGTATAAAGTATATACAGATGCCTGAAGTAAAAGAAAGAAGTATCCACAATAAAAATCAATTAAGTAAAGTACAAATATCTAAACATTTTACTTAAGAACAGTACTTTTAATTTGTATTTCTTTACTTTCCACCACTGATGATAACTTATGGTGTTTAAACAGAAAACAATCTTTATACTGCCACAGCCACGTTGCTACATTGCTAGAATTAAAAAAAAAAGTATTGAAAGAAAAACAGGATTAAGCAAATACTCCAAATCATAATCTTGACAAAATCAGATCATCCATCTAATGTTTTGGCTTTGGAAGAGAGCCCTGATTGGCAAACTTCAGCTTGCAACATGCAGGTACTAAACTCCTGCAATCGCACTTGGCACTCCACTAAAACCATTTTTCTTCTTTGAATAAACACTGTGGGAAGTAAGTGTGCCACAGTCAGTGACCATAAAGCAACATAATTACTTTAAGAGTGTGTCTGAGATTTTAAGATCAAAAGACACATCACTGCTTTGTTGTTGAATCACGTCCAACAGTTTGTCAGGAAAGGGATGGATAAACTGGACAAGACAACATGTGGAAAAAATCTTCACATAGTAAACATTCTGCGTGACTGCTGATCTCAATCCGTTTCCCACAAAGAGAAAGGCAAAAATAGATTTGTAATTGCTACGTGCTTCTTCCCATAACAAAATAAAGAGATTTTCCACAAAATAACCACAGTTGGTTATAATTTGCCTAAATTTGAAATCACACTTTCCATTTGGACCCTTCTCAACTATTCCTGTGTGCTCAAGCCAGGTCTGGAGGTGGTTTTGTCGTCTACTTTTTATATGCCCTTTTCAATTATGGAAGATTATGTTTTAACAGGATCATTATCTAAGAAGGGCTGTGTCCAAACAGTTTGTCTAATGTCATGACCTCAGTGTGTATAAACTTAATAGACTTAATAAATCTGTATTGTAGAATGCATCAAATTTAATAGATTCATGCCCTGTTCCAATAAAGTAGTTGCTAAACATAATGGTTAGTGTCTTTGATGAGAGATTCGTTCATAACATGTAGTAACCTAAACTAACATGTTACCTGTGGCATGTTGTAATTTCCCCTGTGGACTTCATGCAGGGGTAGGTCGTAGTGGCAATATTATTTTCGGAGCATTTCTCACTGTAAAACGGAAGCCAAATGTATGTCAGAAATACAACCCGTCCAAACAGCACCTCTTGCACCTAAGTATTTCAGCGCCATACCCGTCTGTGACCGCTTCTTCCAGATAGGACCAGAGTAATCCTCGTGAGAAACACACACAAGTGACGGTGAGCAGCAGCGGGCCCCCGGTGCGCGTCACGATCATTTCTTCACTGGACCTGCTGCTTCAGCCGCGCACGAGCCCGGGGTTGTGTGGGATGATTTGCGGCTCTCAGTCCAATGAATAGAGTGTCAACAGTCAAACCCTCCCACTCCCATCACAAATGTGTGAAGTCAAGGCCTATTTTGCAACTTTGAAGACACAGTGCAGTCAAATAAAACGTGAAAATCTTGCTGGAAGTGAAATGGCATCTAGTTGCCAACAAGTAAAAGTAATGGTCCACGTGATTTGAAAAGCGCTCCCACCCATTAAACCCATAAAGTGTGAGACAGTTCATATGCACAGCCCCTGAAGCTGTGATAAGTGTAGCCTACTGCCACCGTGTGGTCGTGAAAAAACAAAACAACTAACAAGCACTAATCTAAATCAAATATTACCTTTGTTTACTTCATTTATCCCCGAGGAGAGATGATTTTTGTTAGGCTACAGACCTGCATTGTAAACTAGAAGTCAATATAAAAAGTAAAAATAAAATACATAAGATAAGCTAAATGAGAATAGTCTACAATATGAGCTATAGCTCTCTGTTACAACCAAGACAGAGAGAGAGCGAGAGAGCAGGAGGGGAGAGAGAGGAGGATCTTAATTGGCTACTTTAATTAACACATATCTCAGGTAGAACATAAAAAAATATGTTCATTATTTAAATGACACGCCTAATAGGATATACACCCTACAAGTGATGAACTGTTTCTCTTGTAGCACACGTGTAGCTGTTTCAAAATAGAAAAATGGACTAGAAAACAATTCCAAAAGTGGGAATTGCACACCAACGTAGACCTTCACCTTCCAGCATTAAATGACTGCTCCTGTTGTTTAACAGTCTTCACTCCACAGCGGGACTAATTAGACGACCTTGACCCCTCGGTGACCCTGCGCAGAAGGCTGATCTGGACACGTGCACCTGCACAAACCCTAAAACGTTCTTCAGTTTCTCGGGGAGGCAGTGTGGCGTTCGGGCGTCGAAGGCCAGAGAGCAGCCTGAAAAGGATCCCATCTGAAATAAGAGGACGGCGGTGTCACTTACAGCAGTGGCTTGCGTTCCAATCTGTGAGGTCAGTCAGGTGTGATTTACCTTCACATTAGTCAGAGTTTCTTTTCCTGTGCCACGTAATACAATATTTCCTCATACAATAAAGGTCTAATTTCATTATTAGCGGGAGCCTTATCCATGCAGTTAAAATTACTTTCGGATCTTACAAAAGGTTTTTTCAAGCATGAGAAAGTTTAAAGGAATCCCACTCCTCACCGTCTACCGGACAGCTCCAACTCACTGCTTGCAATTTCACTTTTGTCCACATGATGTCTCTTTTAACCATCCTATCAGTTTGCCAGCCCCCTTAACCACTATCGTCATCATTGCCCACAAAATGGATGACAGGCTTTAGAAATACCAGGGTGCGTCACGACTCTGAGGTGCACGCTGTGCCATTTACGTTCCACCTGTTTTGAAACCTCAGCAACTTAAAGCGGTGTGATCACGTCCGCAGAAGCACAGCATCCCTTCTCTTCTCCAGACGCCTAAAGCACCACCTTATCTAGAATGAACCTCCTCCCCAGATATTAAATATTCATCTGAGGCTCTTAGGTATAATATTTAAGACGAATTATGTTCACATAGGAGCTGTAGAGGACATGAGTAAGAGTGCTGTTGTCCGGTGATGGTAATAATACCCTGTATATTTTGGTTTTGTCTGATGTCCCAGCATTATTTTTGCTTAGATGAATGCATGTCTGTCACCATTTAACTTGTTGTTTCTACTGATACGTTTTTAACAGTAACATGCGTGCCTTGTTTACCAAAAGGCCTATACTTGCTTTTTTTTCTGTTTATTAAAACGTATTCTACATTATTTTAGTTAGTTAACATGGATTTGGTGAGAATTAAAAACATATAATGTACAGTAAACATATAAACTGGAAACAAAAGAAACAAGATCTATTTTACTGCAGTTTAGGCATAAACATATGATGATAATAAGAATGATTAAAAAAAAAAAAAAAAAAAAGTCATTATCAACATACAGCACCAAAAACACCAAAGTGCTTTATATCTGTCCTGGGGCAGACTGACTGAAGTAAGGCTGCCAATCTGCTTCATTTGCTCCTGGACCAACACCAACGCTCAAGCACACACCAGACTCTCTACAGTGAATGCACTGTGGCACCTGCTCCCGGCGGTCTCCCATCCAAGTACTAACCAGGCCCAGCCCTACTGAGCTCTTGGTTCTGAATGTGGTATGGAACAGTCTGTTGGTGCAGCCGGACCTTCTTCTTGTTTTACCTTATAGCAGTGAATCACCACAGACAGCAGTAAGACGTCTTTGAACCCCTCACTGTCCCAACTCCTGGGTGTCTTTGTCCCTCCTCTGTGCAGCACTGCAGTGGAGCTCTGCACATGCCCAGACTGAAGGGGAGAGTCTGAACCCACTGAAGAAGCTCACATGCTACACATTCTTTCCAAGGTCACTGTTTACCATTTACAACATGTGATTCAATTATATTCATTCTGTTGCATATATGTAAAGAGCTGAAACACCTCCCCCTCTCCCTGTTTTGGTTTTGACTGTATAAAACACAAGTGGATGCCCAGCAAGCTCCAACGGCATGCACCACTGACCGGGAAAATCCCTGGCTGTTGTGACAGCAGGTTAAGGAGCAGTTTTCTGCTGTCATCTCTCGGCGAGAATGATTTTGCCCACTGCATGTCACTGCACCTCTGTGTCTGCTCTCCAGCACCAGCAGTTCAAAGGTTCAGTGGAGACTGGTGGGAGGTGCAAGAGCTTCTTTGCTGGGCAGTCTTTCTTCTCATCCTCCAAATGTCTAATGTGTATTCAGGAGAGTCAGAGCAATAAGAGTTTAGAAATGGACGTGACATGAGCCTCTGCCAGTAATTGCACAATAAGAATCTTGCTGCATAGTTTGGCTTTTTATGTGTTCAAAAATACAAACGGTGGTCACTTTGAATTGAAGTGCTTAAAATTGGTGAAATCTATGGCACTAGCTGTCCTCCCAATATTGTGATCAATAATAACAACCTCAGTGAAGTGTCCTTGAGGTAGCCCCTCCCCATTCATTAAGCCCCCGCACTGAATCTACTGCTCACTGTAGCTTGACCCAGGACATCCATTCCTCTCTGAATCTCCCATTCTCTCTCACCATTCTGCCTTAACAAAGAAAGGAAGGAGCTTATGTCGGAGACTCAATTCAAATAATCCCCCTAGGTATACAAACCATTAAACACCTGTTACTATAGGTCAAAGGGCTTTTATTATTTTTTATTTTTACCGAGGCCAAAGATACATCTAAAAGGAACATCCAGGGACCATTTGAAACCGAGAATGTGTGCTGAGCATTTCTTAGTTTCAGACCAGATTGTTTGTCGTCATGCATGCAGAAAGTAGGCTTTCTTCAACTGTGTGCTCCTCTGCACACATGTGACATTATTCACATCTAAACCACAATTAAATCAGATACATTATGTAACTGTATTTTTACATACTTAATATGTCCGAACCAGTTTTGGAGAAGAGACAAAACTATTTTTATTTTTTGCTTGCTACTGCAGTTTTTCCTTTAGCCTACCTTATTTGAACTATACATATACTATTCATCTAGTTTGGACCCAGGTATGTAGGTCTAACCCATATATAACTCCTAACTATTTAAATGAGTTCTGCAGGATGTGCATATGTGGATTTATAGCCTAGTTATGCTCATATGTTCAACACTGAATATAATACAGAAGCTTTGCTGGAGATCCAGGCATTTTTAAATTCTTCAATAAAAGTGTAGCTCTATTAAATGTGGTGAATGGAGGCTGTGGAACTGTGTCTCTGCCAAGACATATGGGCAACGTTTAATTTACAAAACCCAAAATAAGACTAGATACCATTTAATGTTGATCTTATTAAATTATCATAGCATCAACTAAATGTGCCTGTCTCTTATAAACTGTAGCTTGCCAATGTTTCTCTTTGATTGATTTCCTTTCAGAAATGCCACTGATTGGTTAGTCATCCTTCTGAAATGCCAAGACCATGACAACACAAAGTCAAACTTGGTGTAGGTGGTGACCACCGCTCAGATCAATCTGGAGGAGCTAATGCACTATCAGGCACTTTCAGTAAAACTATGGGTCCAGAGTAAAACAAATCTGTGGGAAGAAATACATTTCCTTGCTTTTTTCCTGGAATTTATTATTATTTATCCTATTATAATATAACCCTTTTCTTTATTTTATTATTCACATTTATAATGGCCCTCAACACTTACAGTTGAAATATTATAAATAACACTCGCTTCCATAATTCATTTAACCATAACCATAAGGGTCTTTGCATATTGCATCAAGCGTCCCTTTGAGACAACAGTAAATGCAACATTCATGTATGCTTCCCATAAGTGGAACAGAAGATGTTCTGGCCGCTGGACTCTCTCTCACACCTCAGCCACACAAGGCCATTTGAATGTCTCATGTACACAGTCTTTATGTACACAAGCTCCCCAAACAGAATATATGGAGGGCTCTCATTACATAACACTCTGGCAGCTGCTGCATTATCATTTATTAATGCCTCCTCCAATGGCATCATTCACTGGGCCATGTGTGGGACAGCAATAATTCAGGTGATATGCTAAAAAATAGAGAAAGGAGAGAAGCTGAAGTAAGGACCTATACTGTACATGGCCCATGCAATGATAAAAATACCTAAGTTAGTCAACAAGAAATTGGATTCCTCCCATTGTAGATTGTACAGAAATGTACTTTTGCTGATATCACAGTGAACTGTGTCACCAGACTGAAGAATAGGACAGAAGACCTGCATTTCAAGATATTGTAATTGCCTTCAAAAGTTGATTTATAGCAGCCATGAGCTCATGTATAAGTCTTATGGTCGGTGCTACAGATGACAAATGTATAGGACGGAGAGGGTCCCCTGCATAATGTGCACCTCAGGGTTGTTTCATCCAACATGGTGCTTCCTCATAGGTGAGTTCAACCAAAGAAGCTACAATTATAAAAATGTAAACATATGACTGGAAATGGAAATAGTGGAACAGGGAATTAGACGATTTGTAGCCAGCTTCACTTTGTGTGATACAAATACTGAGGAGAAGAGGCTCCACAGCGTGCGTTATTTAACCTTTGTGCTCTCTTCAATTGAGCTATACAGTACACATTTGGCCAAAGAGCAATACACTTTATCATATCAGGAAAAAAATACTTATTTCATTTTTTAAATTTTGCATAAATTGTACGTAGAGTGATGCTTGGGACCACCTGTGAAAGTTTCATTGCAATGAAATAAAACAAAATAGAAATTCTAGATGGAGTCAAAATGACCCAAAGATAGTGGGAGGGTTGAAGAAGTGATTCTCAAAGATTGAGGTAGAAGGTAGGAGGAGGTAGTTGGCCTAATTTATTTATTTTCTGACTACTGGACTAGAACATTATGTTAATGCAGATTCTCTCATGCTGCGAGTGTTTTGTTCCACACGATGAGTTTATTGTCTCCATGAAGTGCCTGTGAGTTCATCTTCTCTTCTTGCTGTTAAAAAATCAATTTAATTGAGAAAAATAAAATGAAGAGTGGTTTACTCTGGTGTGATGTGCAATTTGTTGAGCCAACACATTTTCTAAAAACGGATTTGAATACTAAGTAACAGCCAGTGTAAAACAGGTCTGCACAGCAACAGTAACAGTCAGCAAGATTATTACTGCTTCACCTTTGACATGATGTGAACTCTGAACAAAAATGTCATACGTTTTTGTTTTATTGTAGATCATTTATGCTTCACTTAAGAAAAGCACTGTTTGATTCACCTTGTTTTTACTATGTCTAGGTCATCTTGTTTTAGCGTATGGCAAATTGAAGCACTTGTTAATGACCTTGGGTCTGTATATTTGAGTCAGCCTTGTCCCCTCCCAATATAGTTTCCCTTTAATGCCAGGACAACACAACTTTCTAAAGCAGAGCACAGAATAGATCTTAAAGGACAAATATTATGATTTTTTTGCACTGCTGTTGGCCTTTAAACATGCTTTTGAGTATCTTTACTATGGTATCTCATGTTCAACTAAAATTAAAAGGTTTTTACAAAAAACATTTTAACTTTGCCACAGCCGCCAGAGTAACTTAGCTTTGGCTCCATCTACCGGCTGCAGAGGAAATGACATACATTTTAAATACACATTGCTTGTGAATGCTAGCTGAGTCCCGCCTTGGTGATGAAGTCACACAGTTGTAACGATTGAGATTTGAAGTCAGAAATGCTCTGACGCTGATTTATAAACTTAAAAACAGCACAGAAGATTCTTGGAGCCACCTCGCCTATGGAAAACACATCATTCATTGAGGAAATTCAGAATGCAGTGTTTTTAATGCTCAGTGAGAGGATTTTCTAGGCATGATTCATCAAACTAGCATGAATGAAACTAAATGCAAGGTGTCCAGGTATGTTTTTGATGACAGAACATTGTTCGAACATGGTAAAAATTGACAAATTGACAAATGACATGATCAACAAACACCACTTGAAAATCAATTTGCAATTTTATTTATTTTTTTCTTTTTCTAGAGGAAGTCTCTTTAGATTTAGCAGCACCATCAGCCCCCTCAACCTCTCTTTTTCTCATTTCTATCATCAACATCCAGCTATTTTCCCCTCTTGATCACAGTGTTCAAAAACTAGTGTCAGTTTGTGTGTTAAATTAACTGCATAACTTGGACTAAATGAAACACAAACCAAATAAAGTCATGACACAAGACGAATATGCAACAGTCAAAACTTTAACCAGCTGAAGCACAGATGTTGTATCTGAGCAGTGGCTGGTGTGCCTTTAGACCTTCAGCTGATTGGACGGTGTGAGTACAGGAACACTCCATTATGTCATTAAGGGACAGACTCTGAGCAGCAAGGACATGACGAGGCCCAGGTCGGCGACACAGATGGCATACATTTATATAGGACTCCATTAACATAATTATTTTCTGTGGTATACCCTTAAGTATTTCTAGATTTGTATCGCATGACATTGCAGATAACTTGAACTATGGTCCTAATTGTGTACTTACGGTCAGATATCTACCATAATACCAGATTATGTGGGATTAGAAGACATCTGTCTGACAGGTGGCTGAGTCAACTTGTATGACTTAAGAAATGAATTTAGTTGACCTAAGGCAGGGGATGGTAAAATGCAGGTGATTGTTGTTGTTGTTGTTGTTGTTGTTGGATGAAATATGCATTTTTTGAAGGACACCGTGGTGTGATGGTGTTGTCTATGAGTATATTATAGACAGAACTATATCATATAACCTATCAAATAACACTGTGCTTTTTCCCTGAAAGATGAGTCTGCAACCTTTCTGTGAGGACACCAGAACATTTAAAACATTATGTCAAAACCAAATAATCAAAAAATAAAAATCCTTTGCATTATGGGTTGTTTTTGGATACTCAAAATGCCTATTATAATTACATCAGATCACTTTCATATTTTATTTGAAAAAACAAAAACAAAAAAATACAAGCTTATTGCACCGAACAGACTGTTGGGATTCCACAGCTTAATCTTAAAAGGCTACACAGGTCATGCAGCATCAATCCAATAAATTACATATTTTAAAGGTTCAGCTCTGCTTTATTGGTGCAGGGACATTGCTCTTTATTTGGTCAGGATTATACGCATATAACAGCTTGTATATATACTTTAAAATATAAATATGAATTAATCAAACGAAGTGTGAGGACAATATTGTTAATATAGTTATGGAAAGTACAACAAAAAGTTAATTCATAGGGGATTTGCTTTAATCTGGCTGGATTTAACGATGGTAGGATTATTTACTGTTACGCAGAAGGCTTTAGGTGTCACATGTCCACAGAGTCTGGGCCAGAGACAAACTTTGGCATCAGTTTGACCTCCAGATAACCAGTTCAATGGACAAGCAAATGAACATCAGCGATTACGGGAACTTAACAAATGTCTTATGGCTATGACACGTGCGCGCACAAAGAGCTGACTCATATGTGGTCATTTTATTGTTGAATTTAACAATCCAGCCTGGCACTGAGCTGCTACACTCTGTTGCAGTGTAACGGGAGTTCACTAAGTGACAAATACACCTTGAGTTAGCGGTGAAGATAAAGTATAATTCTGTGCATGGACCATGATTCAGTAATCCTGTTGCAATCCTTGATATTGAATTTAAAAATCTCAAGCAACAGCACAGTCTGAACAGCAGCTGCCGTCACATTTTTAAATCATATGATCGTCTAAAATCACATCTTTTCATAGTGGTGTGTTAACATAGTTTAATCAACAAAAAACATTATGAAACTGGCATTTAACTTGATAGGCAGGAATGGTAATTTAATAAAGTTTATGTTTGTCTGATTTACTGAAAGCAATGGGCATGAAAAGACCTGCTTTGCATTTTCTGCATTTTCTCTCTTTCATCAAACATGTGATAAAAATATATATCAAGCTCCTTGAAAGGTAAAATATGAAAATAAAGCAAAACCCAATTTCTTGTCAACCACTCTCGTAAAATAAATACACTTTACAAGTCCCTAAATCTCATTTTTAGTTAAATTAATTTCATCTGTGAAAAAGCAAATGCTCAGTCTACTGTCACCAACAGTAGCTTTTACTGAAATACATCTAGGCGGGATTTAAAATCAGATTTTCCTTGTGCAGCGCTTGTTCCTGCTTATAATTAGAGCAAATCAGAAAACAGAAGCCAAAACGACTGAGTCTCAGCTACACAAAGAGTCCATCCATTTGTTCTTACTCCAAAGGATTCAGAAACAGCTTCAGTTTTTGAATTGGACTCATTTTAGTCTGTGTTTTAGGTCAAATAAGCTTAGATAAAAATGATTTAGGCTCTTTTCACTACGTCAAACAAGAATAAGTGAAGTTATGTGGAGAATACGCTGTGTACATTTATAATTGGTGTATATTAATGATAATGACTTTGCTCTAAAATTCACAGAACTGAAGACACAAACAATGTAATTTTTTTACATTTTTCTGCGACCATGTTAAAATGTCACAGCATGGTAGGTACAGAAAGCCCATCTGAAGTACCAGATTTAAAATATCCACAAACATGCACACAGTATGTTATCAGTATTTCGAACATGGATTCTTCCTGGAACCACTTTTGATTGTAATCCTGTAGTGGATGCTCAGCTCAGCTCTACATCATTTGTCAACAATATCTCTTGTAAGGCCTTGACCTGAGGTGGGCCGGGGGAGGAGGTCACAGTCGCTCTTCATAACGTGGACGGCCCTTTCTGGGAGGCATTAATCCTGGCCAGACAGATTAATATTGGAGAGCGGTAGAGTGGGACTTCTACTTCTACTAGATATTATACGTGCTTCTTGTGCACATTATGATATAATCTACTGTTGTGTTGTGTGCGGGGACAGCCGAGACAGACACTTGAGGAGACAAATGTGAGCTGGTTTACATAAAAAGAGGGAGAAATAAATGGTACCACTGCACGCAATATCATATAAAGTCTCAATACACAATCCACGCAATCAAGACATTTTACTTTATATTAAATTGTTCAACCAGTGTGCCGGGCCATTGAGTTATTGCCAGGTGTGCCTTGAAAAAAATGCCAATTTGAATTAACGGATTCATGTATAGATTAAATTGGATAATTTATCATTTTGGAGTGCCCAGAACAAATGTCTGAACAAAAAATAAAGAAAAACTTCCAAATCAGAGAAGCAAGGACATTCCCTGCCATATTATTTACTTTTTATTTACTTTATTTAAAAGGTATCATTTGTTCATGTTTTAGTTGGTGGTTAACAGTGTTACCTTTTCAACCAAAATAGTGTGCTGTGACTCAAAAAAAGTTGAAAAACACTGGTCTAATGTCTCTCTGTTGTCGCACTTGTTGGATCGCATCTTTAACGTGACGCTCTATCTTAGTGTAATCACTATACATTTATTTGCATTATTTGTGAACTTGAACTCAATAATAATGTAGAAAATGTAATGCTGTTCCTGTCAAATGTGTGTACTGTCATGAAACCTAGCCGTAATTCTCCACAGCCAATGTATTGTCAGTGTGAAGCTATAAAATGCATCTGTCTTCAAATGGACAGTCTTCCTTCACGCCATTATAATCGATTTAATCCAGGGATATATGGAAAGACACATTGCATACAGGAGGGCTGTTTGCTGAGAGGAAATTCTTGTAAACAAACCAAATATGAATACATTATGATTTGCTATTTGGGGCTATTGGGGCTGGAATGACAGTCCTTTGCAGCTTGTTCTAAAGCAGTGGCCCACAACCTTTGACTATGTTGTGTTCCATGAGGGAAAAGACAAACGCCATCTGCTCACGATATTAAAATTCATTTAAGGGGAAACTCATGAGGTGTGAAAAGTGAAAGGCCAGTAAATTGCACAAATGAGAATAAAATATGGCATGTATTATATAATGTATTTTACTGTGTTTTTTTATTATATTTTTGAGGCTCTGAGCTGATCGGTTTTTTGTCCTTTATATCCTTTTAATCCATATTGATGTGATTTACAGTTTTTGGTAAATCTTGTACAAAGTCTCAACTTTTATCTATGAAACGTTTTTCTATAAAACTCGTGGAACACCAATTACTGTGCGGGAGAAGGTGTGTGCTACCTGCTAACAGGAGGAGCACGACCTCTGAGCTGAGGCCATGGAGATGTCCAACAGTCATATGTGAGGTTAAACGCTGTGTGAAGGCCAGGAGCAGCACACAGCTTAGTGTCACACTGCGCACATCTGGGGCCCACATAATAACAACACTGTGATATTGGACAGAATAAGCTTCAGGCTATTCTCTTCAGTGGGATGAACAAATACTTGAACATTTGTGGACTGAGTGTTAGGCTACCGAAATAACGTTGTTATATATATTTATTATCAAAAATATTTTTATACTTATTGGATTATATATATATATATGTTTTTTTGTTTTTTATAATAAGTATATATAACGTTATATAACAAATGTTCAAGTATTTGTTCATATATATATATATATATATATATATATATATATATATATATATATATATATATATATATATATATATATATATAGAGAGAGAGAGAGAGAGAGAGAGAGAGAGAGAGAGAGATAGATAGATAGATAGATAGATAGATAGATAGATAGATCAGGTGGTGAGAGAAGGAAAATAGACACATTTTGATTAAACATTCTTCCTTTTAAGTCCTTACCTTGCATGTTTTATTGTTCAAAGTGCAATAGAAGGTGTGTAGTTGTGTGCGCTTGCCGTGAGCACAAAGAGGCCGTCCAGACAGAGACCTAGACAAAGCCGCAGCATAACATATTGTGCATTTAAATGAGTGTCCCCTCTTTTACCCTGCAGGCTACAACACTGCGTGTCATCAGTGCTGGAAGATACACAGACACACTGCTCTGTCGGTTGAGAAGTAGTGCACATAAGCAAAGGACAAGGTAATATGAAGAGCATTCTGGGACTCCTGTTTGATTAATCCCTAATCAGACACGTAGTAAAGGTTTCTCCTTGAAATTATTCATTGTTCGGTTGCCATTGCCCTGTGACTGTTCTCTGTAAAGTAAAAAGCAATGGAACGCTCTGACACTTAGAGGACAGACGGCATAAACAGATTTGTTAGTTACATTAAGATAATCTGTGGTTTCAAACAATAGTATATGGAAAAAAAATATTAAAAAATAGAGGTCTCTTTGGTGGAAATCAGACTTCATACCATGGTTGACCTCATATGCTTCTCTATAATCAGAAACAAATTTAACCCATAGAAACATATAGCAGGATGAAGGTTATAGAATAATGTCTTGTTGACCCAGGCATTTAAACCTGCAAACATCAATGGTAAAACTGGTACTACTCCTATCACCTTTTGTCATAAAAAACAAGCAAAAACAGCTACGCGGAACAGTTGTGTACATTTGTAGAGACTTATAATCTATGCTGTTCTACGGGGCAGGTCAAGGTTTTGAGGCTACTGCCAATCTTACTGTGTACACATGATAAAAGGGTATTCATTCATGGCACAAGGTAAAGCTTTCCCTATAATTAAGCGCATGATAAGCAATTTTACTGGAATTTAACTGGATTCCTTTGTATGGCTCCAGCGTGACTTAATCAAGCATCTACTACAGAAGTGCACAGCTCACAGCGCTGCTGAGGTAACGCATTACAGTGTATCAGAGGTCTTTACATGTTTGACCAGGATCACATCTCTCATCCACCTTGTGTATCATTACATGAATGTTAGACAGCCATATAATGAGGCCAATGTGGAGCTGGTAACATTTCTTCACAACCTGTGGAGCGTGTCTCACCCTGCTCTGACCCTTGACTGTGGCAGAGGAAACCTCAAACCACCTCTGCAACACGAGCTGTGCCCGGCCTCTTTGCCAATTACACACTGCAGTCTAATCAACCATTCAGCATTTCAGGATCAAACATGTGAAAATTACTTTTTGTTTTCCGATAAATCTACAGTGTGTTTTCCTGTAGAAGGATGGCTTTTTGCAAACAAATTAAAGTCAGCAGTAGCACAATTGAACAAATGTTGCTGATCTAAAAAGTAGTACAACCATAGTTTCTGATCTTAATTTGATAGATTAATACAAAAAAACTTACAAAGCACAACACACATACTTAAATGACAATATGTCCTTTATTTTCTATATTTTAAAGGTTTATTATTTACAAACAAAAATAAACAAAAATCAAAAAAAGGATTTTTTGACAAACACTGTTTGTCTGCATATTGTTGTAAGAAAGTTTACATTTACCCATCATCCATCATCTGTATCAAGTAACCAACTAGTCTGTGTTTTCTAAGCATTGGGTACATGAATGAGCTGCTAAACAATGACTGCGTGAGTGGTGAGTATCAGAGGACCATGCCCCTCTCCCCACTGCGTATCATCAGTAAACATGTGAAACCAGTTGTCTTCAAATCCAGTTTGGGCATTAATCTCAGTCCATTTGCATCACTTGTTTTCTCCGCTCAGATACAGAACAGACAAAGAAATATACAAATGTAGGTGCTGGTTTGTTGAGAGTCTATACTGCTTCATATGTAAGCTCATTGTGTTGTACGTCACTAATAATGCCCATTCCAGTATGTTAGTGATTGGTACAGTGAAAAAAGCACATAGTTGGGAAGCTCTCCCTCTGAAGGCAAGTATCAAAAACAGCACAAACCAACAGTGCTGATATCCATCTCACTGTGTACTAGTTCCTATACACTATGGCATATTCATGATTAAGCGCTCTCAGTTTTAAATAGAACATCTCCGCCCTCTTTTAGAACTTTGTACAGGAGCGGAACGATGCCCGCTCCTGTGGATATTGCTCCCTTCAACATCTAACCTAATTGCAACATTTAGTTATTAAATTGGAAAGTGCAATTCAAAACAAGACTATGACTCAGTATGTTTGCTTTGGCCAGTTTCCTTCCACGCATCAAAAAAACTCCAAACACCGGTGTCTAGCTACAAAGACAGAAAGAAAAGTGCTGCAACTTTATACAATGACTCATTGAATGTGGTACTACGGCAAAGATTGCACTTCTTTTAACTGTACATATAGTGAGTGAGAATGCAAGTAAAAAAAACTTGCCCCTAGAACTTAGCATTGTTATATTGTTAAATGAACTGAGATATTTGGCCATCATCACTGCATCCTCATTTCCAGTCTACAACACAGAGACACAGAACACACAGAGTATAGTAAGGATGAATGCGTAGTTGTGTGCAGAAGTGCCTTCCCATTCACACAGCAGATCGCACTCATAACAAAGAATGGAACATGGCTATAGTTTAGGCACAAATACTTAAGAATGTCATTGTGAAAAGTCAATGCTTCTGTTTCACACACAGATAACATCTATAGGCAGACAGACAATGAACAACAGAATCTAACATTACATTTATCGTCAACATTTTGGAGATAGTATCTTTTAAGTAGTATCTGTGACAGCGCATGCTCTCATGACAGTGGTGGGTTGACTGTACCGGTACACCATTGAAAAACTCTGAACACGTTGTTTTCTTTTTGTATTGTGATCTCTAAGGACCTAGCCACTTAAAATAGGTTTACTAAAATCTCAAGTTCAAATTAACTTTCTTTTTTATTGTTGTATATATATATATATATTTATGTATATTGTATATACTGAAATTTGGTCAATTCGTTTATTTTTTAGACCCGTTTTAAGTGACTAAGTCCACATTATGGAATTTGATGCAACAAACCTTAATGCACTGAACAAAGGCAGCACTCCCAGATTATAGACGCAGAATATCACATTTCTGCTGCCAAACATCCATCTTGATGTCACATAAAAAAGTATCAAATATTTTCCCCATAATGTCTATATACAAAGTACTAAGCAAAAGAATATCCATTTTGATCATTTATAGGATGGCTGGACTTTGTAATGTCAGATTTTTAAGTTATTCATATATTTAAATAAATATGCCAATATCAACACTAAATTGAACAGAAAAGGAAACTGCATTGTCCAGTGCTAGCATGCATCAAGATTTGTTGATCAGGTTTTGAGTGTTTTGTCACCTAACACCTGTCACATATGATGACCAATGATAACCAGACTGTTGATAGAAGTAAGACATTGTTATGATAGAGAATGCACCACACAGTATCTGTAAATACTACATTAGATCTACAAAACTATTTACACACATATAGGTATCTTTATGTCACAGTCTATTGCATAATGGTGGTAATCTTTACTTTATAAATATTATAAATATACAGATTTTTTTAAGCATCATTACTTAACATCTCAGCCATTGGAAATCAGAAATACAAAACAAGAGCATCCATCCTTGTGTCTCCACACTTGATTCTTCTCAAAAATAAACAAAGAAAGCAGCATTTTATTATCTATTCCCTTTGGGCCCATAACACTGTCATGGTTTGAATGTGAGCCTTTGTGGAGTATAGAGGCTCTGCAGACTATATTTCCATTGATGAAAAACAAAACACTTACACACGTACAGTATTCATGTGGACTTCTGACTGGAGAATTAATTCACTGATAGTTCTTCAAGCAGCGTGTGCTATGTTATTAAATCATTTGTCCCATAATTTTCTTGCATTTGATCTTCCACAGTGTTGTCTAAAGCTGCTGAGTAGGAGAAGAAACTATTCCTCATCCTAAATGGTAAAAATAAAAAACATTTCCCCCACATCCACAATGCATCTAATAAAAACAACAACCAGAGAAGTGATAATGAAAGCTAATGAAAAAATAAAAAACAGACGTTGTGTATATTAGTTTGAAAGGAAGACTCATGTTTATAATACAGCTTCAATTGCTGTTGCCATACAGTTTATTGTAGATTTATTTTGCACACACGTACACTCTCTTTCTCTCACACATTCATGCTTCATGTATATGGCGATAAAGAAAAGAAATGTATCTGTATAATATACATTCTTAAGTTTAGGGAGACAATCTGTCTAAAATATAATACAAGAACTGTATGTACAGGTTTTCTATGAGGTTATTGTAGAAGAACGTCGGAGAGAAACAAAAATGTTAAGTTCAGTGTATTTATCTCTTTTGTTTGATCTCCATAATTAAAAATGAATTCAATATAGTTCAAAAAATTAAAAAAGGATCATAAATTTGATGCAAAGCGCATTTTGTCCTGCTCGATCTCTGTACTGCTAAGAACGGAATCTCTTCTAGAGCCAGGAGACTCCCTGTGTTGGGCGGAGGATGAAGGTGTTGTTGGGGCAGCCGCTGCCGCTGCCGCTGCTGCTACTGCTGCTGCAGCTGCTGCAGATGACGTGCGCACCGGAGGCAAAGCTCCGGACGACATCTGCCGGAACAGACTGACCCGCTGGGGCATGGTGCTGCGAATGCCCTGCAGATTCATTCCCTGGACGGCTGCTGCTGCTGCTGTTGGTGGCACTATGGAGGCCAGTGAGTCTCCAGAAGCTGGGTGCGCTCTGGGCCCCAGGGAAGTGTCGTGTGGCAGTGACGGTTGGGACGCAGATAAGTGTCGGAGGTCCCGACTCAAGCTGCCCGACTGAAGAGCCTGTGTGCTCTTGTGGACGTCCCCCCTCTGAGGGGAGGGGGCCTGCTGCTGTGGAGGCTGTTGAGCTGCAGAGCCGCCTGCTGCAGTGGACGCATTCGGCTGCTGGGGGAGCTGAGACTGTGGGGGGAGTGAAGGCGCTGCAGGCTGACTGGGCTGCTGGATGAGGGACAGCTGGGAGGCAGTAGGAGAACTGTACTGGAAGCTCCGACTGGCGAGGGGGGTCTGTACAGGAGGACTGCACATGGCAGCAGTGAAGGAGCAGGGCGACATGATGGACCCTGGCTGCTGCAGCGGGGTCTGCAGCGGGGTCTGGGGGTTGATGTTCAGGTTGACCTGGGAAATACTGGGAGCAGGGAAAACTCCCTGCGCAGCAGCGGCCGCGGCGGCTGCGGCCACAGGCAGGATGCGGCCAGCGGAGGCATTGGCAATAGCTGAAGCACTATAGGTCAGAGGTACTGAGGACTGCTGGAGCTGACTGGTACCGAAGGCAGTGGAGTATGGCGGTTGAGCTGGTGAGTTAATGATGGAGTTTCCTGACATTGGAGTTGAGTTCATCCCGGTAACTGACTGCTTGCGATCCACCATCATCACCATCTCCCTGTCCTGACGAATGATCTGCTTCAAGATCTCGTTCTCCTGGGTGTTGAACACGCCGGCGTTCAGATCCTTCTGGAACTTCTGCAGCAGCAAGGAGTTCTTCTTCCCTGGAGACGCAGTCAGACAGGGTCAGCACAAACATCTAGGGTAACCCGACTAAGTACTGACATTGTAATAAAGATTCAGCTTGTATTTTTGACTTGTGAATTTCACTCAAAAGCCTCAAAAGGGCTCTAATAGAAAGGTTTCATATGACTGCGGTAATAAGCTTTTTAACCTTGCAAGCTGGATCTTTTTTAATTCGGTGAAACTACTTAATTTGTAAAGAACATCCAATGGAAATGTCTATGGAGATGGAGACAGGTGAGGAACACTAACACAGAGATTTGATTTGTGAGAGTCAACTCTATGCAGGTGCTGATGTGGACTGTGAAACACAGAAAATACTGATGAGGTGGACAAATGTCACACCACTAGACACCAACAGTATTAATCTGCAATGTCTAAACTCTGGGGAGAAAGACACTTGAAAATAGCAAAAACTAATCACAATCAATCCTAAAACACTTGTGACCATTTACTGGAAGAACATCCATTTTTTGTTGCCTTATAATTATTTTACCGCAGAAGAAGAACAAATCCCAGTGATGATTTGTGTTAAGGTCAAGCAAAAGAGCTACCCTTGTTGTGGTAGACATTTTTTGTGGAAAATGGTCATCAATTGCAAAGATTATGCTAAGGACATGACAATACTGCTGAACCAGTGTATCGACAGACTGTCAGTGCAGTAGACCGAGTGCACAAGAGCTTCAGCAACAGTCAATTATTGAATGCACCTGCCCTTCAAACCAGAGGATTTATTCTGGCCTTACCTGTTATTTACTGTATGCCTTCATAATCTACTTTCCAATGGCAGCGCATATTTTTGGTATATTTTTACTTTCTACAGGGATTACTAGAGGAGATCTATCATCACACACAGGCCATTACTACATTTCACTTACAAGTATGCTTTCATAGCATTTTTGAAGGTGACAGGGTTAAATTCTGTAGATTGAAAATGCATAATAGACTTGTTGAGACTTGTTTACGATAAACATTTCCATAGCTGGGAGAATCACACTAATCATAATAGTCATGTGACAGCCATTTCTGCCACAAGAACATCAGACAACAGCATACTTTTACAGTCTCTTACAGGAAATTAGAAACATTTCAATCAAGGATTTCACCCACCTATGTTCTCATGTTTTTTTTGTTTTGTTTTTTTGTTTTTTGTTTCTTTTGTAAATAGTAAATAAGTATTTCTTGATACTTCTGTTCTAGATTTAAAATAAAATAAAGAAAAAATTACTCTTTTATCACATTTCTGTAATCCGAAACTTAATTTTGATTGTATCTTGATACTATAAAAAGATCCTAAATATTGTGATGAAATAATGTTTATATTATATATATTTTTTAAAACAGACAATCAGAAACAAATGTTCTTGACTGGTGGAAACACAAATAAATACATAAACAAAAATGACTTCAAAAACAATTTGTGGCATTACATTCATAAAAGATCTTAAAAATGAGTTACTTTGTGAATGCAGTTTGAACAAAAGATTAAAATAATCTAGTTGTGTACGCAAATAATCAGTATGATTATTCTGTGAAGTCAGTGAGACAAAACAAAATGAAGCCTTTGTTTCCTTGATTGTCTTGTATGGGTTGAAGTTATGTGTCACTGATGCAGTAGTTAAACAGTTAAAATAACATTGTGCGTAAGACTCTGGATGAATTTGAGACCAGATCCATTTAGCTGTAGGTCACTTTGCCCCGTTGGAACACTAGAATTGGAATAAAGTGTTTACCTGATGCCTACTCGTCGGCCAGGACACTCTTGAAAACGAGATGTGCTCGTCTCAAGACGGACTCCTGGTCAAATAATTTTTAGATAGATAAAAGATAGTGTCAAATGTGCAATATGTCATTTGCTTCAAAGCATGGTTACGTTTTTTTCTTTTAGTTTGTTGCAAGACAAGCATGTAACCAAATGCATTTCCAGAAATAGAAACGATACAACCAGCACTGATCATGACAAAGTATCTTCCCTTGTATGAGACAAATACCCCAGCACAATTAGTCTCAAAAAGGGCATATGTTTCTGTTCAAGGGCATTTATGAAAAGATACAAAGAAAACAAATGTATGGCAATGTTAGATACTTAGTAGACTTATCTACATTAAGGAGTGTACTTATGGTTATAAATTAATGCATTTATAGAAGCAGTGTTTATAATAAGCTACTGGCTTGGTTATAGCTTAGAAAACAGCATATTGGTGGTTTGACACAATGATTGCAAAGCAAAGGCAAACTACCAAAAAAATAAAACCATGGCAAAACAACCACAACAAATAAACCAATTTTTCTTTCTTTTTTTGCTTTGTTTTTAGATATTGATATTACCAAATAAAGATTACTCTGAGGTACATTGTGTTGTTGAAGCTAATCTTGTATGTTATCCATTAAAAAACAGGTATCTTATATACCTATATTTCAAACTATTCATTATTTTACAAACAAATAATGATGTGATTGTCTTACCCAAAAACATATTTTTTCTGGTAATTCCAAATCAGTACCAGAATTTACAAAGATCTGAATAGTAATGACAACGTGATTGATCACTTGATTAATGCCTTTGAGTAACTATATTTTACATCTATTTATCCACAATTACTTTTTTCACGTGAGGGCTTTTTCTCAAGACTGGCACTGTCATGTTTGTTACAATGACTAAGGTAAGACTTAACCAAAAATAAAAGACTTGAGTAAGATCATATAAAACATTTAGGGATGTGAATAATTATTGCCCTTTTAGTGCTCCATACATGTGCCCCTTTTAACAAATATAACTTTTTTAAATGATTGTCATAATTATTTTTGAAACTTTGTTGTGTGGGATGGCCATTGCAGATGACAGACTTTAGTGGTGTGCTTGAAACCACTCTGACATCTTTGACCTACTAAGTTGCCCGAAATGGGGTGCTGCTCATACCCAGGATTGCAGATGAGTGGAAGAAGGCTGACAAACATGCATGTTAGATTAGCTTCTAACCACTCGCTGGCATCCAGTGGGGGGTCAACACCAAACCAACGAGGGGGCGACCTGACTCCCTCCCGGACAGGAACATGCACTGCCTTCCAGTTAATCCAACCACAAAAACGCTAATTTGGTTCTTTAGAAGGATTAATGCTGGTTTCAACAAATTCAGAGGCTACAGGAAAAATAATGAGTTGCATACAGGTCATGCAGCACAAAATGGCAGACACAATGCTTGTGTAAAGAATGAAGGCAAACAATCATTGATAAGGACAAACAAAAAAAGCAGAACAACAGGCTATCTGACAAATCAGACAGTGAGGAGATAGATGAGGGGGGGTCTTACCGATTCTGTCCAGCCGGTCAATGGCAACAGTTTCAAATGCCCTTCTCATCATTGGGTACTCCTCCAACACCTCATTGAAATGGTCCACAGACAGGGAGAAGAGACGGCAGTAAGTGTCTGCACGCACACTGGCTGTGCGCCTACCCTTGGTCAGCAGACAGATCTCTGTGAGGCAAGGATTAACAAGGAATAAAATGTAATTAAACTTCATGATTAACAACCATGGAGAAATAAAAGCAATAACCAGAAATGACAAGCACTTTCTACAGCAGATGAACTATGGTCTGATGTAAGAGTGCTGCCACTTCTGGTACACTAAGATTAAACTTGAGACTTTCAGAAAGTAAGCTAACATACACAATCATACCTCAGCTCTACAACTGACTGTGGAGTATGTGGAGTTTAAATATAAAGTTTTAGACTAATTGTATCTGTTCCTCAATAACTGTGTAGTTAGAATAGTCACCTACGTTTGAAATGTGTTTGTACAGTGACAGCTCTCTTAACACTTCTCTTGATGCAGTTTGACACGTGTCTGTTTTCCTGTCACAAACAATTACTGCAGACCTCAGAACCTTTAATGCGCATAACAGCCACCTTACAATTCTAAATGTTCATAGAAATATAAAATAATCCAGAGATTAATTATGATCAAGACAGTGGCTGTTTCCAGCAAGCAAGCAAGAAACAAGCTTTGTTTTTTAATCGCCTCAAAAAAAGTCTTAACTACTGTAACAGGATAAGCATTAATTGATTTAGCAATAAGCTTTTGCAAGAGTGCGCCGATCAACAGGCTGCCATTACAACATGACAATACCATATATATTTGTTATAAAATAGAAAATGATGTCAAGTAGACACGCACAACCTCTATCGGCTTGGGTCTGAGCCAGGAGAGCAAGTGGAACGCACTGTACAGCATGGAGGGGGTTGATGCACGCCTCATGTTTTCCTGGGTGGGGGAGGGACCTCCAAGCTTCCTCAGGGATGCCTGTTCTAAGCCTTGGCCTACCCCAACTACCAGATGATAGCTTATATAATCACATGAGCTGACTAATGTCCAACACTGATAATGAGAATCCAGACTGACAACAACTAAACTTCAAACAGCATCCACCGCTAAACCACCGTCTAGATCCACACAATTAAAGTGTATTAAAAAAGACATTAGAACAGTGCAGGAAGGTGCATTTTGTTGATCTTACCTCCAAAATAAGAGCCGTCCGTAAGCTTCATCTCCTTGTTAAACTTGGTGATGACACTGGCCACTCCATGTTGAATAAAATACATCTTCTTCCCCACTGTGCCTTCCCTTATAATGTAGTCATTAGGTTGAAAAACTTCAAACTTTAATTTACTCAGCATTGCCGTCACAAAGTTGGGGTCAGCATTGGCAAACAATGGCATGGTGGCTACGAGCTTACGACAGTTAAAGTTGACAATTTCCTGGTGGAAGACAGAAAACATTTTTAAATTAGAATTACATTTGAGAAATTCTGGTTCTTAATGAGCCTCATGTAGTCACTGCAGGCCATCGCTTCAGGGAAATTAGAAAAAGCCCAGAAACAGAACAACAGAGAGAGAGAGAAACACGCAAAATATGGCTATGTAGAAGTTCATCTTACTCTCAGCAATTAAGTCATCAAGTCATCAAACATCACTCCAATCAACCTTTCCTATGTTCTCATTTTGTTGAAAGAATAGTGTTTGAGACGAAAAAGGTAAAAACACGATCACTGGATCTACCCTTCGTTCATTTTGACCATTCACACAGATCTAATGCATACATTTTGGCCAATCTTGACAAATGTTTTGGTGACTCTGCTACTGTAATCTCGGATTTTCAGATGTGACACCAACATGAAAGCATTTCATTTCCCCCCACTTGAATGTAATGTTGTTTTTATTTTGAATAAATGGCAATGGAAGTGGAAACCAGATGTTTTTTTCCCCACACTTGTCAGTTTTCTGGGCATGTCCTTGTTCACACATTCACAATGCAGATTCTAGCTCTGCGTGCTGTGATGTCTGAGCTAAGCCGGGAGCATTCAGTGTGTGTGTTGTAAGTCATCCTAAAATACCCTGCAACCTGTGAACGTCTACAGCAGCGGCAGCAACATCCCACACCTCAGCGTTTCAACACTGCAGTCTGACTTAATGGGGCTGCGTGAGGAATGGTCATGATTACTGCGCCTGTCTGCCTCTGAGAGCACTCCTAGTTTCCTATATGCAATTATTAATGTCATGCAAGTTAATCTGCTTAAACTGGGAGGTCAACTGAGTCAAAATGGCATGTTTTTGTCGCATCTCACTACACAGGGAATTTTATTTTCTCTCTCAATTCTGTGGCTTAAAAATATGAATAGTTTGTAGGGTCTTTGTATTATGTATGAATCAAGGACAGATTGGTCAGAACAACACAGCCAGATGTTTGGTTTAGCCATGCGTACATTTAGCCACTTTTGCCCTTGACCTAATGCGATAATATGGCAGCTGTTTCTCTTTTACTTGTGTTACATGATGATTTTAAACCATTTAGTCAAACGTAGCAAAGAGCAGTAATATGCGCAAATGTTAGGTAAAAAAATAGAAATAAATAAACAGAAATTTGATAAATTATATATATAGTACAAGGCCTACACTCACCCACTCACTCAAACATATAGTTCAGTCCCTTAAAACAGACCTGGAACAGTTCAATTCATTCTAATTTGTCCCTTTGTTTTATTAATTTCTGAATCTACAGTAGTCCTGTCAGTAATTTACATTCCACAAAAGAAACACACAATAGTATTTCTTTTTTTTCTGCGACAATAAAATTAGTTCTTGAAAAGCCTTACCTCTTTGAGTGGGTCATTGAGCTCACTCAAAATGTTCTCCTCGTCAAAAATCTTCCCTTGATATCGGTGCTCGTAATAGTCGTGGATTTTCTGCCGCATGTCTGCTGGAAGCTTGTGGAAGGACATGTATTGCTCCACTTGTTTGTACTGCGAAGAAAATTGAGAAAACATTCAGTATCAAATTTGACCAAACCATACGTATTTGACACGTCTGTTTAAAATAGCTTTTAGCAAAGTAGCAAACAAGGAACTGTGCGTAGTGCATTCATGGCCTGTTTGTGCCACCGCTGAGGACAAAGCGAGCATCCTGCACTGTGGCCTGTCCCGGTTGTGTGTGTGTTGGTATGCAGAAGGCAGGTGGTGAAAGAAAGTAGGAACAAGTACAAGCCCTGGGCTATGTCAGACCAAGGTAGCAGCGCTGATTATCTCATGCAGCCAGTAAGCTGTGTCCAATAGGAAAAATAAATCATGATCTGATATGAATCACAACATACAAGCGCAATGACCACAAGCTAAATTGTGTGAGACATTGAACGAAGGAGGATTTTAATGCTTGTTTACTGTGATTCACAAACTTGGCAGAATAAAATATGAAATCTGATGTTAATTTTTGTTATCTAATATGACTCAAACGATGGGGAGGTGTGTTACATAAACTTACATAATGAATTTGTTTTTCAATCAAAGACATCATGTATAGATAATGTACACTAAAACATTCTACCTGTAGCTTGGGGTTCTAAATTCTAAGTTCTAACCTCAGCATCTTTTTCCTAATTTAGTCACACAAATATTTTCATGGCTTGGAACAGCTAAAATCTTTCTATTTCAGAGAATTCCTCCATCTCTAGACGTTGTCTCACCTGTTATGTAATCTCACAAATTAATTACAATTGCTCAATATTTTTTCCACTACATAATACTTTAACTTGCGTTGCCTTGTTTGTGAATTAAAACTACAATTTACTTTGTAGTACATGTTTCTCCCATCAAAACCTAGAGTCATAAACACTGACTGGTCTTTTCAGCATCACTGAATTCTGTTTTTTACAATTATTATGATCAATTATATGTAAGTAGGAGCGTACATTTATCAGAAAACAAGTGATGATTCATAGAGGGAAAAGATGTTGAGCTCATCCACTCAGTCACTGGTCACGCGGTCTCTGGTTTGTCCCAGACACAAAGCTGAACACCAGCCGGACGTCCACCTGGAAGGATCTGACTCCCGCATTGCCTTTAGTAATCAGCAGTATCTGAGAGCCCACTGCAGCTGCGAGGGCCGGGGCCCAGAGGACGGCTCCTCGGCCCACTAAATGGAAATTGTCAGAGAGAGGGGAGACTCGGGACTCACAATGGCTCTATCATTGATTCCCCGGCAGGCTGCAGAAAGGTGATAAGAGGAGAGGTTTTGTTTGCGGGAAATTGATTTATTTTGAGCAGTTGGGCAGTGTCTCGAGCAGAGGATCCAAGACATCTACTGAGGTCAAGGTTTTCTAAGCCAGGAGTGACATATTTATAATATTTTAAAGAGATGTTCTGACTCCAAGGCTTTATTGGACAGAGCTGTATGCAACAGAAATGGAGAAAGAGAGGATACAAATATTCAGCAAATGTTTGAGGCCGGGAAGCGAACCTACAACCACACAGAAAAATGGTCGACGCTCATGCTATCGATCACTTAATTCTGGAATATTTTACAGTCCCAGTGCCAGTCCTCTGTATTTTTACCTGTAGCTGAAAAAACCAACTCATTGACTACATTTAGGTGAGGTCGAAGCCTCTTTAAAAGTGAGTGAGTAAACCTTTTGGTGGTTTATTTTAGATCATAATTAGCAGGTAACTTTAATTGATCTTCTTGTCAGCATCTAGTGACCACTAAACATCCTCTATTATAATTAAGTTATTTATGAGAAGACCAGATAAATGACATAAATATCATACTTATATATAATTCTGGGTAGCATCAACCAAGGGATCGAGTTTACTCTACAGACAGAACCATCTGTGAGCTCATAGATGCCTTTTTGAAGACTTTTGACAATTTAAAAGAATGAATATTTTGTTAAATTGCTATGACAAAACAACATTAAATAACCCTTTATTATAATATACTAACTTTATGCTTTGAAGAAAATGTTCAAATTTAAAGGAATGGCATAAAGATTGAACAAAAAATTAAGTTGAAAAGAACAGCATATGAGTAATAATAATAAAGTGTCTAGTACAAAAATGAGTCAGGAGCAGTGACCTTCTCAGTCACCTGGCATTAACCTTTAGAAGGATTTATGATCAGCTTGTGTGACAGCAGTCTCCACCTTCATCAGGCATCACTAAATGACTTCAGAACATCAGTGTGTGACTTCAGGGCACACAAATCCATGTCATGTTGTTAAGTGTAAACATACTCAACAGACAGGTCATAAATAAAAGATGATCAGTCTGGAAAATCTGTAACGACTTTATCTTGTTGGTAAAACTTTGATCTCTATAATTAAAAATGAATTAAATATAGTTTAACAATCATGATGCAAAGCACATTTTGTCCTGCTTGATCTCTGTACTGCTAAGAACAGAATCTCCTCTAGAGTCAGGAGACTCCCTGTGTTGGGTGATGGATGAATCATTGATTATTTACGCCCTTTAGGGATAAATAATCAAGCTCCTAAATACAAGCACAGTGCACTTTACCATCATTTGATGTTGTCAAATACTGCATATAGATACTGAATCTTGTTTCTTCTAGATAGATAGATAGATAGATAGATAGAGTCCTTTATGTTATGTGGAAAATGTTGCTCAGAGTACAAATTTCCCGCATGGGACAATAAAGTGAAATCTATTCTATACAGGGATCTGCATTATGGCTGGACAAGCTCTTCATCATGTGTGCACTAGATATATATATTTTTCAATGACATGCTGTAACACAGAGATATTTTTACTAAACCACTATGGCAGGTGGCCTGCTGAGGTGGTCTCGTAATTACAATAATGCACTCCTATAGGATTAATAGATGTTGTTCTTCTCATGCTCTGTCCTTAGATAACTCGTACCCCCTGCAGCCACATGTCCCACCCCCGGCCCCCCTCACCACCACCAGCTGTGGCTGATGTACAGACTAGAGGCTGAGTACGTTCCATCCGTCCCTGCTGCTGCCCAGGCTGTTCTGCACAACCATGCAGCAACCATGCATTGACCAATCTGGCTCCTCGTCGGGGCTCTGTTACCAGCAGAGCATCGGTCGCCCCTGAGCTGTCAGTGTGGAGGCCACAGGCATGTTGAATGTGCACAGAGGGATGTAGATTAAGCAGATTTGCTGTGAAACAGATGTACATCACATCCTGAGCAAGAGGCATGTGTCGCTAATAAAAATGTCGCTCATGTTTGCTGTGGGCTACTTCATGTCATTAATTTTCACAGGGCTGTCTTGTGACATTTAGGTGTCTGCTTGTGCGTGTTCAATCATAAGATTATTTTTGCAATTAGAAAAATACTGCACCATGTAACAAAACACTTCCTGCTGTTCATCAAATACCAAGCTCTTGATTCCCCCGACATTTACAAACTTGATAGTTGTTGATCTAAATAAATTACTCATAACTTTCACAGCCATTTTAATTGTTTATAAGGTATTGAGATGCTTAGTGGTAATATACATTTTCCTGAAATATACTATTAATGCCCTATAAACTAGAGCTGCACAATTTTAATAATAGGATTCCAGGAGAATTTAAAAAAGTTTGAAATATGAACTGACAAAATAATAAAAGAATCGCATGTTACACAACATGTTTATACAAATCTAAACAATAGGGTTAGCAGCTTTTTTTTAAATAGAAGAATAGAATAGAATAGAATAGAATAGAATAGAATAGAATAGAATAGAATAGAATAGAATAGAATAGAACAGGAGATTTTTATGTTTATGGAGGAAATTATGAAACGTACGAAATTGCTGCCTTTGCAATTTGATAATTGTGTCTATTAAAATTGCAATTTTGTTGAGATTTAAATAATAATTGTGCAGTCCTAATGTAAACATCGTCAATCTATATGTACATAATCAGAGACACTTATTGTATGTAAGAGAGCTAATGCTTTGTATTTGATTGATGATTGCATGTTTCTTCTCCTGCTGTTCTTGAACACTGGAATTTCCCCATCGTGGGAGAAAAAAATGTTCTCTTATCTTATTTTAAGAGCTTAGAAAAGTGTTCCAGGGGCTTCGTAAAATGTTACTCCGCTGCGTAGAACAAGAGGAGATTGTGTGTCTAAATGGCTTTGACCATGAGACTGACGGGCAAGGTCATCAGAGTAATGGTGTGGTCAGACGCACAGAGTAAATTAATAAACTGGTATTTATGTGTGTCCTGAAATGGTGAAGGTGACTTGGCAGATGCCATGATAATTAAGGCAGATGTCCAGAATATAATGAATGTGTTTCCGTATGTGGAAAACAACACTACTATTACCATAACTTCATTAGACTTCATTAATGTATTACACATTTTTCATGTTTTCATATAGAAAAAAGGTATGTGTAAAAACGGTCAAAATTGCACATATTTGGGACATTTAAATCTGAAAAAGGGACATAACCAGGTTTAAATGTTTTGGCTCATTTTGTTAGTTAGTTAGAAAACAATTTACAGAGGGGATTTTGGATATCTTATTTATTTTTTGAGTAAACTAGATCTGACTGGAAATTGGCGTAAAAATCAAAATTCTGTCTTTAACTTAAAACTTCAATAAATTAGCTTTAAAATCATATATATATATATATTTACAATCAGATAACATATCCTTCAGTACGTCCCTTGTTAAGTCCCAGTTGGTGTGTAGGGGCTACTTTAAGTGGGAATCTTTATGCCTTTGAAGTTACAGTGTCCCAGAGAATTCTAGAGATGAAGTGGATCAAATTAAATAATAAACATCTTTAGAAGCAAATTTGACAAGTTTGTTATTTCCACAGCTTACATGCTGAGAGAGAAAACTGACAAAAAAAACACATTTGAAAATAAAAAATGGGATTTGCCTGTAGTGTCTCGCCCTAAAAATAAATTTGTATGTAGCCAAAATGTAAATATTTCATACTTTTAATCTAGTCATTACACATGACTCTTGAACTGGACCACAAAGTACAGCTTGTAACCATAATCTCCTGCACCACATTCGTCTACAATTAAATCTTCTCAAATGGTAGGGAAAAAAGTTTGATACTTAAAAACGGCTGCTTGCGTGCAAACGACATCAGTCATTCTCTGTTATGGGAATAGCCCTGTGTGCTCAGCGGAAACACAGATGGTGGCCTGTCTGAAACACTGGATAATCACCCTCCATGCAGAAAAAAATTATGTAATAGGGAATTAACTGAAAAGGAAGAGTAAAATGTGGCTGGTGGCAGCATGGACACATGTCATGGACCTCCTCACCCCAGTAGTCTTGTGTGATTGGGTTTGTGCTGGGGGGGAGAAAATCCTCTTTCCCTCTCATCAGCCGGATATTGTGATGTGAGAGAACCCAATAGTCCAAAGGGCCAGCAAGAAAATACCTAATTTAAATAAGTCAAGCTAAATTAGCAGGATTCAGTGTTGTCATAAAGAGCAATCGTCACTGTTGACTCTGGAATAGCAGTTCGTTTTAAGAATAAAGAACATGTTAAAGTATATATTACAGGTTCTCATGGTTGTCTAATCATGACTTACTTGGTGGGAGGGGACCTGTGGTAAATATTTAGCATAGGTTTACATTTGTGATGCAGAAAAAAATGAGAAAAAATTAAGTTTCAAAATACAGGAAGTGCTGAGTTCTAAAACTAAATCCCTCTACCTGTGTCATCAAAAACTGACATGTCATTGTAAATACAATCGATGCATTTTTTGACAGTTTAAATGGTAATTCAACAAAATAAAGGTGTTATCAGGTAATATTATTTGTCAAATTATGACTATTGTGTAACTATAGCCCTATCCAGACGGGATAAGTTTCACCTCTGGACCTCACGCAATTTGTAATTATTACAGAGATAGTACAGAACGTCAGTCCCGTGCAAATGTCCCATGTCTGTAATTTGCAATGTAATAATTCCCCTGCAAATGACCTACTATATTTTGTCAAAAACCGGGGTTCAAAGATAATGGCAGTCCCTTGCGAACAAACAAACTGTAATTTGGGTGTTATTTGGCCTGGATTTGGTGAGAGCGCATATTAATTTGGCGGTATTTATTTCCAGTGATGGGAAGAATGCTTTGAAAATGTATTCATTTACAGAATACTGATGGTTTCATATGTTGCAAGATTATCTGCGTAACATGGCCAAAATGAGAAAACTCCTGCCTAAAATCCACGCATTTGTCACATCCAGATTAGTACTGTAACGCCCTGCTTGCAGCGTGTCCTAAAAGTTCTATAAAAAGCTTTTAACTGGTTCAAAATGCAGCTGCAAGATTATTAACAGGTACTAGAAAAAGAGATCATATTACCCCAGTGTTAGCGTCTCTTCACTGGCTTCCCATTGAGTTTAGTCAAATTTAAAATCCTCCTCCTGACTAATTGATATGGTCCCAATATACCTCAAAGATGCAATAGTAGCGTACCATCCAAACAGTGCACTTCGCTCTCAAAATGCTGGACTATTGTTGGTCCCCAGAGTCTCTAAAATCACAGTAGGAGGTAAAGCTTTAGCCACCAAACTCCTGTGTTATGAAACCAGCTCCCTGTTCATGTTAAAGAGGCCGACAGAGTCTCTACATTTAAGACCAGGCTCAAAATGTTCCTCTTTGAAATAGCTTATGGTCAGGCCAGTTAGGAACAGAAATAAAAACTTACAGTCTTAGCTACGCTGCCCTAGGAGCAACTCTGCTGGGGGAAGTATGGCAGCTTGAACACTATCCTCTGGTTCTTCCTACTTTCCCTATCCCTATCAAATTGAATTGAATGGTTTTAAAAGTATTTTGTAACATATTCTGCTACAATGCCAAATTTAGGTACTGTATTCTGAATACTTAGAATATTTTTTTATGATAGCACTTTGCTTGCTTATTCTGAAGTTTTAAAGCAAGAGCCAGTGGTGAACTGAGCTCATGGGACCTGAGTCATTATATTGCGCCAGAGGCAGGGCGAACAAACCAGTTTCCAATGTGTGTGGAACATGCACCGGTCCTTCAACAACCGCTGCTTTACAGACCTTCACACAGAAGTTAAACTACGCTGACAATCTTTTGATTCACTGTTGTCTGTCCACACACTTCACGCACAGAGCATCAGCTGATCAACATAATCAGACTCGAACACGCAGTTTTCATGGGGCGTATCGATCTGATCCAAATGCTGAAAATACACAATTTCGCATTAAGGGTGTTTCCATTAAATTATGAATTAAATCGGGTGGTCAGACCTGAACCCTCTGAACAGTTTCAAGCTCCTATATATTATTATAAGTGACGTAAATGAGGCTTTATGAAAGATAAAGGCTGTCTCTGCACTAAAACAGCCAGAGTCTCCACCTTCAAGAGTCTGTAATTTTCAGTAAAGATCAGGCTGTCCTTATCCCATGCGAACGCGTTTGACTCAGATGTAAAAAGGTAATTTATCAATCACATAAAGTCCAGAGATTAAATTAATCCCGTCCGGGTAGGACTATATACCGATTCTGGCCCTAGTTTTCAAAATTATGGGCATTATGGGTAACAGTTGTGGAATTATGGTCATATTTGTTCTCATATCCAAACAGGACACCTTATTCTGCCCCGCCCACTTTTTGCCAGATACGGCCTTTGTTGTAAACGCACTTCCGTTTGACGAGAACTCCGTTAAAGCTAATGACGAACGAGGGAAAAGTCTCACCGCTAAAATGTTACATAAAGTAGATTGATTTGTGTAAAATGTTTAATCAACACGAGCAACAACAAGTCAACAACGCAACGATTTCCTGGGCGGCCTGAAAACAGCTTTTTAGTCCATGTAGAACTTATTTTCTGTTGAGCTCGTCTGCTCCATGTAAACTAATACAATGGATACAAGACGGCGGCGTGTATGGCAACTTCTGGAATAAGGTGAACAAACATTATGTAAACTGTCAAACTGGGGATAAATAGGCAAAATGTTTAGTAAATGTTAGTTCAACCTGTCATATAGACTTTAAACTGACATTTCCCATTTGAGAACATGATGAGAAGAGTTTTTCACAATAGCGTCATGTGGCCCAGGGAAGGAGGAGGCAAAACTAAACTAAGCAGTTAATTAATGTTCTACACAATCTTAATAGTGTGTGTGTGTGTGTGTGTGTGTGTGTGTGTGTGTGTGTGTGTGTGTGTGTGTGTGTGTGTGTGTGTGTGTGTGTGTGTGTGTGTGTCATTCCAGTCACACCATTTCATTCACAACAGCACAATGTACCATATTTATAGTTTTCTCACCTTCTCTTGGTATTGTCTGCGTGAGGAATCCAGTGATTGGATTAGCGCAGTTGCGTGGCCCACAAACATGGCATAGCACGTGGCTCCTACAATCATACTGAGCATGGTGATCCATAGGTCTGACATGCTAACGGGAGCCCGGGCACCGTACCCAATGCACAACATGTGGCTCATGGCTTTGAAGAGGGCGTAGGAGTACTGTTTACCCCAGGAAACGTTCTGAAAAACACACACACAAGAAAAAAGGGGAGAGGGGGGGAGAGAAGAGGGGGGTTACTGCCAGGCAAAGCAGAAGAAAAGGCTCTCCAATGCGCAGGATGGAGACAGGCTTTCCTTTGATGGATCACTGAACCTCCAGCACTCGTCCTGCCAGCGCACTCACTGCCTAATGCCCCGTGCTTAGAGTCGTGCCCTCTCGATGTGCCGTCCTTGTCTCCATTTTACCATTCGCCAGTGGAAGAGAGGTAGTGCAGTTTAGGCAGCGACAAAAAAGCTAAAACCTGCATTATTTACACATGTTTGAGGCATCGTCTTTCTTCCTTAAGAGGAACACAAACGGAGGCCCAGTGTCTCCCTCTTCTCTGCGGTTGATTTAAAATGATCAGATTGTTATGGACATTTTAACTTCTAAAATCCTGTGCCTACATTTAAGGGAGCGAAACCTTAATTAATAAAATAAAGACATTTCCTCCTACTGTTGTCTTGCTGTTCTTTGTCTCGGGATAAAAGTGTGAGAATCTGTCTTCATTAACACACCACATGTCAACTGTGTCGGTCCAGGGACCAATCGAGTCCCATGTGAGCGCTAAGTAATCCCACTGAGGCCCGAGCTAGTGAGGGTTCATATTGTTGCCCTTTTAGCTGAGTCTCTAACCTGTCAAATCTCTTCACCTCTGCACAAATAAGCACAAAATTAGCACAGAGGCTGCACTCAACACGTTACACTGCACTCTATAGCCTATAAGTGAAAACATGTATCTTAAACTGCTGTAGTTTATCAAAGTAAAATTCAGAAAGTCAGAAAAATCATTTTTTTGTACTTGAAATAATGTATTGAAATGTATATACATTTTTCATATGGCCAAACCTGTATTAATTTAAATTATTTTGGTAATATCTGCACAACTTGTGACCACATTTATCTTCTCTCCTCCTTTGGTGAAATCTGATAGTTGCCCTTATTAAACTAGGTCAAACCAATCAAGTTCACCACTTCTGGGTAAAAGTCATTACCTCTAAGTGAAGTGAAGTAAACAGTCTCAATCTTTTCAAAGTAAAGCCCATATCCCTTTAACTTTAGTGCTAAAATCACAGTGCCGTCAAAACAACCACATTAATAATGTTAATTACTTGATCATATAACGCTAAAACCCAACAAGCTGTTCCACGGAAAAAAATGTGATGCACAATATTCATTTTGAGTTACATAATCAAACTACAAGCTGTTCTTCTTGGGACAGACGGGACAGCAATCCTTGCATCATGGTCCTATGGACCTATGGCCATATTGACCAGAACTGAGCACATTTTAATTTGTTTAATTTTGTGTTTTTGTGTGGGGTTAAGCCTTTTTATCAAGTTGTCAAGGTAAAGGGAATGAATTGTGACAAAAATATGTGATATTTGTCCAGTCTATAGCATCCCAACTCCCTGGTGTATTTCCAACATGCCGCCTGTTACACTCCTGATAACTGTGGTTGTTATGCCCACACAGTTATCTCAGACTTTTTAAGTTTGCCTGGGCTTACAAAAATAACTGCTGCATACATTAGATTGCATAGATTTTTGTTTTTCGTAACATTAGGAACATTAGGAAATAATCATAATAAAATAAATCAATTTTATTCTATTCCGTCCTGAAAATCAGTGGCTGAGGTTAAATGCACACTCAAAAACAGGTTAACAACAAAAACATTCCTTCTAATCATGGTCCCTAGATTTTGCAGTTTGCATGTTATTTAAACAATATTAAAGGTCCAGAAATCAGATAATAATCCGATTTGGAGTGCATGTAAATCTAGCCACTGAGGATGATGCCAAGAAAGAAAAAAATAATAATTTGTTGGCTTTATCTGTGGATAAAACCTGCAATGTTAAGGTACAACTTGTGCAGTACAAATCTGGACTATCTCTGATATAATGCTCAGTGGACATGTGGTTCATGTCGGACAAACCACAGAGTGAAGAGAAAGATTCAAACAGTGGTTGTATAACAGTCATTTAATCAATGTATGAGAAGTATGCATGGGAAAGTGGTGGGAGGTCCCTGGATCAAAGCAGACAAAGCAGCAAAGAGGTGACAGCTTCTGAGGGGCGTTGTGCCAGGCCTAACCCTTCTGTGTCTGTCTACCTGCTCAAGCACCTACTCTGCATGCCAGTCTGAGACACCATCACACATGTAAAGTCACATGTACCATTCACTGTAGAGGGGTAGTGAGTGTCTCCATTGTCAGCCTGCAGCAGTGCGTCAGCCTCTCACCAACACTAACATCGTGACAGCCCTGCTATCTCAGCGGCTGATTAAGTAAATGCTGCTCCAAAGAGTAAGAAGCCTCTCAGGCCATTAGTCGACCAGATAAACAGGCCTTCTCCATGTACTGTGCCACTCAGCAGTGTATCTACAACCTTTGTTGGCCCCACGCTCTCTTTTACCAAGGCAACAACAGGAAAATATCTAACACGATTTGAATGCCGAAGTCATCACTGATGTATCTGTGCAGCTGAATGTGCCTCTCAGGAAATACACCGCAACAAAATCCCATTATGCATTTATTACCTGTGATAAACAAAAGCCGAGGTTCCTTATCAAGATTTGGGATGGTGAACACTAATGCATTGTGATGGCGCGAGAGGATCACACATGGGCTGGGCTTTTCACTTTAGATTTATCAAAAGGCATTTAACACAGGCTTCTCTTTCTGTACAGCCCACAAAGGACATCGTGTTGACTTGTGCATATTGTTTATGTAGGTTTGGTGCTAAGCCTATATTAGTGGTCACTGGTTCATTGTTTTGTTGTCATTGTTTTTGTGATATAAGATAAGTTTACATTTATTTAATATTCTGAATCAAAACAAACATGTAGGTTTAATAAAGAATATATAATAAAGATATATTATGTATTTTCCCCTCAGATATTTTAGATCTATCTTAGATCAGTATTTTTTTTACATTTTCAGTAATTATATCACTGTTGTACAGTTATTTAAAAATAGGCTTTCGTGTATTTTCTGTTTTCATTGCTGTAATATTATGTTGTATTTTTCTTGTTTAATCAATTTTGTTTTTCTGTCAAGGGAAAACAGAGGAAAAATAGCCTTTTGACTGACTATATATTTACAGTATTTTTTTATTAATTTACACTGTCTGCCAAATAAACAAATACATTTTGTTAATTGTAAATATAAATCAGTGGGGAGAGATACGGGGTAGTTGAAAACATACATTTTCAGAGCACACCAGCCTCAAATGCAGGACAATTCAGTCATGTGCATCTATCAATACAACAGCTAACAATGAGGGAATAGTTATTTTGCATAATATGTCCCCTTTAAGAACTCTTCATTTGGGCTGCAGACAGGACACCCCACAGATGTTTATGTTAGCCCTTGGAGTCCTGCCTGGGAAGAGCTTAAGTACTGTTTACTGTTTCTCTCAGAGCCAACTGTGTATCTGTGATTGACAAGATTATGTGCCCTCTGTAGGGCAAGCTAGCCTCAATAGTGACTCGCTTTAGTCTTCTACGGAATGCAGAATTGTGGTCCAACCAATCAAGCATGTTTTGATTTAGTATAGTTCCTAAATCATCCCTTGCACTTTGAATGAATGAGTAGCTTAGTTGCTATTAGTAAGAATGAGTTGTGACAGCAATGTGAGAAATTATATCCTCTTAGCACAAACAGTACTCTGTAATGTCTGTTTACATGAATAGCACATGGTTGCTGGGATAGCCTGCAAGTAAAAATAAGATTAGGACAGTGCTTTGTGATGATGAGAAGAGTTGACATGTGCACCTCAAGTCTGAAGCCCTGGAGTGTGCGTGTGCATGCGGGAAATATTTGTCACATACAAAATGAGAAAAGAAATGTTCCAGAAGTGAAACATTACAACAGGCTTTACTCGGGGCCTGTACACACTGCAGAGTTGTGATGCTGTGAGATCCATTTGACCCAGGCAACAAGAATTAACTAATAAAGACCACTGGCAAATGGGACTCTGCATTAGGCACGTCAACATTATTAAGTTAATCGATAAATGTGAGTATTCAAGTCACAATATAATTTTAAAAACTAATTGTGACTGTCTTAGAAGCACAATTTTGTCTTTTCAATTCAGTCTTTAGTCCAAAAATATATCCACATGTAAAAGTACTTTTTTCATCTGGCTATTGATGTCACATTAACTGTATTTTGTCAAATTTCATAATGCTGATCACATTGGGGAATGGGAATGAATGAAAATGACAGATTCCTATATTGTTTGGTCTTGCTCTCAGTAATCGAGAATAATTGTTAAGTTGTGGGTTTTTTTATTACAATAATTATAACACTAAAATTTGATATTATGATATCCCTTCGCCATAGTCATTAATTACTGTCTTTATAGTTATTGTTTTGTTGAATGCTCTAAGTAAAGTTGAGAAACACATAATAAATAAACAAACATACCAGTGCTTCTACAGAAAATGTACCTAAACATGCTAAAACACATGCGTCACTTTAAGTTTGATATCAAATCACAAATATCAACACAAAAAGGTAAAGTAAAAAGATGCAATACTTACAACCATACCGTTTAGGGACACCCAGCAGTCAGGGGGAAACTCTTGTAGGAGAGGCACCAAATACTGCAGACAGCCATCCCAGTGACATAGAAGCAGCATCATTCCTATCAAATTAAATATTCTTACCACAGCACTAGCCAGGTCATAGGTCATATGGAAAATCTGTGGAGAGTGGAGAGAGAAAAAGAAAGAAAGCAGGGTTAGACCACATAGGTATCACTTACTTTCATTCTAGTACAGCTTCTATCACCAGCAGCTCAAAGGAGACGGTGGTATTTGTAGTACAGAAAGATTTGTTTTTAAAAAAGGGGAGTGTTCACAGAAAGTCACCTTTGAAGTGGACAACATAGTGTGCCTGTTTGGCCCATTGGAGGTCTGTGCGTTCGTGTATGAGGCACTCACAGATGTCGAGTGGTTCATAATTTATCATGGCTGCTATCCAAAGCAAACGAACACGGAGCAGGACGCACAGACTGAGATGTAGTGGTCACTGTTCAGACATCTTTTTGCCCCATTACTGTTTTCCGAGTTAACGATCCTTCATGCTTTATTAATTCAAATGGACAAATCTAATGAGTACTGCTCAAAGGAATCAAAGAATTGTGATTTATGTTTTAAGTAGGATTCTGTTCAAACTTAACTTTTAAACGTGTCCGGGAGAGTTGCCAAAACGATTGAAAGATACAATAATATAGCATGCATAAACACTGTCAGGCTCTCATAAAAGCACACACAAGAGCACACTGAAATATATATCCAGGGCTGACCGGTGGTTGAGTGGTCTAAGCAACAGCACATTTGCCAGGCTCTGTGCCGGCCTCGAAGTTGTGAGAATGTATCCTGGCTTCAGCAATTTTCTGAATGTCCTCTCTGCTCATCTTCTCCATTTATTTTTAGTCTTAGTCTTTTGATTCAAATATTTTTTTGTTTTAGAGAACATTTTATTAAACAACATATTTTTTTAATTGGTGTAGATTTAGTTGACTAAATTCATTGTACTTTTAGACAACAATTCATTCATTAATTTATTTAGTTTTTATTTCTTCCTTATTTTTTTTGTCAGCAAAAATGACTATGTTTATCTTTTTATGTTAAGTCTCTTGATAATACCAAGTTGCAAAGTCTTTCTGCTGATGCATCCCTTTTTTCTGTTTTCTCCTTTATCCCACTCATGTTGTTATGCACTCATTGTTTTTGCATTGCATCCACGTTGTTTAGCAATATCATCATGAACACAACCAGTGTGTGTACATGCTGGAGCCAGCTGTGTCTCACTCATCTCTCTCAAACCATAGTGAACCCAGGTGTGTTAGAAGTGCTTTGAATGAACACAACTCCACCCAGGCCCATTGTAACTGGCCTGTAACCTTTCTGCTCAAAAGACAGAGTCCACCCACAAAGAGGCAGAGAACAAGAGGCAGAGCAGCAGCTCGTTTGCACCACCGGGACGTCCAGAGCACTGCCCTGAGAGGCTAAAATTAGAGGCAGCTTACAGGACGGCTGTCTCAGTGCACTCACTCCTCTGCTGCCCATTATCATTAATGTAGCCAAGGCCTGTCTCTGCTCCTGTGTGCAAGTGCAAGTCTACTTAATAAGTAATACTAGTAAAGCAACAATATGAAAATGTTCAAGAGCAGAATGCAATGAACGTTTGAAACAATTTAATTAGTCTTGATTATAAACAGTGGTAATGTATATGCTGTATATAAAAAGCAAATAATAAATAAAGTAATAGAAAAATACATCAAGGAACCATTCACCCACTCATGCACACACCACTGTACACAGACACTGGGGGCGAGGTGGGTTAAGTGTCTTACCCATTGACACAACAACAGTCAGAACTACGATCTAACTACAACCTGCGGGCCAGTAGGTCTCAGAGCTCAACCAAGGATGTATGTCTAGAGCGGTATTCAAACTGCTGACCTTCGGATCAGAGGACGAGCACCCTGCCAAATGAGCTTGCTTGTGTTTGTGATGTTTTCATCATTCAGTTTACTTGCTGTTCAAGTAGAGAAGAATGTTACAACAATGAACACAAAACACCCCATAAAATAAATAGGGGTCTAAAGCTGAAATGACAAGGGTCACACGTGTAACATATACATATAGTAATATGTATGTGAGTAAAGCTGTTTGCAATACATAGGAGATCACATTTCCAGGAACAACTTTATGTTGCTGGAAAGCCTGTGTGACCTTTGGGTCACACTGAGTCAGAGACTACAGAGAAAATACTTAGTGTAGTGTTAGTGTGGTGGTTGGGTTTAGTGTGGTAAAAGCTATAGCTACCAGGCAGCTAATGAGATATTATTAAATGCCTGGTCTTTCAACCATGTTTTACAAGATTCAGGGTCGTCTGGTTAGGGATTACACTGGATAATCTTCATTAGAAAGCAGAACAGTGGGACCTTGTGTTTGCTTTATCTTTTTTTTTTTCAAACACAAAACAAAACACAGGAAAAAACACACATGACCAGAGAGCATACAGAGACAACAAAAGATATCCAGTAAAACTACAGCACACACAGTCCTAAAAAGTCTTTGTTTGTGATGGCCTTCTTAGCCACCGCCAAAAGTATGTTCCACAGGTATCCATTTATTGTGTCCATGATGGGAGTTTTGAGGCCCAAATGTTCTGAAGTCATGTGGGATGGTGATGTCAACGACAGTCTGGAGGGCTCTGTTTGTCTCAATCCAATATTTCTGGGCAGTAGGATAGTCGCAAAACACATGGTAATGGTTGGCCACCTGGCAGTGACAGTTTCTCCAGCAGTCAGTATTTCCTTGTGAATCGTGGGCACTTTGACATTAAGTGATACAGAATTCTATCCAAAACATGTGATTTTCTTGTCCTCAATTGAGAGGTACATACTGTATATTTTTGTAATCCAGCTCTTAAATCTTAGGTCATGCTATCTGGTACAAAGCCTTGATTTGAAATGTTTTAAGATTTTAACATCTAACATCAGTTTGTATGTTTTGATTAGCTCTTTCTCACAAGAACAGATTTCACCCAGGGATTCTCCAGTCCCTCTATTTAACCCAACTGTTTGTCATCCGCCTGTAAGGCCTGTACGAAAACAGCTGGTAAAACATTACAATATTTTTCCACTGAGCTTTGTAACCTGGGTTTCACCAGTGCAGCAACGCTCTGATTTGAGCTGAGATAAAGTACTTTTTAAGACAAGGGTTAGCACCTTAGTTGTGAGTCTGGGATAGAGACATCTGGGCAAGACATTCATTTTTATAGTTTCAATCCTTTGACTTAGACTTAGAATATGGAATAAGAATCTATTTTTTAAGGTCTTTCTTTTTCTGTTGGTAAAGAGGGAGTTATATTCTCTAAGTCTTTATGGAGAATTACACCCATATTTTAGAGATTTGGTTTGCCATTTTAAAAGGCAGGTCTTTCTAAAGGTCTAGGGAGGTTATAAACTCAGTTTGTATCCAGACATTGGACCAATATTATTCTTTAATATTAAGTAATCTATTTGAATACATAAGGCCGGCTAACAGAATCAAAAGCTTTGCATCCAAACTAATTATCACAGCTTCGTTTGGTGTTTTTGTACATCAGGTCATTATGTGTATGTCCTTATGTTGTCTTGAGTTTGTCGTTGGTTTGTAAATCCTGTCTGATCATTGTGAATTAGATTTGGTAGTATTTGTTCCATTCTTTCAGACAGTACGATAGAAATGACTGGCTGTTCTTAAAAATGTATACAATACAAAAGCACTAATTCTCTCAGCATAGGTACCAAAAGTCTCTCAGCAGGCACCGGCACAATACACCATAATTAAACGTATTAAGCTTAGATTTGAGCAGAGACAGGGGTATAGGTCAGCATAATCCTTTAATACAGAGGGACAACAAGCCAAGAAGTGATGTGATAGTGGCACAGGTCACACACTGCAGTATCCGGCCAGCTGGGTGTCCAGACACATCTGGTTATAGCCCTATTTGCACACAATGCAGTAGAATGAAGGATAAGGAACAATTTTAAAGCAAGAAAGTACATTTATCTGACAAAAGATCACTCAGACAGGTGAAGGGAAGTGAACTCTTTCTGGCAGATGTTTTAACTCACATCAGATCCAAACCTGGACCTCATGGGGTGTTCCAGGTCGGTATTGGTTGACAGGTCATTTTCATGGGGAGGGAAATCGTGGTTATTCATGGTGTCTGTGGCGTATGGTAAATATGTAAGTTTCTTTTTGATAAAGTTGGTCTGGTACAGTGTATGACCAAAGAGCTTGTCCTTCAGGCTTCTGCTTGGTTGCCCTTTGGAACAAAACCAAAGTGCACACAGGAGAATTACTCTACATCAAACATGAAATTACAACATGTTCTTTATACATCTTCAAATTGAACACAGTGACCTCCGCGTGAGGTTAGCCAGGATTAGTGTGGGACTAATTTGAGGGGATTAAATAAACCACTGACTATTACATTGAAGGATGACAAACTGCTTCCAGGAAAATCTGGAGTTTTCCTGCTTAACGTCATCTTCCTAATCTCTTTTTGGATCTTTTTTAGGGGTTTAGTTAATGGGGGGTTGAAGATCAAATGTTCTTTTAGTTGTACTTAACAAACCTTTTGTCCTTTTCTGAGAAAATGAGTGCAATCACAAGCTTATATAATAACTTATATGGTCATCCTATATGTGCTCCTATAAAAGGCGGAAATCATAATGCTACAACAATGCCATCCTTCCTTCCCCAAGAAAGGCAGCCAGCTGGAAATAATAAGAATTCATGCAACCGTACTCATGCTGATAGATGAATAGTTCAGCAATAAATAAACATAAATCGAGTTGGCATTGTTTCAAAGCTACAGGCAACATACTGTATGCTCCAAAACACTAATCAGCCAGCAGAGCAGATTAGAATAGGCCAGAGGAGGAGAAGGAAACTATAACAATCTATAAATATATTCATTATTCAAAGTGAAAACATCCAGGCCATTGGTTTACTTGCGCCAAAATAATTGATCCAGATTGTGCAGCTGAACGACAGCACATTTAGGTAATGAGGCCCAACAGTAATTTGTAGCCAGAGACTTAATTAAATACAAGAGGTGATCGATGGAATCTTTACCCAGACAGAAAACAAGTGGTGATCCTAATGTAACAAAGGACGCTTTAGAGACAAGATCATTATTGTTTCAAAGCATGCACTCCTGCCTTTGCGCGGCGTGATATCCATGCACATCTGACGGCTAATCCATCAGAGAAAACAAAGGATGTTGGCTGGCCCCTCCCACAGACCTACACCTTATCTGCTCTGGTGAACAGCCCTATTGTTGCATCGTACAGATCTCCAAAACACTGCCTTTATCACACCATTTCTTCACAAGGAAATATTGCATCAGTAAGACAGTGTTAAATACAGCCCGGTCTTACTAATGAGCCACAAAATCACAGAGTAAGAGGAGGAATATGCATCTGCAGCACTCAATCACAATATCTTCTGTGTTGGTAATGGAGTGTGGAAGACTGTGTTTTATCTTACCATTTTCAGCATGTTTGCTTTGGTCTCAAATCAAGAACAACCTATTCCACATAACCCCAGCAGACATTTGATAAAAGCAGGGCTGCAACAACTAATCGACTGATCGCAACAAGTCGGCTAAAAAATAATAGTAGTCGTCATGATTGTTGCAGTTGTAATAATTGGACTACAGACTCTGAAACACATACAAAAATACAATTTTATATATTAAAATATATGTTTAATATATTAAAGACAGCAGCATTTTGAAATCAATCAATAATGCACTTTATTTCTAGAAGCCTTCAGCCAGTATATTTCAACCTTTATTTGGTTGATAATGTATTTAAAAAGTCTCAAAATATAATAGACATAATTGTTTCACTAGTCGACTAATGGAAAAATAATCACTAGACAACTACTTCAGTAAAACGGTTTAAAGGGGACACATTTGGCTTTAATAATCTTTTAACCTTGTTAAAACAGTATTTCCTCATAATTAGTTTTCTCAGAGTTGTTTCTCATGGCTAATACTAACTTTTATTAAAACATAAAATACAAAGAAACAAGAAATTAAAATGTAAAGTAAAGACTATTATTGTTTTCACATATATAGATTACTTTTATTTCTGTCGTTTTATGCTTCAAATTTAGCATTAACGTTAGCATTGACCCACAAACACGTCCATTTATCCACACAGAAGTGTCCGCTGGGGAAGTATTCATCTCATTTGTAAAGTTTTTAACATGTTGTCAGTGACATCCATCTGCAGCTCACTGTTCACAGCGAGATCTTTAAGTATGTATTAATTTTAGTCAGACAGAGATGACAGGAAGTAAACAATAGTACAATGAGCAGGCCATTTTTAAATTAAAAATCAAATAAACAGCCAACTGTTTTAGATCAATATTGCAGTTTACAATGAACTTTTTTAACTACTTATTTTATCGGAAAAAAAACATATCCTTCAAAACAAGCCAGAGCGTACGCAGAGGCTAAGAAGCACTAATCAATGGATAGCTTTAATTGGATAAGTCAGTCGTGTTAATGTGTCAATCACAAGAGGAGAGAAAGACAGAGTGGTGTGGTGTGCGAGCTGCTTCTTCCGGTGGGATCACTGCTGTTCATCATTTCCATGTCCGTCAGCAGGATTCTCTTGTTCTCGCACTGAGCACATCACAGTCGAGTGCGAGCCTCACTCCCTGCCCGCTGTCTCACCCGCTCTGCATCTATTTTGGTCGTGTGAGCGTGATAACCTCAACACTTGCGCTCTCCCTTAATCTGTGCTCCACCATTCCTGCAGCACTGGCTTCTCCTGCAGGGCTTGAGGCCCACCCACGCGAGGGTCATGTTTACAGTGCCCTCTATGCAGATCAATATTAAATTATATACATCATTTTGCCCTGAAACATGAAGCTTACAAAGTAGTCAGGGGTAGTTTGAGACCTTACGTGGGCATTGTTCAGACACTTGAAAGGCATTAACATAGACAGCATTTCTTTAAGAGGAGCAGAAACTGTGGGATATGCAAGGCATGGTGCACGGGAGGGCATCAAGGGATCAAATCCACATATTTATGGATGAGGAGGAGGTTAAATGTTCTATTGATTTGTACCTGTAACCTGAGCCGCGGTGCCAAAATAACAACAGCTAGGCTCTAAGAAAGCATGTCCAGATGACTGACATCTCTAAACACTGGGCAGCAGAACCTCCATTACACACTCATCATCATTTCTCGCAGAACACAAGTCACAACATGAACATGTTTACATATTTTTATAAACAACTGTTTTACCACTTGAAAGTGTTTTTGCGCAAAATACCTGGTTATTCAGGCCTATTTCAGAGCAGCAGTCGACATCACTGTTCCAGGAATGAAATCAATGTCTCTATTCACTGGATATGAATAGAGGAGAGCGAGAGCAAACAAATGTAGTGAGTGTAGCCTAAACATATTCCATAAACCATTTTGTTTATTTAGATCCTGTCACAATAAAAGCACTTAGTTAGTTATAGTTTTTCCTGTTGCATATATTACAGCATTGGTCAAGTTGTTAGCACTTTTTGCCTTATAACAAGTCGCTTACCTGACATCATATTTAATAAAATATATCTCAATATAGACGATACAGAGCAAAATCACCAAAGAATAAACTAATCCAAGGTCTTATTGTTATTATAATAATAAATATTGGATATCAACTGGAAAAAATCCTTATCAGATCTAACTTGATCAGATGCAATCTAATGATTCTGAGGGATGCTTTAAGTCCAATTCATACTTCATAAGAAGCAAGAAGTTTGTTCTTGCACCTAGAACTGTAAGAATAAGAACAAACATCTTGCTTCTTAGGAAGTACAAATTGGCCTTTATGACTCCAGTCCATGTGTGGTTCAGGACCCGCGCAGGTCACTTGATTCACTAATCTAATGACCTGTACACCTGACCACTGCAACGTCCAGCAAAATGAGTATGAGTATCAAATGAGCAGTCGGCATGTCTCCTTTACAAACTGCAAAATAAAGAAACAAAAATAAATTAAAGCCGCAAGCGGCATCGAACGGCCCTCGCGGGCCGCGCTCGTACTCCGCTCTCGCAAAGGTCGAGGAAGGGCGCTGACGCGCCGTCATCCTTTCCTTTACTGGGGCTTTGTGGTGGAACAAAGCTGTGTCCCAAAACTGCTGTTATGAATGAGCAAAAATGTAGCGAATTGTTGCGGCTCCGCCGCATGGATACCGTAACAGTTGTCCCGAAGATTTGGATAAGTTTTGGTGGCACGCTCCTCATGATGATTTTCACCAAATTTCAGGTTGGTCGGGCTTACGCCCGAGGAGGAGTTAATTAAAGTACAAAGTTTAATTTGAGATATTATGAGATTTTCCCATAGGAATAACATGGGATGTTTCTGTCATTTGTTCAAGTTTGGGCAGTTTTCGCGGCTTCGCCGCACAGAGACCATAATACTTATCCTAATAATTTGGATAACTTTTGGTGGCCCACTCCTCAGGAAGATGTTCACCAAATTCAGGTTGATCGGGCTTACGCCCGAGGAGGAGTGCGTTAAAGTACAAAGTTAAATTTGAGAGATTTTGCGATTTTCCCATAGGAATAACATGGGGTTTTTCTGTCTTTTTTAAAATGTTGGCAAAATTCGCGGCTTCGCCACGCAGAGACCGTAATACCTATCCTGATAATTTGGATAACTTTTGGTGGCCCACTCCTCAGGATGATTGTCACCAAGTTTGGGATTGATCGGGCTTACGCCCGAGGAGGAGTTCGTTAAAGTACAAAGTTAAATTTGAGAGATTGTGCGATTTTCCCATAGGAATAACATGGGGTTTTTCTTTCTTTTGTAAAATGTTTGAGAAATGTGCTTCGCCATACGGAGACCGTAATACCTATCCTGATAATTTGGATAACTTTTGGTGGCCCACTCCTCAGGAAGATGTCCACCAAATTTAGGTCGGTGGCTTGCCCGAGGAGGAGTTCGTTCAAATGCGTGAGTCAAAAATGAGACAATTTCGATTTTCCCATACAGGAATAACATGGGATGTTTGGTCATTGGTACGGCTTAGCCATTACAAAATACGTTTATGGGTCTGATTGGCTTTTTTGATTGGTAGGCCAAAATGGAATTTTTGTGCAAAATTTCAAAAATTCTAAAAGTAAATTTTTTGCTCCCCATACAAAAAGTTTTTTCACTCTGTAGGGCGCTATCGCGCCAAATGAAAAATTCCAACCAAAGCAGGTCCAGGCAAGAAAAGTTAAACAACCTATTAAAATTTTCGCATAATCGGGACTCGTTTGGCAAAAGCGGGAGCATTTTTAAAATTTTGAATATCCAAAAATCGTCCAGTCAACTTTGAAGGCTGCGCGGCGCAGAGACGGTAAAAGTTATTTAAACGAATTGATAACTTTAGATGCCCCACTTGTGTGGAGCATGTGCGATTTTGAGCGCGCCAGGGGCTTAAACGCCCTAGGACGAAGTTCGCTCAAGTTCGACGTGGCGAAAACGCTGACTCAGCGTTTGAACTTTAAATCCAATATGGCGGCTATACTGCAGAGTCAGGGGCGTGGCCATAATAATATTTTTTTTCGTCCTCAGGAGAGGAATGCGTGTTCAATTTCGTGGCTGTACGACAAAGTTTACGTCGACGCCTCCCATAGCGCAATGTATTTTGACTTTTGTAGGTGGCGCGTCGTGCCATTATTTTTCCCAAACATGACACCTATAAAAACAAATTTTTCGCCGATTCTGAATTTTGGGCAAGGTTTGGTGAGTTTTGAGCATGTTCAGGGGGTCAAATTAGAGGTCAAAGTGCAGAAAAAGAATAAATAAAAATAATAAAAAAATAATAATATTTTTAGCAAAAACAATATATCCCTTTTACTGAGAATGACAAATTATACGTTTTGAAAGCTCCGACCCTTGCGCACGCGTGCGTCATGTGGTCAGTTTGACTTCGAGCGCTTGCGCGCTCGTCATTCACCGAGTCGGGCTCTACCCATGGCTCCCCATTGGTTTCCATGTATTTTAGCAGGAACAAGTATGGCTGGTGAGTAGTGCTTGATGCCAGGTGTGGGACAGTTCACTGTCAATGTTTGGGCGTTGAGGGCCGAACTTTCGCGCTGCGGCGAAAGTTCGCCAAGACAGTTGAAAGGGTTCTTTCATAGCAGGAGTAGTATGCAGGTCCCATGCCTTCGGCATGGGCTCTTTCACTGTCCGACCATAGAACCGACTAGGCTGCCAAACTTTCGCTGCGCGAAAGTTTGGCGAGATAAACGATGCCTTCGGCATCGTTCAACTATTCGCAAGTCTACGCCCTGTAGGGGCTCGGGCCTAAAAATAATGTTTATTGTCCTGTTTCTCCTCAGTAGCATAATAAGGCACAAAGTCACCGTTAATAGTTACTTTTGTGTGTGTCAGCAGGTTGGAAGACGTACTGCCCAGAAGAGACACTACAGAAAAGACGCAAGATTGAAACAAATTAGGAATGATGAACGTGTAGGAGAGATGGGAAGGCCTTTTGCAGATGTCTGGGGAGCTGGCGCGGGGGAGCGAAGCAGAAGAGTGCAGTGAGCAGTGCTAAGAAGGCAGTCAGGAAGATTAGGGCCATGTGAGAGCAGAGGGGATTTGGCTGGATCGTACACTGGGCCTGCTGCGCTCATGTCAACACAAAACAAGATGGACCCTGAACATTGCACAATTGGTTAGAAACAAAATTGAGCTAAACCCCGGAAAACAAAAAGTATGCATCGGATTATGTAGCATACAATCTTCCTTATATATATATATATATATATATATATATATATATATATATATATATATATATATATATATATATATATATATATATATATATATATATATAAGGAACACAACAAGAATCATATTTATTACCATTGAATCAATTACAAAATTAGAGCGACGGAGGCAAGTATTTCAGTGTTTAAGTATCTAAATATCAAAAGCCTATATCTAGACCCAGTTGTTGCAATAGACATCTGCTGCTTTGTGCTACCAGCCAATGGCACAAATCCACTCCCAAGTGTCACGCACCTCTGTGCTGATATCCTCCATTCACAGGTGGGGAAGCCTAAAACACTTCTAAGCAAATATTACTTTTTTAACTTTTAGTGCGAGACCCCAGGTTGTCTTGTCCTTTGCGCACACATGCTGGTGTATTGTTGTAAAATATAGGATTGACAAAATATTCATGTCCAAATCAATACTAAAACTATCAAAATTATAGTAGTTTTAAAATGGTCTAACTAGTAAGACCGAAATATAAAACTAAAACAGCTACAATTATTTTGTGTTGAAACTTACATTCTGTTGTATTTAGCATTTTTTACAATAATTGTTTATATTAAAATGGATATTGAGCCTTTTCCTCAGTATCGAAATTGAGTCTGAAATGTTAATATTGTGACAACAATACAACAGAAGAACAACAGTTTATATCAGAGTGGACATGTCCGGTACATCAACTGCAGCACCTTCGACCCGCTTTACATTCAGTACTTGTTACTCACTGCGTAATTTCAAGAGTGAACTACTGACTCTTTCTTTGAAAACATTGATTTTAGGCTTTACTTGGAGTTTGTATGCACTGCCTCACCAGATGCCTTTTAATCTACTCATTGACTGTAGTAAGACTAATAGCGTGCCTGATAGGCTGCTGTGTCTCCCCGATGCTTAACAATGCTCATCTATGTGGTTTATAGCAGCAACGATGGCACTGGAGGATCAAATAAATCAATGCGTTTACGGACAGCGATGCCACACAAAAGACGCGGCTGTGGTTGTGACAGATGTGCATGTGCTGTGCATTTCAGCCAATCAATCACCTCTGTACAACTCTTGGGAAGTGAGAGAGGAGCCAGCTGTAATGCTTGGCTGCGTACAAATTAATTCATTAGCACCGGGCATCATTTCAGGAAGTCTACCATAAGTAGTTTTACTCTTCCTATTAAAAGCATCTCAAGTCCACAAGGGAAGGTTAATTTAAGACTTTTCTTTCTAGTAAATGATTTAAACTGGTGAACCCTAGCCCCCTAACACCAGAGCAGTTACCAAAAATAACCCAGATTAGCCTAATCGCTGCACTTATCACGTTAGACCCCTCCCAACTCTGTATCTTCTGTCTGAGTGTACACAAGATCTACAACCATGGTGGCCAGGGGAATTCCTGCCATTGATTGCATTTTAGAGTCACGCAGACATAGAAGTACTAGTAGACTTAGGCAAATGTTCACACAACTTTGAGCAACAAGGAAACACTGTAGGTGAATAAGGAAAAAAATACAATTTAGAGATATCCATTTTGAAAACTGTTTTGATATATTATTGACATAAATATAAGAATAAATAAATATTGCATTTGCTACATTCTACTGCCAGCTGTAGGCACATATCCATCCAAGATCTACGACCTTGTGCACTTTTGGGCGTCTGTTGTGCCTAAAACACAAAGTACAAAGTAGTAAATTGTTTTTTAATGAGATCCTTTTTTTTGCAACCAATCAGTACTCTGAATCTCAAGTTAGTCTGTAAAACAACAGACAACAGGCAAACAACAGGCAGACATCACCACCCGCATTGGGCTCATCTCAGACCTTCCATATCAGGGCCCTCCTCACAAACATGGACCTTACTCTCAGATCACGTTTGGTTTTAGGTGTTTTAAAATCCAAATTACTTGTAAAAGGCAATACTTCATTTAGTTCATGGGAATTGAAAAAGGCACTTGTAAATGTTTTTGTTTATGTTACAAGGTAGTTACCGGAGGACACATTTGGAATAGCAAATAATATAATTTTGTGAGCTTTGACTGATGGCTGCTGTGTGTCTGCTTGTATCCACCACAAGTTCAGCTGAAGACGTTCTGACAGTGACAGTGAAAGGCTGAGTGAGGGCCAGGCAGAGACAAACTGAGGTATTCCCAATGGATGAGGATGGAATATACCAAATGTCACAGAGCAACACTATCATTCTGAGTGAGCCAAGACACCAGCAGCCAATATTTATGAGCATCTGCCTCAAAACAAACACAAAAACACAAAAAGTAAGCACTTTTTCGGAGGTTTTCTTGATCAGATCTGGGTTTTGGTCAAGTCTCAGTCCGGTTTAACAAAGTCTGGTTTAACATAGATTGGTTTAAGGAAGTTTCAAAGAATGAAACGTATGGCTTGTATGTGAAATTCACTTGTAGAGACTTTCAAGCAATTTTAGAGCACTTTTCTTTTATTTAAACTCACACAGAACTACATTTAAAACATCTCCATAGTCCAACGAAGGTAAAAGGTAACAGGTACCAGGCGTTTGCAGGCTTAGAGAGTAAAACAGGATTTGTTATGATAGTAAAAAGCAAGCTTTATCTTGAGTTTTCAAACCTAAACATTTTTTCCATTGTGTGCTGACCAGCTTTTTGGCTATAACATCTCATAATGTTTTGACTTTGATTATTAATAACTTTGATAATTAACATTTACATACCATATTTGGATCAGTTTTGTCATTCATTATGTTTCAGGGGGGGAAAATGTCTCTGTTATGGTACTGGTTATTATCAAGTATCAATCATCCAATCGGGATAGGAACTGAAAAAGTTGAATGGTGCAAATCTAGAAAGTAGGAAAAGAGGAAAAATGACCGAGCTGGAAGTAGCTAAACTGGGGGTGTTGAAGGAGTTTAGTGGAAAGAATTGTCAAAGGTTGAACAAAAATGTCCACAGTAGAAAAGTGACAAACAGGTACAGTTTAAAAATAGCTGGGACCAAATATGAACAATTGCTTGGATTGTGTTGCTACATAAAAAGAAAGAGGAAAAAAAAGAGCTAAAAATGCTTTATTTCCAAAGTGACCGTCTCATTTTACTTCTGGCAATTTTCTCTGTACACTAAACCATATGGTCAACCAATTATCACTCTCTAGCAGAGTTAACAAGACCAAACTGCAACAGAAGGAGCGCTCAGTGACTTGGCCACAGAATATGGGTTAAATCTACAGGGGATGTGGAAAAGAGAAAACAATTCTGTCAGTGGATTTTCCACCCCATGCGCCGACAGAGAGGCCCCTCCACTCGATAAGCAGGAACACTGAGGCACGATGTGTTCTTCAACAAATATGTTCTAGAGCGTACACAGACGCAAGGGGGATGGGGTTTGTTGTGGATGATTTTATGGGACTGGACTGGCCAAGAGAAGTTCATTAGGAGTATGTATTACTCAGCAGCAATATTTGAATAGAAGAAGACATAATAATGAGAGGTTTACAAGGGGGAAAAAAAATGTATATATATATTGGCAAAAATAAAGCTCTGACAAATTTCAAAAACAATAATCAACAAAGACATGTTTAAAAAACAAAACAAAAAAACTTGGACCGAGTCAGTCTCCGCCCTCCACGGGCCACAGCTTCCTCCACAACAAACAATTATGCAGTGAACCACATATTGAAAGTCCCAAGAGCACGTGTGCTTCCTGATGAGCACAAAAGTTTTACCCATCCTCACTGTAATCAAAGCAGAGGCGAACCCAGGCATCTGCCGGGTTATTTTTAGAACACAAGAAACATAGAAGACATGTAGCTCCTAATAAAATATGCATGCTCCAACAAAAGACTATGGAATATAGAGTATGGAGTATAAAACTCAAAAATGGGATTCAAAATGCATTAAGTGTAATGGTGGTTCAAGTATATAATTTCATTTATTTATCTTATCATATATCAATAATATTGTTTTTAATTATTATTAAAATAACCATAATTAGCAGAGTAGGCAGGACCAAGCTCAAGCTCTGCAGTTGGTTTCCTGACACTGCGCTGCAGTTGCCCACTGCTCCTCAAAAGTTGCCAAAGCTGAAGCTGAGGATAAATTTTACTACAGGTACATTTAAGAAGAATACCTTCACTTACTATGTGCTAGAAAAATGATAGAAAGTGATTTACCTTTTGTTATTGTTGAATGTTTATCTGTGTGTTGTCTTTTAATAATCTTAATAATTATCATAATAAAGCTTATGATGACGACGACTATTACAAACTGTAGCTGATTTGCTCTCAGTACAACAAATGTGTTCTGCAGCCACAACAACCACTACTACAGCTTCTCCCAGTCCAATGTATTTTGTTTGTGTCCTTGTGAGAGAAAGCATACTGATGAGGTAATGTGCTTTAAGTCTCCACTTGAGGACTGCTGTATTTAATTGCAATGGCGGTTGTAATAAGACACAAGGATGTAAACTAACTCGGGGGATGTGATTGGACAGTGAGAGGTGACTGGTTAGACAAGACACAGTAAACAGAGATGACACAAGAGCTGAGGCTGGAGTTGAACAAGAAGCTCAGATATAGTTAACGTCTGTCAGGTAACTGAAGCCAAGCACACACTGGAATGTCTTCTACAAACTGAAACTCACTGAAAGTTTAATCCTGTACTTATTACATAAGTGATTCCAACACAATGCAAACACTTGCAGTTTACAGTGGATCAAATCATGTATGGGTCTTGACTTTTGTGGTAAGATGGACATTTTGTTTGCAGATGATGTAGTTGTAGTTTTAGAAAGATTTTGAGGGATGAAGGTTAATCAAAATCCCAATGTTCATGCTGAGGGAGGTGAGGTGTGGTGGAAGCCTCTGAAAGGGAACAGCCAAAAGTTAAGAAAGAAAATCTTAAAAGGAGCAGTTGTGTTCCCTGAAAAACAAAACAAAACAAAACAAAACAAAAACACTGCTGCACTAAGTTTTTCTTGTATGGACATTAAATATAAACAACCAGCTGCACAGCCCATGCTGTGTGTGTGTTTCAGCAAATCCAAATCTAGGCTAATGCACACCTGCTCCCAAACTGAAGTGCCTCCACCACTGCACTACTTTACAGAAGTCTGGACACGCCAGCGATGCCCACATAATCCAGTAACAATCTACAAAGCACATATAATTATAACTTATATACTATTGGCAACTTCTATATGCACACAAAATGTTCTGAACAGAATTCAATTTGTCTGACCTTGGAACCCTCCATACATATCTTCAACACCATCATTATCCATCTTTAATTTTGTTCTCCCAAAAGTACAAATAACTAATCCTCAATGCACTCCCCCTTTAAAGGAACACAAAGCCACTAAAAGCCATTCCACATAAACCCATAAAGAGGCTCTTTTAATTATGTATCAGTATTGTCATCATGTGGTCAATGTACTAATTTGTGTTTGAGACATCGTGGCATAATACTATTATTATAATTAATAATAATAAAACATCCATTGTGGTATTTTGTTTCCATACCAATTTTCCAATCAATTTTTACAGTTTTATTTGCACTAATTAACTAAAATAAATCTAAATAGAAGTGTCTCAATATCAAATCGCAAGGCTGCAATTACTAAAGTAACAGAATGTCCTTTTTTTCATGGTGTCCATGAGCCTTTCAACGGAGAAAAACTGACTAACCATATAGTTTTTTACCGGATGTTCTCAAAAACATAAATCATAAATGTAGTTGCAAATGCTATATCACTATATCACTATATCACTATATCAGCTATATCACTTTTTGAAAAACGCAGGCAAAAAAACAACAACAAAAGAAAAACACTCCAGTCTTAGATTAAAACCCATTTGTCCTCACTTCATTATGCAACATTTTACAAGCTGCAATTACAGAGAGAAACAAGGTCGACACTACAGGAAATCAATCAGGGGTACATGAGAATCACTGCACTGCAATGTGTCTTTTATCTCTCTTTCTGTTCCCCTCTTCAATCCCCCATAATTCAGTGCTTCATGAGTCAGCATTCCTTTGGTGTGTTTGTATTTGTGGGAGGCACACCTGTGTCCCTGCCTGGCCTCTGACGCTAGCCCCGAGGCACAGAGGACTTGGCACGGCCTATTCTAACAGGCAAATTCCACATCGTGCGTCTCCGCTCCGCTCCGCTGCGCCACGCACTGCGCAGAACTTACGCAGCCATCTGAATGAATGAAGCCCGTTCCACATCCCGCGTAAGCGCTGCGCAGGTCTGCGCCTCAGCTCCGCCACTCCACCGCTCTCCGACAGAATTGCGGATCAAGTCTATTTTCTTCTGCGCCAGAGTCCGACCGGATCAAGCCACGCAGTTTAGATCGCACCAAACAGGAAAGAGAACACGAACTACATCTGGGTTTCCAAATCAAAAACTTTTAACTCAGACCTAATGACGTGCATTAAACTTTTTGTTACCCAGAAGGCAAATGTTTACAATCAATACCACCCGAAACATGTAAATGGTTGTAAATGTCTTAAATACAGTTTTAGGCTGTCACTTTTATTAATGCTCTATTCATGTGCTGTGTTGACTCGGTGAAAAAGTGATTGCAGTTGCACAAACGACAGACTTTCAGTTAATCTGCATTTGTTTTCTTTCCGATACTTTTGGAGCGCTTTCTGATCGCGAGTTCTCGCGGGTCCCGCGGGTCCCGCGAGTCCCGCTCCTCGGGACTTCGCAGCCCTGCGCTGCGCGGACTGGCGGAGACAAATTGCATCCAGTAGGCGAGGGTCTGCGCTCTAAATCGGAGGCGGTCTGCGGCGCAACGGAGCGGAGCGGAGACGCATGATGTGGAATTCAGGCGTAAGACAGGTGACTCTAGTCTGCGGGACTCAATGAAGCCAATCCAGCTAATCTTCTTTGGCACCACTGTCTCTGTGCTGAGCTAGCAAATTACACTGTTTTATCATTATTCCTCACTTGCTGCACAGTGTCAACTGAGAATACAACACAATACAAATTCATGACCATATACTTTTAATAAACCGCAAGTTTAGTTTAGTTTAGTTTGCATTCTGAAAGCCCTATTTCAAATCACCAAAAAATGGAATATTTATATTTTGCATCTGCACACAACTATACAGGAACACTTTAATGTTTTGATGGGTAAAAAAGAAATCTGTACAACTAACACACTGGGGCTGGGTGGTATGTTGAATCGTGATTTTATCCCCATGACAACCTGCTAATTTGGTTATCATTATCATTGTGAAAAATTAGATTTTTCTCTGTTTAATGCAGCTGTGTGCACAAAAACACTTATTCCCCACGACCTCTCCTGAGTGAGTGACACAGTGAAGTATTAACTTTCAGAAGAAGCAGATTACTTCAGTTACCTCTTAAAAGCAATAGAAAAATACAACAGGAATTGGGATAAAATTGCAATCGTGTTCTGGCTCCAAGAAAATTGTGATATTTATTCTTTTGCCATATCGCACACCCACGCAGAATCACCTCTTACAGGCAGGTAACAACCAGTAATGTAGTCTGTGTTGCATGTGGGTCCATCAGATGTACAGACAAACAGTACAACTGATACACACAAGCTGTTTACACTATGTTTCTAAACATGGATCAGAGGAGAAGAGCTAACGCATCTGACACATAATAGTGCCATCCGTTCCACAGCAGACCACACTCAGCCCATGTGTCTATGTCGCTACGGCTTCCTCTGATGCTCCCACGCAGTAAACTAGACACCCAGGTCAGTCGGCTCACTTTTTTCCCCTTTCAGATCAATTTACCGACTGAAGTGTGAATCAACCACATGTCTATACTTAAAACAAAGCACACTAGTTAAACAGCTCATTTGCTTCTGCCATCATCTTCACATAAGACAGATGCTGCGTCTAATGTGTAGGCTGAAGGGAGAAGGCAATGGTTAAAAAATGTGTATAAATATATGTCCCAAGATTTTGGGCAATCTTGAGTTTGAGTTTGATTTGGAAAAACATGCAACTTTTGGGGATCATTGAAATCAGATTTTTGTTATTCCTACAAATTAATGACATATATTGAACATGTACAAGAACACATTGTTGGGTTTCCATGCTTCTTGGGACTTGCCTAGCATAAATCTAAACCGTAACCTATTTTAACTCATATCTGAACTTTATACCATGTTCAACTGATAATAAAGAATTTATGTCATGAGGACCTAGTTTTTGTCCCCATGAGGAAGGCAGGTCCCTATGACGTGAGCGTGTAGACGGATTTTAGGGCCTCACAATATGATAAATACATTTTAGTGTGAAAAAACTACCCTCTAAATATTGCCCTTGATATCTAGGCAAGTATTCACTTTCATAAAGGGTGTAAAAATGACCTGCTCTCTTGTTAACTCATTATGGAACTTGAGTAAACACAGAACAGCTGTAGCGACATCTTATTGATAAGCAGAAGCACACACTGGGTAAATGAGTGGTTGGTCCCAGGGGTGGTGTGCCGCCACAAGCCCAACCTGGGCCTTGGCTCTAGGCAGGGATTTGGCACAGACCTGGTGGCGCTGATGAACCAGATGTGGCACACTGTTCTTTTGGGATTACCCATGCCAGGCTGTTGTTTTACACAATACAAATACAAGAAATCTCAAAGGATGTGCACAGAAAGGCCATTTATGTAACATGGAAATAAATTTAGCATTTCCACAGCGACCAACAGAAGGTGATAAAAAACAGACACTGAGGTCATGGGGATAATTAGTCCAAAATCCGAGAGAGCACGGAATAATAAGAGAAACATACACACAAATAAGCCCTAAAATGAGGAGGAGCAGAGGGTAGAACGCCCTTGAAAGCACGGATGTAAAATCACAGAAAAACAACCAGCACTGCTCTCATTATTCCAAATCAGTGTAAGGATTTGAAAAGCGAGGTGGTCACTGAAATATATAAATCCTACAATATACTTTTTGAATACGCTATTGCAGAAGAAAATTATGAAGGAAAACAGTAACATCACAAGATTCCATCAGCCAATAATATTTAATACAGACGGTGGGCAGCTAAAATGAATATTGTTGAAGGCAAAATATTATGCATTTTTATATTGTTATTAACCATTAAACATGCTCTTGGGTACCTTAAATTTGCCATCTCATGTTTTGAAACAAAAAAGTTTATAATGGACTAAATGAAAGAATTTGCTGTCTACAAAGACACTTAGTGAGTGTATGCAGCCAGTAAACGGCGCCTCGCGCTTTACACAATTTAGTTATGTTAGCGCTTTCAGAGACACGACGATTAGCCTAGCAGTAGCAGTTATCGTGTTAAGATGCCAGAAATGCTCAAAATGAGTCTGGCGATGATTTAAGGACTTAAAACAGCAGAAGACTCTCATATAAGTGACGTATGTGATCTGAAAAAAAAAAAAGAAACGTCATGGATCGAGGGAGTTCAGTATTTTTTTCTCGGAGGGGAGAGGATATGAACACTCCTCAAAATGGCGTAAATGTAGCTAAATGCTTCAGGTATGTTTTTGATGATGGAACTTTGCTAGAACATGGTTAAAGCTTGTAAAGTCAGTGTAGCATAATGTGTGTCCTTTAAAATGCAGACTTTTGTTGTAATACAATTAGTTCTTAGGTCGAGTCACTAAAAGAATCATCAGTTTCAACATTTGTGAATTTATCTTTGAGATATTTAACGACAAAGTCCAATGTTATAACTAGGAAAAAGTGACTCTTGCATCCATCTGAGGTTATGAAATCATCACATTCTAGAACAACCTATTGAGTGGTACCCGTAGTTTTAATAGATCTTAATGTGCATAACTATATAGATAGTGAAATTGTCCAAAACACCTCCAAAACAAGGACTATAGGTTAATTAAATTTAATTAAACAATAAGTCTTGATTAGTACAGAAAACCCAGTTTTGCTTGCTGTTCCTCTATGTTCTATATGAACATAAAACATAATGTTTTGTCCACTAAGGAAGGTGTTTTTCTGACCAATAATTGTAGCATTTTATATTTGCTTTCAACAAAATCCTCACTAAAACTCTCAAAGCGCCCACAGTCTCTTCCAGATGCTGGCTCGTGTTGTCTTGCAGTACACACCGTATTTACCGTGCTGCGTGACCTTCACACTGTATGCTGCTATTTCCCTAAGCACAAAGGAACGCAATAATTATGTGTGAGCAAACAAATGAATGAATGGTTGAACAAACACACTGACAATTACAGGCAAACACGGAGACACAGTAACATCATCTAACCAGATAGGCCAAGCTCAGACTTTGTACAGCGTGTTCCTAATGTCAGCTTATACAACAAACATGTTAAAAGTATCAGTTGCATCAGTTGCATTGTGTGTTCTCAATCTAGTAACTGCTTACACACAAGAAGACACATTAAAGCTCAATTTTAGCCTTAAAAAAGTCATGAGCAATTACAGTCCCAAGTTAACCCCGTGGCCTCTTGAAAGTACTTATTGATTGTGGCGTCAAATTATATAAAATATCTTCTATTAAGCTGTCAAAAATGTATGCCATGAATTCTTTTTCTTTTCTTTTTGCTGTGTGTTAAATGTGCGGCAGATCTCGGTAGAGCTGCAAGATATTTATATATCGCAATTGAATTAAAAATTGCAATTTGAATGGCTGCAATTAACAAATTGCAAAGACTGCAGTTATTTCTGTTTGCAAACAACCAATTGTGCTGTCTTATTATGGAAAAAAACAAAAACAAAAAACTGTAGTTTACACCTCTACAAAGAATAAGGGTCTTGTATTAGTTTAGGAAAAATCTGCCATACGAGGTCTGACAAAAATTACAGTGATAATGATATTATTGTGATGCTTTAATATAGACACACTTACTTCTGTTCTATTGAACCTAAAATGTGATTTCTTAATTTACTAATCAGACTTTCTCAAAACAAAAGCTGAATCAATGTTCAATGTTCAGCCAAGATTAAATCATGGCTAATTCAGGATTTTAAATAACATAGAATCTGATTCAATTTTCTCTTAAATTTCAAAGCTTCTAGACATGAACACATTTCTACAATTATAGCCTAAATAACAAATCGAATCATAATCACAATGCTTGACAGGAAAAACGCAATAAGATATTTTCCCAAATCTGGATGCTGTTAACTCAGGCCGCCACATAAGTATCAGCAACAATTGTTTCGAGAACGCAGGAGGAAGCAGGACGATTGCACTGCAAAAGCAAAATCTCGCTTCATGCTATTAAAACTCAAACCATTTAACATGAAACTGTTTAACTCTTTGCATTTGTGAGTGTCCACTGCGCTCTGTGGGGAAAGCAGCATGTGGTAGCCTCACAGATGGAGAGCAGAGTGAGCGACAAAGATGGAGGGGGCAGGGAACACATGACAGATGAAGGACTGACGGACTTTGGCGCTTGTAGATGACTTATTGTAGAAGCTGAAGTGACTGAATAACTTAGTCCCAAACCCAGAGCCAAAGTAACGAGGCTTCACTGCTCCAAAGTCATTACACTGGTGAGAGACTGCGCTTGTCCGTCCATTACAGCACTAATGCCACACTTTACATCTAACTTGTTTCGACAGTGCAGAGTTTTTCAGCTGAATGCCCTTCTTCATTCTGGTGGATGTGTCGGGTTTGGTTAGATTGTTCAATGCTCTGCTGGGGGCCCACTAAATCACTGTGTGCTCGCGATGTCACGATATCAAATGTTAGTGTTATGTGTAAGGAAACATCAAGATAGAGCTAAACCATTTGGGAAATTTCAAGAAATCCGATTGCAATTAGATTTGCGATTTATATATTAATAATCCGATTCTGTTCAAAGTTCACTTATAAATGCATCCAGGAGAATTGACAAAAAGGAAACTGAAATATGAACTGAAAAACTATGTATTTCAGAAGATATTTGTACAGTTCTAAACCACAGAGGCAGGATTATTTGTTGTTTGTAACGGAAATAATGACACTTCAAAGATTGCAGCCTTTACGCTTTGTTAATTGCGTCCATTCAAATTGTGATCTCGATTCAATTGTAATTAATCTTGTTGTCCTACATCTTATTTGTAAAATTCATCCTGTCTTCTTTAAAATATTAACTTGTGAATTTCTTTTAATAATACAGATGTAAAAAGCTATGAGCTCATTAACCTGATATGTTTTGGCGGCAGGACTTCCGCCTTCGTCAGAGGTGACGTCTGATCGATGTGTCTCTTATATATTGTTCCTGGGCGTGGTCAGTTTGACAGATCTATCAATTTCAATTTTTACTGAAATCAGAAAGCTGGGCACATGGACCATATGCAGAGATGAGGGAGCTTTTACCCTGTCTCTCACATGGGACTCACCACAGGGGGTGGAAACAACATCTGATAAGAGACATGTCACATCCATCAGACGCTCTCTCTGACAAAGGCAGAAGTCCTGCCACCCAAGAATTTCACAAGTTAAGCCCTACATCATGATTTTACGACTAGTCACGATTACTGACACTAACCAAACAAAAGTGAAATCCCAAATTCACTTTCATTCAAACTGTCTTATACATCAACATTTTTTATGTGACCATCTTAACAAAATCAAAGTTTCTGAATAATAAAGTAAAATATATGACATAAACAACCAGATAAAAAACAACAACACTTTTTGCTATTTTTTGTATCTAAAATTCTCACAATTATGATCTTTTAGTTCTTAAAATTATATTGTGATTTGAATAATCGTGATTATCTTAACATTCTTGCCGTGTAGAGCATTATTTTCAATCGATGTGAGCCTCTTTGCTGTGTTCCAGGCAACTGGGAAGTCGGTTATTTCCCACTTGAAAGATACGAGTTCCGACTGGAGTTTTCCAGCTAAATTAACTCGTATGTGAACAATTTGGCTAATGCTAACTGTAAATAACAGATTATTTTCGGCTTTATCCTGTAACAAACGTTTACATGGTTTATGTGGCGGTTAATTGCTCAGGTCCACTTTTTATGATGATTATTATCGCTGTAACACGTCACAGTTGATCTCATAAGTGAAGTGGGAGTCTCTCGATCAGCTCCCAGTTCACAAGTAGGATTTACCAGTTCCAGTGGCATTCCAGGGCATTTTTTCAAGTCGGAGGTGGAAAATATCCCAGTTGCCTGGAACGTACCATTAGATTGAGGTAAAGTCAAGATAATGCTGTGCTGATTTATTCAGTGGATTTTGTGCTGAGAATAATACAAGTAAAAAATTAAACCAACCATAAAACAAAGTGAAGTTATATAAAATATATATATAAATTGGAGAAGGACGAAATGATGAACTCCAACAGAGCTGTGAATTGCGCTCGGTATATTATGTCTAATGTGGTTCATGCTGCCGTGCACAAAGGTGACCTCTTTAAATTGTCGTAATAACAATTAAATTTGAGTGATGTTAAGAAATGAAGAACTTTCAACATTTGCACCATTCGAAAAATAAGATACTGTAAAATGACATTGTATTATTTCTGACATAAAAGGAGCTAACAAAATGTTCTTCACACTCTACAACACTATATAATCATTGCTGCAGGGCACGCTACCATCTCGTGAGATCACACATGTCCTCATGGCCCATAGCATGAGCGCAGATTCAAAACTTAGCAGCACCTATTCACCAGCAATATTTAAAGGCAACGCCAACATTATTTTGTTATTCCTTGAGTATCTGTAGCTTTTGTGACTTTTTATCTTTTGTTTTGTACAATATGGAGGTCACAAACCAACCAAACGGACACAAACCAGTGAACATTATAAGAATCCATAACTGACCAAGATACAACAAACAAACAGGCTTGTGCAAAAGGTTCATGTGAGCATGAATTGCTGTGCTGTTGTAACCCTGAATTTTCATTGTCAGAATTTCATAAACCTTGTGAGTCCATCTATTTCAAAGCCAGTCTATAATATCTCCTCGTGCTCCTCAAACACCAAAATATGTATACGATAATAATCTTTAGGCATATTCTTTTATAGTCGCTGAGATGTTCTTTAAATAAGGTCCATATGGAAGAGGCTTTAGGAATGTGGTTTGGGATGTGTGGGTGGGTTGTATTCATAAGGGAGGAATAATATGTTAATGATAATATGCCACTGTGCTATAATGATATTCCTCCTGCTTTTATAAACGGTCACTGATCCATAACACAACACATGATTGGCTGCCTGTTCCACTTTAAAGATTTGTTCATAATTAAAAAAATATAAGAAGCCGCTGATCTATTCTGGCTTCACTAATGCATCAGATAAACAATATGAGAAATGAGACCCACTTAAAATATAATTTCCGTCTGTGCTAAGTTATAAGTATAGTAAAATGAAGAAGGCAGACAGAGACTAGAGCAGGACTTGATTTGAAATAGATTATATATTTATGAATGACACTGTCTAAATCTAGCTTGAGCGCATGTTTTATTTGTAGGTTTGTTTTTAGCACTAATTCTTCTATTTATTTAACTAGTAACTGATAAACTGATGAACTAAAATAAGGAATGTGAGAAGATAAGGTAGCAAAGATTGGAAGATTGAAAAATATTGATAAAATGTCAATGAACGGCACACATCATAAATCCTGATATTCTATTTGCATTTATGGTAAAACTATTACTATTTCTTACATTGGGGTTTTACGTTTTACATTTTTTAGGCAGCAAGTTGGCCAAAACAAACCAGCTAATACACTAAAAACATACCATCGAACCTACCTTTAAAGGCCCACTTAAATTGTTTTAGCAATGGGGGTAATTATTGCTTGAATTTTAAGTGATTCTGAATTAATTTCACTCCCCAGTGAGCTGAAACAGACAATACACTTGTTATACAGCGATAAGCCATTTGACCACTGATGATTGACAGCCCCTATTAATGCTATCGAGAGATACCATTATAGACCTGAGCAATAACCTTTCAAGGTTGTTACCATGTGGCCAAGACAAAACCTAGAGAATCCTGTTAAATTGAAATAGTAAGAATGAAACAAGAATAAGCATACACACCTCCTCCCATTGATGAATGTATCTGATGAGACGGGACAGTCTTAGGAGGCGGAGGAGACTGAGAATCTTGGTGAAGCGGACAATTCGCAGGGCTCGGGCTGTTTTATACACCTCAGAATCAAAGCCTTTCTCCACTATTAAAAAGATATAATCCACTGGGATGGAGGATAGGAAGTCCACAACAAACCAGCTCTTCAGATAATTCATCTTGATTATTTTTGGGTCGAGGATGATCTCAGAGCTCTCCTCATTGACGATCCCAGTCCTGAAGTTCATGACCAGATCCACCAGAAAGATGGTGTCCGAGGCCACATTGAAAACCAGCCAGGTGGTAGTAGTCTGCTCTGAGAAGAAGGTTATTCCCACAGGAATGATGATTAGATTTCCCATCATCATGATGAGCATTATCAAGTCCCAGTAGAACCTGCCAAGAGAAAACATAGTCAGACACTGCAAAGGAACATTTGAGTTGAGTGTTTCAAGCCATTCAAATCCAAATGTGGTGGATATGAGTATACTTTTGCTAGAACTCGGTACAGTGCATCTGTACATAAACAGTCATTACCAAACCAACCTCTGTTTACACATATGTATTTATGGAGCCTATACAAGTAAAGTCAAGCGCCAAGGAGCGACCCTCTCCTTGAGCCTGTCAGTGTGAATGTCACTGCCCTCTGTCTTATGATGAACTGCATGATTCATCTGCAGCAGGACACACTTTTTATACAGTCTAGATAGCACCATCCTCCAGTGAAAACAGACGCTTCCAGCAGTTATCCACCGCATGATAAACTGAATCTGACGCCACTCCTGTTGTTGACCATGTGTTTGTCTGCTCTGTGCTGTTGCAAGGGACTGAAATGCAGTGACTGTTTTGCTGGCAACATGCCCGACCTGTTGGCAGAACGGCAACCAAGTAATAGATCTGTTTGAATAAATTAAGCCTGGACCTTGGCTTTTAAAATCCCCTTAGATCATATGTCCGATAATTGTGTCTGTCTAAAGAGTGATCAACTGGGTGAATGGTAATCAGTATTTTTACACAAGCAGGCAATGAACAGGGGCCAGTGGAGTGGGCCCTTGACAATGAGTGCCTAGGTTCAGCACCTCAAGGGCCTCATCACTGTAAACCAAGCAAAGCAGCATACATTTTTAAATACTATTTCGCACCTACATGCCGCATACGTCTTTATTTTTAACAGAACATTTAAATAATATTAGTTGTGTAGCAGAAGAAACTACAGTTTAGTTTGACAAGTATGATTAAGCTGCTGACTTTAAAAACCCAGTCTGTCTGTCAGTCCATGGTGAGACGAGTCAAAATGATGCACAGTCATTATAAGTATTCAAGGACATCCTGTAACATTCAGGGAAATCATGACTCATCTTTCAAATGCGTCGTAATGTGACGTGGGTATGACTTGATGGATTATGGATATAGTATACAGAAATGTATGTATCAAATTAAATCCAGGTGGTATTTTAGCAATTGTTTATTGTACGTTATTCCCATTGTGTCAGTCAGCGTGGATGAGAAAAGGTGCAGATATTAACAAAAACGCTATAAAGTTCAAGCAACGTTTTCCTGAATCTATTTGTTCTTATTCATGATATAAAAACATTTAAGAGGAAAAGTAGTGATGCAGTATAAATTAATTCAAAACAATTCTATCTTTGCAGTGGATACTTTCTAATAAAAATAATTCTTGATGCTCTAAAATTAACCTGTCTAACAAATATTGCTTCCTTTGCCGTCTCTTAATTTAATTTGGAAGATTTTCTATGGAGTTAGCTCTATTGGTCAATAAACGGCATGGGTCTAACATTTGAAAATTTAAACACTAACAATAATATATTGTCTTTTGTTTTAATTCAAATAGTGTTTATGTTTTGCCGCAAAAAACAAAACAGAACAGTAAAACTGTTTCTGCTCTCAAAATGACACCCAAATGTGGTTGTTCTCCATCATTTTCAGAGGTCAATGTTACGAACCAAATGCAGCAGACAATGCAGAGCAGAGCAGCAAGCGTCACCTGCTCTTATCTCTCTTTCCCCATGCAGTGGTCAGCTCATTCTAGGCTATGCAAGTATAATCCTTAACGGAAACCTTAAGACACATTTTGTGATTTATAATTTCATTTCAAGCTTCATATTTATATTTACAGAAAAAGATAGAGGAAAATAACAGCAATGAGTAAATTCTTTGGTGTCTTCTCATTGTCACCGAAAGCGTGAACATTTATATTTAAAAAAATACATAAATCACTTCCTCTCGGTGAAGTATGTACTTGATCATAATCAATGGAAGTGCAATTTTAACAACTGAGGAGGAAAGCCCTTTAAACTGACTCAGTTGAGACAGACCCACAACAACCTGCGCTTATGCTACCAACACTCGAGCAAATCCTAATAGGTCAATACTGCAAAAGTCCTTGTATGCGGTGATTATGGGGAATACAATTATCCTAATGGTCCACTTTGTTTACATGGAGCAGATGACCAATATGATTGTACTTGTACATACTGTCGTTGGAGAGCCTATTACAAGAATAAAACGGAAAAAAAAACAACAACAACAAAAAAAAACCTTCTCAGCCCTGTGCTCTTGTATGAGTCCTCTCCAAAATATAAATAATGAATTTTACTAACCTGTCATTAATCTTTAAGCAGGTACTGTGTTCAGAGAATATACATATTAAGTTTCAAACACTCCTACAACGCATCACGGACCCCGAGTGAATGGTCCTGTCATTTGCAAGCGGGAATTATGTAAGGCTTGTTACTAATGCCATTCTAGGCCTTTAAATATTTTTACATTTACAGGGAAATAAATAAATAAATAATAATAACAGTCACGACAAGTCACAACACTTTGACTGATGACACAATGTGGGACACAATGTTGTAACAAATACGTCTTAAGGACTTAGGGTTAAAAAGACATTACCAGTTATCGAGACACTAGTCAAAAACATGTTCCCAATGAAAAAGTAATACAGTAAAGTTTCGCAAATGATGTTATGGCTAGCACAGCGTAGAGTCTGCTAACAGTTTAATTTGTGTTTTACCCCACTCTGTCTTGGGCTTAAATATTGTACAGTTTTGCCTTGTCTGTGGTTTGTTCCTATTTGTCCAATTTTAGTCTTTAATATTTCCGTGTTTAAAATAGCCTACAATGCCAGGAAAGCCAATTCTTTTTTCTGAAGAAGCCTCATCTTGAGACAGTCCCCTTGTGCAGGTCATGCTCCGCAGCTGTCTTTTAGAAAGGGTCAGAGTTGTGTGCTGTCCTTGAACATCCCTTGGCCATGTGCTTGTGCCTTCGTGGGCGTGTAAAGGATATCCCAGGCAGTGTTGTGTGTGAGAACAAGGCATGGACCCTCCTATTCAGCAGTGTGCCCTCAGAGTAACGTTATGGAACACATCGTATTTGCAAACAATAAAAGGTGTTCCAGATGATGTGAAAAGGGTCTTGAAAGGGAAAACCTATGGATTAAGGTGGCCAAACAGAACACTTGACACACTTTGTAAGTCATCGGTTTGTGGTTTGTCAGTTGGAACAAACAAACCTGAAGTTGTTTGCCTGGCTCCAAAACTGCTGCAGAGTTAAGACAGCTCACTGCGTCGGAGGCCCGAGATCAGCACCATGGACAGCTCTATGTCAGACGCATGAAGAATTTGGCCCCGGCATTAAAGGAGACTGTGAGCTGTGCCAGATGACAGCGGACCACTTTTCCTTGTCCTAAATAATGCTTTTACATATGTAATGGGAAGTGGAAGTTTATCAGACTTGGGAGAATGAATAAGCTAGTTGTAAATATGACTATTGGGTGCTTAGTAAGAGTCATTGAGGGCACTGTGGAATCTGCAGCTTCTCTATAACCAACGCATTCCATCACATTTAGAGCGGCAGCTAATAATCACTACGCATTAGCGATGATTCAGCACCATTCAAACCGTGCTTCGCTCAATAACTCACAACACGACCATTTGTGCCTTCTTTACGGCAGTCTGTCCCGCTATCTTTGCCGCTACCTTTACCGCATTCCGTGTGTTTTTCACGCCTAGGCCCAGTGTCTCCTCGCCACCTTCACTGAATGTTTACACCGTGATGCTGCAAAGGCATTGTCACGTTGAGTCTGACCGAGAGTGTGTCCCTGCGCACGGAGCGCATTGTGTCGCATTGAGCCTAATGTTTGCGTGGCGTGACATTCAGCATGCTTTTGCCAAGGACATCTCACTGGAGCACCTAGTCGCGCGCGCGTGTGTCTGTTGATACAGGAAAATGCCGCAATGAGAAGCCCTGGGTGCGCGTGAGAGTGCGTGCAGCCTCACTGACATTGATTGTTAAGGCACAGGTGAATGCGCGGTGGGATGAGCGTGCGTGTTGTGTGAAAGTGTCCATCTCGCCCAGTCAAGGGAGAAGGAAGGGGGGCTTACCTAAAATCGCTATATGGATGAATGATCCAATATCCGGCCGTTTGCACTCGCTCTTGTTCCTTCTCCACAGCTTTCTGGCTGCCGAACATCCGCAAGGAGAACTTATTGACTCCGGGCTGCATCATGGCCCCAAACTGCCTTTGCATAAACCCATGTTGCCTGGACGCCCCTTCCAAGTCGTCAAAGCCCACCATGGCCTCTTCCCGCTCCCCCTTGAAGCCCACTGAGTTGCTGTGCTCCTTCATGTTCTGACTGCCAGTATTATTTTTCTGTATCGAGTCTTGCCTTTGAAAGACATTATTCCCATCCGCCTTCTCCTCCTTGTTGGAGAACGAGTTGGATTTGTCTTCCATGACGCGATGACTTTAGAAGTCCCGCGGTCGCGCAAAACTCAAGAGGAGCCGCCGTGAGCTCTCCTGTTCTCCGCGTTTTTGGTACCCTTCACAAGTGTTCTGCTCCTTAGCCCTGGACGCGAGTGCTGCAAACTGAGACAGGGTGGCCAAGAAGCCGCTGGATCAGGTTTCCTTGGGTTACCGCCATCTACCGACGGCTCCTGTATCTCTCCCGGCGCTGCACGCTGCTCAAAGCCTGGTCTCACGCCGCACAGCACTGCGGTTTCACTGGAACATGCTCCTCCTGAACCTTATTTACATAATGTGGTTTAGGGAAGATAAACCCCGCCCCATACAGCGGTCATCAATACACACGAATGACGACGGGGAGGTGTACTGAGAGCACGACAGGAACACAGACAAATTGTTTAGGTTGTCGATTTACTGTCATGGTAAAAAGAAAACATATAGAGAAAACAGAACGTTAGTAAAATGCAGTATTTGTTTTTAGCACAATCGTGAAATTGTACATTGATAAAAAAGTTAAAGTGATGAAAATGACATAAAATCTTTGGCAGAATCAGGCCCATATAGGTTTAAAAAAAAAAAGAAAAAAGATCACGCACAGGACTATTATGTAATAATAAATACATTTATCGAAAACAAGTTCAACAGCAACAAAAACAACATAGTGACGTAGTAATTGTTCAATAAGTGTAACTAACAGTATCTAATTTTTATCCAATATTCAGGATCGCACAGTACGATAATTAGGCTTAAGACATATTGTGGCTTAAGAAATTGTAAAAATACATTTTTCTTTTAAAATGCCTACATAGACAAATAGTTCTAAAAATGTTAGTTGTAAATCGAAATGTAAATTAATGGTAATCTAGTTGCCCAGGCATCATGGAGAGGACATTAGTTCAAATATTTAGATGAACAGTAGGGCTGCACCATTTATTTTACTTATCAATTAATCTGGCAATTATTCTTTTGATTTCTAATTCATTGTATGGATTGCAAATGACCTGTAAATATGAGCCTTGGCCCAGATAAAGCTAAAGTGGTGATCTTGAGTCCATCCTGAATTACAGATAAAGCAGGTTTTCATAAAAAAACAATACATTTACACACTTCCCAAAAATAATTTAAATAATCAAGTTGAAAATAATCAAGTTTCAACCCTTATCAATATTATTGTGTAATAAGTCAAATCTTACAGACATTGAAGCGGATATCTCTTAATATTTATGTCAATTTCTAAGGATGGATACCGACTTATGGTTTTAAAATAAAAATAAATTATAACAAATTCATCTTAAATTAGCTGTTTGATAATAACCACTATTAATACACTCATACTCAAAAAGATTTACATTCCATTTATCTTCCAGACCTCCTCAGTTCAGTCCACAGTCAGATGTGGTAAGCTACTTCAGCCACAGCTGTCCTACTTCTATAAGTACCATATAACACCTAGCCCTAACCTCACCCTAAGGACACAACAACAGCATTGGACTGGTATACTGCATAAATCAGTAAGCAGAAAATAAATCCAAACATATACATTTAAAAAATCCTGGCATTGTTTAATTAATAGTAGAGAAAATCAATAAATACTTATTTTTGCGAGGTAAAATTGTGCCCCTAATCCCCAAGCTGGTCTCACTGGCCTTGCTGAAATTGCATTGTGTCTCTAAGATTACATTCTGTCATCTCTGCTTACAGTCAATAGCTCATCTGGACACAAAACATTACAACCCCCCCTCTGCCAGCCATTGCCTCTGCCACAAATAGCATCAGCCAGCTGTAGGATGGCAGCATTGTGTTACCATGCCCTCTTTGGCCTCCTGCTTTTCTGCAAGTCATTTAATGCATAGGTGCAGCCATCTCATAACCATTCTTTGAGCAAATACTATACAGTTTTCAACTCATACAATGTTTCTATACAGCTGGGATACAACTAAACTTGCTGCAATGTAGTGAAACATTTGGGATACCATGCTCAATATCAACCCAAATTAAAGTACAAATCCTCCACCTCCCATGACTACTAATTCAATTGTGCTCTTTGGACTCTTGTCCCATGACTGGCTGCTTTAATTAAAACGTGATTGGGACGGTGAAGAGGGTAGTGTTGTAATAGGATTGACAGCTTTGGTCCGTCTCCAGCTGAGACTATCAGAGTATCATAGACCTCTGGAGTGAGGCTGCTGTACTGGAAAGGAGCCAGCATAGGCCAAGGTTGACACAATCAATTCTCGGACTGGTACAAACATTAACATATTAGCTCAAATAATAACATTGTATTAACAGATGAAAGAAGCTCAGATGATTCAAGCACCTTCACTATGATCTTGCCATAGAAACTGGGGATAGCAGTGACATGAGCTCAGTTAAATGAACAGTACGCTGTTTAAGGTTCATAGAGCACTCCTCATTAACATATCATAATTAGATCTAAACATCTCTTGTTTAGTCTAGATTATGCAGCTATACAGAATCTGAACTGAGGGCTCAAGCTTCCATAAATCTTTTAATGTTAATGGGGCTCAAATCCCAATACGGTGGGCAAAGTGTGATATCAGTGAAAACACTAATGCAGTTAGACTTACACAGGACTACTTTACTGCAGAAGTTACATTTACAGAACATTAGATAAATGTCCTGACAAAATATCTACAGAATCTTTAAGACCCCTAGCACGTGCTCTTGCTTATAGCAAGTCTTCCCTGACCTCCACTTGACTCTGCCCACTGCCTTTGGAAATCTTGCCAGTGACAGGAAATACTGGCCAATCATGTGCTTTTTCAAGGAAGAAGGCGTTCCCATTGGTTGTTCAGCAATTTCTTATGATGACACATCTGAAAGGAGGGGCATACATTGGCAGAAGAGTAGCTAAAGGATCTTTGTTTGTCATTTTCCTGTGTCTGTCTGTTCTGCACTGAGCATGCAGATTACCTTCATGTGCAGTTGCTATCCATAAAGCAGCACTCCTCTGCACTACAGCCGCAGCCAACACCTGTTACTCAAGGCTGAATCAAACAACTTCAGAAGCGGACGCAGAATGTTGGTGAAATATTTCACATTGTTACAGTCAGTTTCAAACTTCAAAATCTATCTAATCTAATCTATCTATCAAATAAAAGCTTCCCCTGCCCTCACAATTCCTAGCATAGTTTCCTCTTGAATAATAATAATTTTAAAAATCTGACAGTTTTGAAGGATTAGTTCTTCAGACTCCATGACTATTTTGCTTTAAGTAACTTTTTGATATGACACATCAAGTTTGTTGTGTCATAGGTCCAAAGTTTTGCACAACATATGGCGCAGGTCTTTGAATGACACAATTCACAACACCTTTGCCCCCAGCCACATATGCCTAGACATTGGATCAGGTGCACCGCATCACTGAAGCCTTTCACTGCCTAATTCCAGATTTGTGGCATGCACTGTGTCCACTTGCTAAGCGTAGTAATCCCAAAGGATTGGCAAGTATTTTTAGTAATGGATTTACTGACGTCTGTTGATCCTTTGATGGGTGGGTCTCTGTCATAGGAGTGCTGCACAGCTGTTTCAGTCCTGTTTACAATGGTTACACCTGGCTCAATGCTCTCTGTGTGCACCTGTCAATACAAAGTTTTGCTCAAGGTCAACTACTTGAAAATAAAACCCAATTTGTGATTGGAGAGACATCGACAGTTCAGGGACTAGTGTCATAGCTGTCTATGATAAATTCTTTTTTGTTCATCAACATTGTAAACAATGGCACCCAGGCATCATCAGAACTACAGCCAGAACTACAGCCAGCGGAGAAAGCAGGTTTCAGGGATTGCTGTTACCACCAGGATGTTTGAGAGTAAAGTCAAAAGCCTTCCTTATGTGTGTTGCACCGCTGCTAGCCCAGTTCAGGTGAGGAAAAAGGGATGGTTGCATGTGGATCTTTGGTGGATTGTTGTAAATGCAGAAGTAAGAATTCCTGCCTTCAGGTCTGCTGCTTTCCCAAAGTCAACTTTTACATTGACTGAGACTGGTTCATGTAATGTTCCATTCATTACCACATCACTAGTCAGGACAGGCTGAAATGATCTCATGACTGGCTGAATACGAGTGAATCTAATATTAATTATGGTCCCAAAACGTCAAATCGCTTAAACATTTAAAACCAGAGGTATTAGTGGTTGGTGGAAAATCCTATAGTAATCCATGGTGATCTGAAATGCTCTGCCCCTGGACATGCGCAGGTCACTGCAGCCAGCCTCCGGCGAGTGTGTCTGTGTGTGCTTGTAGTGGGGGAGGATTTACTTTGGATGAGTTTTAGGGTTGGAGAATCCAGCAAGACAGAGTCAGCTCATATGTAACATTTTAAATCGCATGCCGCTCGCCCCTCCTTGCACAAAGCTGTTGTGGCTTTGTCCTGTTACCTTCCTGATTGTAAATTCTTCTCTGAGCTCTCTCCATATCCGGTCTGTATCTACAGCATCCAGTCTATCATGCACTCCCTGGCATCCTGGTCTGCTGCATCAGCAGTGGGGCAAGGGTACATTTTCCAGCTCTACTCATTACCACATACAGGGGCTCACCTTCAACACTGACACTGATCACTTTATTATACACTCCAAAAATCATTGGAGAGTGGGATCTGAAAAGTACACGCCTCGTCTCCATCAACATGGGCCTGTGCAAAGAAGAAACTTTAGCACAGGCTACACAAAGAAATACTACCCTGCTCCTGAGTGATGTCAGTCTGTGGTCAACTGTTTAGGTTTCTTAATTAAATTGTAATTTTATTCACAGAAGCCAGTTGCACTGGATACTGATGAAAATAAAAATCACAATCAATACAAGTGAATTTAGAACTGTGCTGATGTTTTAGATAATATTGTTTGTTTATTGCAGAATTTTCATATGCCATAATTGTGAAATTGCATATGCTAATTAGCTTGTTCCAAGGTACAAAAGTGTAAAAGTATGTTCAATGCGATGCCGCATGAGAAGAATATTACAGAGATCAATGCAGAAGGAAAAACAGCAGTGCTTTGCCTCAACTTCACTATTTAATGAGGCGAGTCAGATGGAATGTGTCACTCACAGGGCAGTCCTTGGATTCCTGTGTCCCTCTGTAAAGTAAAGTAAAACATTTAAAACATGATTTTAAATGCTTTTTTTTTAACATAGTCGCCTTGACACTTTTCTTTGGCTTCTGTTGTGACGCTTGGGACTGATGCAATATTTAAGTGCTGTCTGTCCATCAGGATCAGAAAGTGAGACACGAGCCTCTGGGTCACAGCCATACTGTCAGGATCCTTCATGTTTAATTGACCATCAGGAATTAAGTTTTTAAACTGTGGTGACTATTTAAACACCCTTCTATTGTTCCCCACTGATGCAGGTAAGGTAGTCAAGTGATGACTTGGTTTGATAATGCGAGTCATTAAACCTGGGGTAAAGTGCCGACAATGGCACATTTATCAACACATTAAAATATTGTCTAAATTGTGAGCTTGAAGCCTGTGATGGCAACCAGAGTTTAAGCACGTTTTAGCAACTCAAGTTTAATGCTTTCAATGCCGCATTTCAAGATTTTTAATGCCATAATCAACTTCAAAACAAGACATTTACGCTTTTATCATGTCAAAACTACTGGCTTGTAAGTATTCCATTGAGCAGCAGCATGAAGAGAATATAATAAACAACTTTATAATATTAAAAAAGCAAAAACAAAACATGACATTTAAACCATGCAAATGTATGTATGTATGGTATTCAAAATATATTTGAATGTTTTCAAATTCAAACTTCATGAATACAGGGGCTCTGCGGAGACAAGAACTGCTACTCCTTTAATGTCTGTAGTTTTAAAAAAAATGTAATTTAATGTAATTTAATTTAATTTAATTTAATGCTTTGTAATGCAAACCCTGAAACCCAGGCAACTTGGCAAGAGGTAACATTTTATGATCCTTCAGTGTACATATAAAATGTTTGATTCAGAAGGTACTGGTGATATTTTTGTTATTGTTTATTGTTATTTTATTGTATTGTCTTACAAACATCCAAATTATATTTATTATTCATACTGTACTATTTCAATATTCCATTTATAGCCTGTTAAAGCTTCTCCCATTTAAATTCATTGAACCCTGTACAAATGATCATGAACACTTCAGCCTGACATGGATAACTCTAACTGTTCAAGGTTCAGTGTTATTTATTTATTTATTGTTTATTTGAAAGGGACAGATATAACAAACATAGATTAATATGTAGCAGTCTGATGCAGGTATCACAGAGTTTATAGCTGTAGGTTAATTCGCAACACCAGCCCCTAGGAGGGCTTTTAGCAGCTCTCTTGTCTCGGCCTCCAATTTATTTCACTGAGAGTGGAAAGACTTTATTTGCACACTTTGAGACACAGCAATTTGTGATTTATTACTACTTTTTAATGTTAGATTTGGCAACATCATAATTTTAAGTCATTTTAATCCATGTTGTTCTTCTTTATCCTTTGTAGTTAGCTTTAATACTCGCACTAGATTTTTGTTTTTGTTTTTTGTATCATAAATTTACAGCATCAGTTTTCTGTGGATGTTAGTACTTCCACAGAAGACACAGATGGCTTCATTCTGTGCCACTGAATGTCAAAGGAATTTCTTAAGTCTATTCAAAAAGTTCAAATTTTTTAATTGAATGATTTGCCCCTGTTCGGACTTGTCTTGCTGGATAGAGGATGGTCCTATCTGCTGCAGCCAGCCTTGTTTGCCTTGGGCTTGAGTCGCTGTGCTGCCTGGCCTCGCTCTGTGTAATCAGCTTGCACAAGCCGAAGCTCAGACCTAGTGTCCACACTTATAAAATAACATTGTCTAGGTTTGCCAGAAACCTACTTTCATTACCACACACAACATTATTGAGAATCCATTGAAATATTTCAATTACTTATGTGTGTAAGTAGAAAACAGTAGTAGACACTGACACTGGCCTAGAAGTAACTCGATCTTCCAAATATGTTGTAGCTGAATGCTCATGTTTACTGGAAGAAAGATGGTATTCTGTTTGGCTCGGCTATGTAACAATTATATATATATACATATATATATATATATATATATATATATATATATATATATATATATATATATATATATATATATATATATATATATATATATATATATATATATATATATATATATATATATATATATATATATATATATATAAAAACAGTGTAACCCTTTGAGCGCTTAAGCAAGATTTACACCAATTGCGAGTAGGGTGCGGTTTGGAGCTTGTGGTTCACGATTCATTAAAATCAATGTGTGCTGTTACGCAGGTATTGCCAGTGTGGGGGAGGTCTGGGTCTGCAGAAAGAATCCTCATGGAGTCTGTTTTTCTGGCAGATAAAAATAACTGGAAAAGCATTTAGTACTGCCTGAATTTCAGAGAGAGGGGGCCTACACCACGACGGCCCAGTCTCCTTTTGTGGCTTGATGGGTCCTAGGAACAGGATTCAGCAGCATCAATCCTTACACTTACATCCCTTGTTGAAACTGTGGGCCATGCCTGCACATCCCTGTGGCAAAGGAACTATCAATTAAAGCAGGGAGGCCACAGTTGAGTGGGTCCAAAGTGCCACTGTATTTCAGTCTCTGTCAGGCAGGCAGCGTCCAGCTCATGAGTGATGTTATAACCACAACAGGCTTTCAAGAAAATTAAGTTTCAGGGTCATGACATTAGGCCATTGATGAATTGCTGTTAACATTATATGGTCCTATAGGTCATAGTTCACAGACAGTTCATTGCTAATAAAATTGGTGGGTGTGATTTTCAACTTGCCAGGAAAATAAACTATGGGGAATTCAACAAATAGGCTCCACATCACATCATATTCCCATAGGCTTTCCAAGTAATAAACCCAGTAACTTACAGCTCTTAAATGGGGTACAACTGGACAGCAGCATTGCTAACCTGTGTCAGCAATGCTGCATTCATTCATTGTGTGTAATGTGGTATCACCAAAACCCAAATACACTATACATTTCATGTCCCAAGTTCCCAAGATAAAACCCACAGTAACACAGGAGGAAATGCAGATTCTACCCAAAGTTGATATTCCAATCCACAGTTTGCTTGCTAGGAGGTGAAACTATCATCCTGTGGCATTGAGCCACATAAAATAGACTAAAAAGGATTGTAAATCTGAATACAGAATTACAGAAGAAGCCAAAAGAGGAATAGGCTCAATCTGTGTGCTGACTGAGTGTGTGTCACACAAGGAGAGAGCATTATGATGATTGATAAGAGCATACATTGGCCTAATTGAACACAGCGGCCTGGCCAGGCACATCAACTGGGCAAACGCTTCATACATACATGTACAGCACAGTTTATGTCTGAATGAACAATTTAACGAAAGAGGAAACAGAGACAGGAAAGAGAGACACGCACATCCATCCTACAATAAGTATGCAGGATCAAAAGGGACAGTATAAAAAGTATGAAAAGTTGATCTGCACTACATTCAAAATATATATTTTATTGAATGCTCACCACTGTGATGTTTCAGGCGCAGCCCTTCATCACACATTAAGTATAGCTCGGACAATCATTCATTAATTCATTTTCTACCGTTTGTTTCCATGAGGGGCCATGGGTGACTGGAGCCTATCCAGGTGACTTTGGGCCTTTGGGCAAGGTACATCCTGGACAGGGGCCAGGGCCAGGGTCAAAGATAGCTGCTGCTGTGACAAGCTGGGTTGTTAAACTCTGATAATCTACTCAATATTTCCCAGGAAAAGTGCCATCCATGCCACTTTGTGAGTTGGTTATCATCATCTGGTGTCCTGGTGCAGCGACGACAACCTGGAGCTCAACGCCCAGAAGACAGCAGAGATGAATATGGACTTTAGGAAAGTCTCAGCTCCCCTGCCCCCCCTCGCCCTGACAGACTCCCATCGCCACCGTGGACTCTTTCCACTTCCTCGGCACCACCATCACTCAAGACCTCAAGTGGGAGCCGACCATCAGCTCCATCATCAAGAAGGCCCAGCAAAGGATGTACTTCCTGCGGCAGCTGAGGAAAGCCGAGCTGCCGGCGGACTGCAGTTCTACACGGCCATCACTGAGTCCATCCTCACCTCCTCCATCACCGTGTGGTCCATCCTCACCTCCTCCATCACCGTGTGGTACAGGAGCCACAGCCAGGGACAAACAGAGACTACAGAGCATTGTGCCTCTGCTGAGAAGGTGATCGACTGCAGCCTTCCATCTGTCCAGGACCTGTACGTCTCCAGGACTCGGGGATGAGCAGGTCGGATCACACCTTTACATTAAGAAGGTTTACTTCAGTTTGAAATTAGTGAAGTAAGAACTAATGTTAGGCAAAGATATGCGTCTGTGTTAGGAAAAAAAAACTCTGTAATGATCTCAATGATGACCTTAAGTTAATTCATACTTTGTGAACATTTTAAAATGTTCATATTAGATAAGAATTCTACGTTTAGGATACTGATAAAAAACTTCTCCTTGAACCGCCACCTTAACGTGGTGGAGGGGTTTGAGTACCTGAGTGATCCTGGGAGCTATGTTGTCTGGGGCTTCATGCTCCTGGTAGGGTCACCCATGGCAAACAGGTCCTGGGTGACGGGTCAGACTAAGAGCGGTTCAGAAGCCACCGGGGCCCCACCCTGGAGCCAGGCCTGGGGTGGGTGCACGACGGCCCAACCCGAAGGAGCGACGTGGGGCCGTTCTCCCGTGGGGCCACCACCTGCGGGAGGATCCGTAAGGGGCCGGTGCAAAGTGATCCGGGCAGTAGTCGAAGGCGGGGGGCCTCGACGACCGGATCTCCGGACACAGAAACTGGCTCTAGGGACATGGAACGCCACCTTGCTGGGGGGAAGGAGCCTGAGTTCGTGCGGGAGGTCGAGCGCTACCGGCTAGATATAGTCGGCCTCACCTCCACGCACAGTCTGGGCTCTGGTGCCCGTCTTCTCGAGAGGGGCTGGACACTCCATTTCTCTGGCGTTGCCCGCGGGTAGAGGCGGCGAGCTGGTATGGGCTTGCTCATAGCCCCACAGCTCAGCCGTCACGTGTTGGAGTTTACCCCGGTGAACTGGAGGGTAGCGTCCCTTCGCCTTCGGGTGGGGGACAGGTCTCTCACTGTTGTGGCGGCCTACGGGCCGAACAGCGGTGTCGAGTACCAGGTCTTCTTGGAGTCCCTGGGAGGGGTACTGAACAATGCACCGCCCGGGGACTCCATCGTTCTACTGGGGGGCTTCAACACCCACGTGGGCAACAACAGTGACACCTGGAGAGGGGTAATTGGGAGGAATGGCCCCCCTGATCTGAACCCGAGTGGTGTTCAGTTATTGGACTTCTGCGCTAATCACAGTTTGTCCATAACGAACACCATGTTCAAGCACCAGGGTGTCCATCAGTGCACGTGGCACCAGGACATCCTAGGCCGGAGGTCGATGATCGACTTTGTTGTCATGTCATCTGACCTTCGGCCGCGTGTCTTGGACACTCGGGTGGAGAGAGGGGCGGAGCTGTCAACCGATCACCACCTGGTGGTGCCCTGGTGGCACACTATGCTGCCAGTGTGGCACTTAGTATATACAGTGGTCTCCCACCCCAAAACCAACTAGACCCTTGCTTAACTTCCAAGATCAGACGAGATCGGCTTTGGCCAAACGGCATTAGTGCTTTGGCAAAGGATGAGCAATGCATAAATAGTTATTAATGGACTCAACCTGGATCAATCATGGGCGGTTCAGGTGAAGCAAAACGGAGGAGTCTTCCAGTCTAAATGTTACATACGATGCCCTCTCTATCACAAACCTATACATACAGATGTTTATCCCTTGTTCCATCAAGGTTTACCAACTGCACAGTTTACTTCAGTGATGGTATATTGCAAGAACTTTTGGCAGTTCTCATTTTGCATGGCCCCACATCTGTCCCTGTGAGCTTGGGTTGTGTTTACAAATGCAGCTCTGGCACCTGTTGCTGTAATACAAGACAGAACAGTCACCCTGAGATTGGATCACACTCTCCTCCCGTCCAAACGGAGGACACATGTTGAAATCATCATTCTACTAAATGTTCACTCATACTGGCAGAGTGACAAATGTGTGGCTGCACACACTACAGCATCCCAGTACAAAGTGGGAACAGTGCAGTTTGGCCACATGATTAATTTAGCTTTTAAGGAAGAAGCCGAAGATAAATCACAAGCCATGCTTAAAAATAATCCCCCCACTTTGATGTCAGCACAATACAGTGTACACAAGGAATAGTATGTAGGTCAGGTTAATAGAGATGCTATGGTGTGTTCTCCAAGTCTGCTCCTTTACAGTACTATGTCCAGCTTGTGAGCTGGAGAAGCTTGAAGCAAATATTGTTTGTCTGATAATTTGCAGTTGTATGGTACAGAAAAAATGCAGTGCAAAATTATGGAGTAATAGAGAAGAAACACATTTATAAATATTGTAATGAATTACATAGCCCTTTCCAAACCCAACACACATAACATTGGTGGTGGTAAACACCTTTCTGTGTGTCACCGAGACCGTATGATATGAAAGCAAACCATATGAATGGAAGTAAAATGAATGTGGGGCTATTATGTGAGGCACATTCCTTTTAATAAAAACTGACCACAGAATCATAGCCTATATAAATAGTTTTGTTTAACTTACAAATTTGGCTATTTCTAATAATACAAACTTTTTGAAAAAGCTCTAAGGGGGTTTCTCCATGTACATTATAATTCCTTATGTTGCTTTCCTTTGAGCACAATTACATGCACTTAGTGTGTATATTAAAGCAGCACCATGTCATTTTCCTGGTTGCCAGCATGGAGATGGAAAGTTAAAACCAAATTTTTGAACATTCTCCATTGATATAGATCTTTTTTTTGTTTTTTTGCCATTTTGCCATGAAATAGTTGTGAATGCATCATGTGTCCCTGCGATTGCCTTTCACACACTTTGCCACAAGCTGCACCTACACCTGTGTGAAGCAGTGTCCGATTCACCAAAGTCAACGGTTTATGTACATTTAATCAATTCATGCTTACAGTTTACAACCTTAGCAATTGGCCTATAACAGAATTCAAACCTTGATACACGGGTAGAGCTCTGATCCAATAGCCTGGGAAGACTGAATGAATAAGTAAGGTAAGTGCTCATGTAAGCTTATACAGGTAATACGTTATGATCACCTGCCTATGCTGTGTTCACATATCTACCTATCCAAAGTGACACCAACTACTTCTGAGTAAAATGTCACAGTCACACTTATTCATAATTGACTTTCATTTGAAACATTCAAACTAGAAGTACCCTAAACATCTGTGAAGTACCTCACACACCACTGAGTTTCAGCATATCCATTTAGGACTAATAATCTTGATCAGTACCAAGTGAGAATAACATGGGCAGATGGTGCGTACCAGATGTCCTTGCTACTGAGAATTTAAAAAAAAAATCCAAATTACATCGCCATTAGTAAATAAAATAACAGATAGACAGGATTGAATCAATTTTTTCAGTAATCCACTAAACACAAATGTATTTGATAACATGGGGGCGGAGCTAAGGGCACGTTGCTTTTTGATGTAACCATTGCTGCTTAACAAAAGACTGGTGCAGCCGGTGCCCTTATCCAGATGTTGTGTAATGGCTCATTGGAATAGGACAATCTGTAGTTTTGTATTAGCTTATAACCTCAGAGACCAGCTTTAGTCATTTAGGTCTGCGCCGATTCCCAGTGATAGTGGGAGACATTACATTAATTAAGGTAAAATGGATGCAAAATGTGTCTGATTTGTTCTTGGAAACAGTACCCAGCCATAAGTTTCTGTTTCACTGTTTTCCACAAACAGAAAAGATGGTGGTCCCATCGACTAAAATCTAAAAACAACCTTGAATATATAATGGCATCAAAAATTATTTAAAAAAATAACAAATGATATGATAATAAATTAGTAAAATGAAAACTATTTGTGCCACCATATCATAGAATCTACGGGAAACACTTTTCTGTAACTTTGACTGGCTTTCTCAAAGACCACTGATGTACTACTGCCTGTTCAGAGATTAGGAGGGACCGATACTGGGTGGGTGAAACAAAACAAATCTTATAGCGCATGGTTGGCAAATCAACCAGACATCGGGTGGTGCATAAAGAGCAAAGGAAGGCCATTGTGGTTGACATGTCGACACCAAGTGATGGCAACATCAGGGGAAAGGAACATGAGAAACTAGAGAAACACCAGGGGCTCAAAGATCGGAGCACTTGGGGTGGTGACCCCCAAATTGGAGGAGTGGCTACAGCAGATCCCTGGAGGAACATCAGGCATCTCAGTCCAGAAAAGTGCAGTGCTAGGAACAGCTAAGATACTGTGCAGAACCTTCAGCCTCCCTGACCTCTGATAGAGGACCCAAGCTTAGAAAGGGATGAGACCACCCGCAAAGGGTGAGAGGGGATTAACAAAAAAAAAAAAATATATATATATATATATATATATATATATATATATATATATATAAAAATATCACTCCTTATAGACACTAAATTGCAGGAACACAATCCTTGATCAGACAAAATGTTATAACAGAACAAGAAAACTGTATACACAAATTGAAGCCATACATAAATGATTACTTTAAATTATTGCTAGTTTAACAAATCAAGTAAATGTGCTCCAACAGATGTACAATCCACAGGAAATTATAATGTCTTCATGCCCGAGTGGAATAAAATAATGCAACTGAAAATATTCAGGGAGGCAAGACACATCAGGATCTCATAAGAAAGAGGAAAGATCATGTTGGTCCTTCTGGCAATGTGCATTATTAATACATCTCATTGGTCCAACCAAGTGCCACTTACATCCTCTCTAGTTGGGCTATGACACCTTGTCTTTTTACTTCAGACTTAAGAGACCAATGGTTAACTACATGTAGAGGGTAAGAAATGAACGAACACTCTGTAGCCATTCTTTATCGGTCACACTTAGACTGCACCTGTTATATTTATGAAGTCTGTGTGTAAATAATCTCTGACCAGAGGAGTTTCCCTGCCTTGGTCTCTTTCCTGTGCTCCCTCTGGCATTAGATGTGAGCTGGCAGGCCAAGCCACCATCACCTGACTGTCTGAAACCATACCACTGTCTTCTTGGGTGTCTGAGAGCCTCCTGTTCTGTGGAGTAACTGGAGAAGACAGGGTGCCAGCCAGGACACTTGCACACACATAATGAGTGCTCCCTATTGACCTGTGCCCTTGTTCTACACCAGCCACACAGTAACAACAGAACTGAACACAAAATATGACATTTGACACATAATAATACAACTGAATATCTGAAAATCTTGCGTTTTTGTTTGATTTTGTATTTTTATTTTAAAGGTACACTTTTTTAATTTTCCTGGTTGACGCTACTACCTGACATGGATAACTGGATAAATCTATCTAAATCTAGTTCCTATAGCTTTCACAGATCTTTTGGCACATGGCTCATACTCACATGCATTATTTTTTGGCCACTAGCACAGCTTTAGAACAGCCTTTTCAAACAGAAAAGTGAAGCAGGGTGAACCACCCTCACACAGCCAATCAGCTCTCATCACAAAGCATTAATGTAATGCAGGGGTGTCCAAACTTTTTCCATCGAGGGCCACATATTGAAATATAGACCAAGCAGGGGGCCACAAATCAATCATGAAACGTTCAAAAAAGCTGCATTTATCTGATGTTTTAAACACCACCATGTCTACATTCAGTCTTAGTGTCTTAATATCAGGTCTGTATTGCACCAAAATGTTAGTTATTTAGGTTAGAATTGCAGAAAATGTGAAATTTGCTGTAAAAAAGTACTTCTCAGGACAATGTGGGCCAATTCACCAGGAAGCCTGAGGGCCAAGAAAAATTGGTCTGAGGGCCGCATTTGGCCCCCGGGCCTGAGTTTGGACATGCCTGATGTAATGGTATACTGTGGGACAACATTCCAGGCATCTGCATGGAGACAGACACTCCACCAGAGAAGTTACATAGCGCACCCTTAAGTTTGTTTAAAAAAAAAAAAAACATAAAACAAAAACACTAATCCAGAGGCACTAAAATGAACAAAAATGAACATATTTGTAGGTCAAATGGCAAAGAATTTAATTTGGTGAGTGATGTTCTTTCTGAAATAATTAACGACCACCTGCCTGTAGATAGAAAGTACGGAAATGTTTCCTTTTCCAAAAATGCAACCTTGAATTAAAATTAGCCACATACCGGCTTTTTACGCATTAAATGTGCGTATTGAAGTGATGTAAGGAGGGGCGCAGTGACTCCAGCGATCACTGGAGAATTGATGAAGTGGCCCACATACATCATCGGCTCTGCAGGATCCCGCTTCAGATTTGCTTAGTCAGATCTTTAGCTTTTTCAAAGTAAAACAACAGCACTGCCCTCCTGTGTTTATTCGAGGTATCAGTCGTCCTTTTTGTTCAGCGTTACCCACGTGATCTAACAAATTTGTACTATAAAAATATCATTCGAATACATGTTATATTTATTTACACACACACGCACACGCACACTTTTTTTATATATATTTATAATGGTTAATAATTAATATTTGGATAATATCTTAATCTGGATACCTGATTACCTCATTACACAATCAAGTCAATGCGTTGGATAAAAGCCCTAAACTGCTCTCATTGTGTAAAACAATGTAGAAACGACCTCATCGAATTTATTACAACAATTAAGTGCACAACTATGACACACTGTTGGCATGAGGGCATTTTATATGACTTGACTAGTTATAATTTAACTATGAATAAAAAGGCACAGTTAAAGCTGTGGCTTGTTAACAAAAAAACAAATCCACATAGTTTAATGGATTGCAATAATTACACTGTATTAAAACAAAAGTCAAAACTGCAGCACATGGATTGAAACATTAACAGTTTACAACTGCACCACAGCAGATTGTCATCTAATGCATGGCATCAGAGAAAATACATTCATTTCTCCTTTGTGTGGGTGAACTATATCAGTCCTCTGTGTCAGAGCTGTCTGCAGGGTCCGTGTTGTGAGTCAGCATGTAGTTATCCATGTCAATTGAGGGACAGTTATGAATTGAGTAACGTAATCGTTCTGCAAGGATGGCTTGACTCGTATACGGGGGCAGGCGAAGCAGGAAGAAGCACGTCTGAGCTGTAGGAAGGCCATTGACAGGCTGAAAGCACAAATAAGAAATGCTCAAGATGTGTATGTTTCATGTGGTTTATGATTTTATACTTTTGTTTTTTGAGAGAATGCTACTATATCAAAATTACCGTATTTACTTTGCCATATTGTAGTAACAAAATAAGACAAAAAAGACATCTTTAAATTTCTACTGCTGTGAGATAATGTTAGTCATCTTTACTCCCTTTCTCCGTGTAGTTAAGCTGTAATTAATTATCAGTAATGCAATGTTTTACATCCTTACCCTGTCAACCTTGATGATTTGAAATTTCTGGCTTATATCTGCTGGGTTGGAAGGTAGCCTGGACCTTCCGGACACAAAACGCAAAAAAAGAACCCGCTCTTCATTGGTAAACTCCTCCAAGCTCTGCCAAAACCAGCCAATCAACTGCTGGCTCTCAGTGATGTCACGGTAACGCACCAACTTCTTCAGCATCTCAACAGAGACCTCTGGAAGGCCACACACCAGCTGCTCCAGCTGCTGTGCTGTCAACAGGGAGAGGAGGGGCACCGGGATGATGGTGGACATGCCCTCTCTGACCGCAGTCACCTGGAAACAACAAAACCATGACAGCTTTATATAAAAAAACAAAACATGAACAGCAACAATAGGCTGTGGCCGTGCTTTGAGGGGTTGTTTTCAATGAGGCATTCTTTGGTTTAGTGTTTGGCCAATCTTTCCGTCTCTTACCTGAGAATCCATTTCATGCAGTCTGTAGTGCAAAGCTTGTTCTACATATTCAGTCCTGTTGGCAAAGCTCAATGAAATGTTCTGGCCACCAGGAACTATAGGCACAAGTCTTCCATCAGCACTGTGAGCCATAAACGAGTCCAGTGGGATCATCTGACAGAGAGAGGCATTTTCAAATAAAACAAAAAAGAAGAAAGTGAAACATTCTACTTGAATTGGTTCATAGCAGCTTACCACATGGAAATTCTCCTCTGTGATCCCACTGTTCTCGAGATGAAGAATCCCCTGCAGAGTGCGAAATGTCAGCAGATCTACCTCCTCAAGGTCGGTTTCAGCCAATGGTATTGAGCAGAGCTGTTTCCAAACCCAGGGAGCTAAATGAAGGTCCAAAGGCTTCTTGGTTCGTATCGCCACAGCCATTAAGATGCCCAAAAATCTGAACTGAATGATGTGATCATCAGACAGAGCTCCAGGGTTCAACATAAACCTTGTATAAAGAAAAAAACAGTCAGTCCAACGGTCCTGATCAAAAGTTTAAGAACAGCCCTTTCAGTTTAATTGTTGTTTTCAATAGAATGTTTAATCAAACTTTTTTTTGACTCATTGACCATTTTTTGCTGCACATTGAAGCTCTACTTGGAACACTGTTAAGATCCAACCATGCAAAATGTGCCATTTATTCAACTGGTCTTCAATGTTTAATCGGGAGAGTACATACTTATACTACTGCTAAATATACAATAGTGGTTTTCTGTCAAAAACTTCCAACTAGTTAAGTTCATAAAGCTTTGATATGGGTCAATGCATTGTGCAAATTTAACTTAAAATGTTCAAATAAAAATCTTTAGTCTTTAGTCTGTAACCTCAGTAATCATGTTGCAAAAGCTTGATTTATGATTAATGTACACCATATATAGGCTTACTTATGAATTTGAGCAGAACAATGTTATAATGAAGTAAAACCACATTATAATATAATATTTCTAAGTCACCCAGCCCTATGTACCTGTCAGTGTTGCTGCCAACATCTGCAAAACTATTTGGAGTGTGAATGAGAAGATCCACCACATTGGATTGCAGTTCCTAGTACATAAGAAAAAAAAATAAAAAATTTAAAGAGACAGTTTGCATCATTGGTTTGGGGTTGTCAATCTCACCTGGCACATTTCTGTGATGGTGTCATCAAACACTCCTCCTGCATCATCCGCTCCCTCTCCAACCAGCTTGACCTTCCAGGCTCGTGATGGCAGCCGCAGCTCCAGAGGGTTCAGATTCACCACCTGCTTGGCAATCTGTACAAAGATAGGCTTGCTTGATCTCCCCCTATGAATATAGAAAAAGATAAATAACCCGCTTACAGTGAAATATAATAAACCTCTGACTTAAATGATCTGGTTTCATTTACCTGGTTGAAATCCTTTTCACTGTGATTTGTGGACCATATGTTTTACCCTGGGTCATTGTTCGGCCAATAGAGCGGACCAGAGGCAAAGTGTTAACCTTGGGTGACAGGATTCCTCGAAGCTCACCTCGGATGATGGCATTTGTCCCTAAACTGTAACGTGAGGTAGACACCTGGATTGGGTTTAACATTAAAGAAATAAATATATGCTGTTTTATAATTAATACAATTCAGATACAGATTGTTTGGCTACCAGATTCTTAGTGTCCAGACTGAGTAGTCGCCACGACTTGTACATGAGGTCAGAGAAGTGGTAGAGGACCATAAGGCGCATGCTTAGTATGTTTGGCGTGCAGTCTTTCAGGGTGTTGTATTGAGGTGGAATTGATTGGGGAAGGCCCAGCTGAAAATTTCCTGAACCACCTTGCACAGACCACCCCAAAGTTAGTGATTAATGCATTTATAAAACTCAAACATAGACAGCATTTGTAAGAAGTTACACCCACCTGAGTTTTTTATTGAGGTAGTGGGTGTTGTCCATGCTGCACTGTGGCAGCGGCCAGCAGATATCTGACGGATGTTTTTATCATGAAGCACTGTTATGAGGGTGGGTTCTTTCACTGGGTTACAGTGACCAAGGCCAAGCTGGAAAATAATTTTGAGTAGGTGTAAGATGGTTGATGCAATTTCAGCAAAATGAATACAGAACTTTACCTGTCCCTCACTGTTGCAGCCCCAGGCATAAAGATCTCCATTGGAAGAAAGAGCAAGAGCATGCTCACAGCCAACTGCAATGTCTTCAATGAAGAGCCCTTCAAAAGCTGGTACTACCTGAGGATTTGACTTATTCTTAAGCATGGAGTCTGGCAAGCCAATCATTCGCTCTGGGAGAACAACAAAAAAAAAGACAATATTAGCAAACTACCTACCAGCTCTGCTCAAAACATACATTTTAGTACTATCAAGTAGCACATGTAGACGTTACCTTGTCCAAATGTGTACACATGTCCATCACATGCTAAAGCTACAGAAAACTGGGTCCCACAGCTGACCTTCTTAATTCCAATGTTGCACAGCGGCTCCACTTTCTTAAAAGCCACCAATATAGTGTATTAGTACAGGATTTAATTACAGTTGGTAAGAATTTAAGTATGTACAATTGCTTTTCTTTGCATTAGTCTTACTTGTGGATAGTATTTAGCAGAAGAAGAACCTATTCCTAGTTTTCCATAATCACCATCTCCAAATGCCCACACGACCATGCCATCAAGTGAAACTACAAGAGTGTGATTGAGGCCACAAGAAACCTGCCAATATTCAATTTTAAAATGACCTTAGTTTACAAATTTAATTTAATAAAAGACACACGTAGACTGTTAGAGAAACATTCCTTTGTCTTACCTGACCCACATGATACCCTTCAAGGGCAGTAACTCTTTCAGGAAGCATTTTATTAGATGTTGACCTTAGACCAAGACGGCCAGATTCACCACTGCCGAAGGTAAACAGTTTCCCATCTGCTGTTACTATGGCAGAATGCCTAAATCCACAAGAGAGCTAAAAAAGGAAAAGTATAATTGTTATTATCAAAATAAAAGTTGTAGTATTATTAATCAGGCAAACCATGATGAACATCTTTACCTGAATGACCTCCTCCCCCTGTAAAGCCTCAATCTGTTTAGGTCTTCTCTGTCTTTCATTGTTGCCATGGCCCAGTTTTCCAAAATCCCCATCTCCCCAACTAAAAACTTCTCCAGTCTCAGTCAGAGCCATGGAGTGTCCGTCAGAACCACAGGATGTCACCAACTGAGTCACCACATAACCTGTTTGATATCATGCAACAGTATTTTATTTGAGTATCATAATTGTATTTTGTACAAAATGCATTGTATTGTTCAATATTGTATGAATGTATATATCATTATTATGAACATTATCACAGTTCTGCAATCAAAGATAGTGAACTGCATTTCAACGTACACTGAAATGGGTACCTTGAAATGCAGAGATAATAGTGGGCACATAGAGGTCATCAGAGTTTCCCTGGCCCAATCGGCCATATTGTCCTTCCCCCAGAGCCAGGACAGTCCCATTGGACTGGACCAGGAAGGTACAGTTCTGACCACATACAACCTACAGAGAAAAGGCCAGGGTAAACTAGGCTTTACAAAACTACAGACAAAGGGAAAATCAATTTGTGCAAAGTGAATTAAAATTACCTGCTGTGTTTGAGACAAGGAATGTGCCAGTGTGGGCACCATCAAGTTTGACCCTGTTCCTGCCAGCTGACCATATCTCCCATTTCCCCACAGATAAACTTCACTCTTCCCACCTTGTTGCCAATCCTGATAAAGAATTTTAAATTATATAGTGTAAAGAATGCAGTGAGTATAAATTAGTTACCTCTGGTCTTGTGGTGGCCCATGACATCAACTGCTCATCCATCTTGAAGCTCCATTTACTATTATCCTGTCATAATAATAAATATATTGAAATGTTTTTAATCAATGCATTAACTTCTCAGATCTTTGGTTTAGGACCGTTTTGGTAAACCTCTTTCTCACCAGAGCTACTGAAGTCTCTTTATCAATAATGTCCTCAAACTCAAACACAAATGATTCTGGAAAGGCTGTGCCGCTGGAAATGGATTCGGCGGTGCGGACAGTGGTTGCATACATGTTGAGCCAGCTCCACTCAGATGGGCACGAGTGAAAATCAGATGATCTGTGGTGTGGTGGTAAAAGGTAATGGCAAAGGTTCTTTTCTAATGACAAACCAACAGCCACCGAGGCCAAAGTCTGGAGAAAGGCACTGTGGACAAGCTGGTCACCAGATGTCACATGGATCTGTATGAGGAAGATGCAGGAAAAAACACATTCAAGTGAAATAAAAGGTCACTTACAATACAAAAGTCTGAGTACAGCACAGTGTACCTTTTCATAATTGTATTGTTCTTGGAGCAACAATGGAAGCCTCTCCAGAAGCACAGCCAGGCAAGGTGCCCTGTTTAAACCTAAAATATTCTGCCTTCTAAGGGCCATACGGCACGAAGCGAGCACATGGTTCTGTTGAATCCACTCAGGCGTGCAGCAAATCAGCAAAACATCCTAATAGAAAAGAAACAGTGGACAGAAAAGTATAATTGCTTTACAGCTACCATTGTTTAGTTTAATATTGTTACTTTTATATATTTTTAAACAGTTTATATACCTTTGATCTTCCAAAACAGACAGTTACCCCCACATTTGGGATCCAGATAGTATTGACAACTGATCCCAAACCTGTCACTGTCTGTAAGACTGAACCATCCTGACAAAAAAAAAAAGCATGTACATAATTCAATTCATGTTGTCAGAAGCAAATTAGTGCATTGATAATGCATTTGTCTCCTGACCTGTAGAGACCAAATGTTTAGCAGGCCTCCAATTCCCCCTGAAACCAGTGCCAATCCACTGGGACAAAAAGACAGTGATTTGACAGCTGTAATGTGACCATGCAGAACAAAGATACAAATTGCGCGGCCCTGTTGGGAAAAAAAAAAGAAGAAGATAAATATGTATATTAAATGTACATTATCATCCATTGCATAGCCCTGTTAAACTCTCTCTGAATAAAAGGCCATTTCATCCATATACAATTCAAGTAATTCACACCCAGTGAGTTCCAAGTTAAAGAAAGAATAAATAAATAAACTGCCTGTCTCCAGGAATTACTCAACATCCTCCTCCTTATTCCTGAATTCTGATATTGTGCTGTAATTCAAGTGTATCCCTTTACATCTTCAAAAAATACACAGTATAACTGACCTTTTCAGTACAGTTATCATTGCTGGAAAAGCTGTTTGGTATATTTGGCTGAGGTAGTGTCCAGACAAACACTGAACCATTCTGACAACCCCTGCAAAAAAAAAAAGATTTACATTTACTGTAAATCTATTATAAGTAAACATTAAACATTGTGTTAAATATAACATGGATACATAAAGATGATGAAAATAGCTCACTCACACTGCCATCATGAGCCTGGGATCAGGTCCTCTGCCTGGGAGAGGGCACCACTCAGTGACATTAACAATACCTGTGTGCATCAGAGAGTGCAGAGTGACCCATGTTCCCCCAGACCGTCCCACAATCCTAACAAGCTCTGACCGACTGAGACACAGAAGAAGTTGTCCAGTGGGGTCCCATTTAAGGGACGTTAGGCCCTCCTGAACAATAACAGATTGCCATTTAGATTCAAGAATGAATGATATCGAATTTAATTTCAAAATAAATGTAAAATTAGTTCACAAACCGAGTAAACAGTCAATACTTCAGGCTGCTCATCTTCATCAGTGTCAATGGAGCTCAAAAGAATCTTTCCATCTGGATATCCCGCTGCAAATGGTCTGTCCTCACTATGCCAGGCTAAACATTGGGGAGCTGACAATGATAAGTATTCACAACAAGAAAATAGTATATATTAGTATTTACACAGATTTTTGTGTGTGTTATTTTCAATATTGAGCAGTCCTTGTACCTTCCTTCCGGTAGCAGTGGGTAAGTTCAGTGCTTCTCACATACAAACTTATTTCCTGCATTGTGACCTGCATCCAGCAGAGCGAACCATCAAGTCGCCCCACCAGAAGATTGGCAGCAGGCCTGCTATCACAGCCTGGCTGGTCAAGACCCCACACTCTGAGGGATTGGGCCCAACAAAGGGCTGTGACCCGAGACAACTGAGCTTCCACATGACAGTGAGAGCCTGTAGAGGATACCAAGAAGTTTAAACATCATGACAGAAGTTTATGCTTCAATGTAAATTATCAATGTCAAAATCCTCTCTTCATGATAGCTTACCCCTTATGTACATGATACTTATGAGTTTGTTCTCTGGAGTAGCCAAAAAATCTCCCTCAGCACTCCAATATACAGGAGCCATGTGATGATGGCATCTGCCAGGTCTCTCTGTGCTTGACCAGTCAGTTCTGCTGCAAAAAAAGACATACACCCACACTCACACACGCAATAAATCGAGAGTTATGTATGAAACTACAGTTCTATATACAGGACTCATAGAAGGGCCCCTCGAAGGGAGTCATTCAGCACTAAGCACTCCCTCTGGTGGTCAGAATGGATGAAATAGAAATTTGATTTGCAAAGCATGACCTAAAAGCATGTAATGTACAACTTGAAAGCCCTATGTATTATTTTACAAAGATGACAAAATACCTTGCAACACAGGAGAAGGTGTTTTGTAACTCCACACCGTTTGCTTTGATATTCCATAATTGTACAACTTTGTCTTGAGAGCAGGTGGCCAGGAAACTCTGATCATTGTTCCAAGAACAACTCACCACCTAAAAAATGAAAGTACAAGTATAAATTAAAAGTAAAAAGGTGACTGCCATAATTAAGTGATGACTTGTTACTAAAACAGTAATGACTTGTTACTAAAACAGTAATAGTAATAATAAACAGAGGTCAACGATATAAAAACCTTATTGTAATGCCCTTCAAGGCGTCTCAGAGGGCATTTCCTCAAGTCACCAGTGAGATCACTGAATGTCTGGGGTCGGGGGAGGCCCTCTCTTCCAGACGCAGCCAGCGCCTGCACCAGCTGCTGAGCTGCCCACTGCCGGTGTGTGTTTGTGAGTCGAGCAGACAGGACACATGCTGCAAGTGCATTTGACAACTCAAGAGGACCTACTCTGACCAGGTGAGGTAAAGGAGATGAAGGCAGTGATGAGGAAGAACCCTCTTGTCTTACATCTGCTGTAACGTAAAATTACAGTGAATTAGGTATATTATTATATTATTTATTAAAATTTAAACAATACATATAGTTTCATCAGATTCTCTTACCATTAGCCTCACATTCAAATCGCTCCGGACTATAACTATTAATACCCTTTTCTGTGAGCAGAGACACCAGACTTTGTGTGACAAGGAAAGTAGAAGATCTTTGGTCATTATAGTCTCTCTGTTGACTACACTGGCCCATTGCTGTTGTATTTACACAAAGTCTTTGTTGTGGGTCACTAATTGCTCCGATATTCACTCCAGTAGCTGCAGCCATTAATTCCTATTAATTGGCACAAACAGTTGTTTCTTTAAGATGGCATGTGCGTAATTAGTTTGCAAAAACGTATAAATTACAAAATAGTCTTACACGAGTGCATATCTCCACAAGCTGTCTGTAGGCCATTGGACTGTGGGACACAACACTCCCAATGGCTGTGGTGAGGAAGTTGAGGCAGGAGGGGCTGCTGCGCTCTGTTTGTATCATTTTCACATTTGCCTGTTTGTCGACACAGGTGTGAGCCCTTCCTCCAGCAGCAAGCACCATCAATCGCACCAACACACGAATGTCTGCCAGGCCCAAAGACTCCAGCCCATTTGACGGGCTACCCACCGTGACACTGGGCATGAGGAGAAATTATTTGAAATGTGAATATATGTGTTATACAGTATGTCACACACATTATTGCACATAAATCATGAAGCATAAGGAAAAATTAAGCACCTTGAGGCAGCCTGAGACAGAGCTCTCATCACCATGCTGTATGCGAGCAGGATCTGGGCAGTGGAGGTGACTCGTCTCAGTGCCTTCAGTCTGTCCTGAGAATCCCTCAGAGACACAGCCTGCTGTCCAAGACTCAGGCAGTTTTTCTGGTCTTGAACAGAACCTGTTAAAAATGTATGCTAGCATGTTACCCAGTTTACTATAAATATTCATTCTGTTTACAGATCACAGGGGGGAAGTATTCAAATTTGTCAGTTTAACATCCTATAAACATACTTGTCACTGCCAGAGCTTTTGTAGAATCAGCAGAGCTGTAGACTAGTGCACCAAGTGGGTCTGGCTCAGAGAAGTCAATTGGGTCTGGCACCAGCTTCTTTTCATTCAACCCTAGGGGTCTCAGCAGGAGCCCAAAGTCCTCCAGACCAGTCAGCTTATCTGACACACAGTCTGAATGACTTAGATCCCAATCGTCTTCATTGTGACCACACAAAAGAGAATGATTAGTCAACTGGAATGTTTCAAGACTGTTTAAAGGTAAAATATCACATACCGTCTGATGTCCCGTCAAACTGACCAGTGAGATCAGAGGTGACGCCTTTAATCCTGAAATAAAAACAAAAGGCTATACACAACTATATTCACGTAATGTACAATTTCAACTACTGAAATATTACCTTTCATGTTTGGAATTAGTTTCATTAATATTTGCAGCCAAATATTTTTCTCTACATGAGCTGCAGAGCAAGTAGAAGGGAAAATTGGAGCCACACTCGCCTTTGAACCAGACATCTACATAGGCCCCTGTGCTGTCATAGCCTTTACGTGCAGCGCTTTGACCACATCCCGGGTGCCGCCGTTTAATGTGGTTGTTAAATTGAAGAGTCAGTGTATTACAGAGCTCACACTTAACCATTTGACTGTGTTCTTCACCAGCCTGAAAATAAACATGTAATATTATTTATTAAAACATTAAGGCCCAGCTATTCAAAAGTACCTCAACTATCTGGAGCGCATCTCTCTCTAAAGTGAAAAACGATGAGGTAAGCAGATCCTCGTAAGATTCTTCATGATAGGGATCTTCCAGGTAGTCTAACTCTGACTCCTCTTCAGTGGCATAAGGATGGAACTCCACCTGATCTGCCCATTCAGAAGATCCTGTCTGCGGCTGGTAAAGTTGTGGCAGGGGACTGGTTAAAGGCATATCTGAAAACATGAAGATTTCTTAAAACATTGTGCATTTTCAAAACAATGTGATGATACTGTAACAAACCTGCTCTTCGAAATGAGGTTCTCTGAGTTGGTCCTGAGCGGCGCCTTCGAGCTGGAGGGGGCCGGTTTCTGGTTAAGTGGACATCTAAAACATTCTCCCTTTCGATCCAGTCAAGTCCAGGCAACAGACTGTAAAAAGTCAAGAAGATAAAGACAAATTCTAAATGCAGATTTAAGAAGGACGTGAGTTTATTATAAGATTTAAAATGTAGTAATAGAAACCAAATATTAACACCTTTCATTGGTTTGACTTGTGGGTCGTTCGGGACACTGCACGGTCTCAGGTCCATCTGGAGACGGGGTGTCAGGAGCCCCTTCTGGATGAGGTGAGTGTGCAGCTTGTTGTTCCTCAGTCAGCGGATGCTCAAGCATCCAACTGGCCAACACCTCAATGGTTTGAGAATCAAAGTCACCTGATAAATCTGATAAGTAAAAATATAAATTTATTATACACATGTGAAGTTCGAATGTCACAGGAGCAGATAAGAGATGTATCAAAATATTAGTCATTTCCTATAAACCAAAAAATATAACAACATCAGCGAACATGAGGGACTGCACAATTATGTTGCTGTCCCTCCCTGCAGAAGGGGGGCGGGTCTGAGTCCTCTGAAGGTACTGCAGTAGGAGAGCAAGGCAAAATGGACGTTGATAAATGTATATTAAAAATGCCTCAACCACAATATCAGATAATCATGGCATGCATTAGGACCGGGATCTGATCTGCATAAATGTTTGAGTGGGGAAAAGTGAGATTCTGAAATGATGCAGGAATTAAACACAATATTTAATGATCATTAAAGTAGTACCTGCTGCCTCCATAGCCCAATAGATATGCCTCAAAGAGAATCCCATTTCTAGTAAACGGCTGGTGACAAAGGTTTGTGTCCGTTCTGGGGATTGAAAAAGAAAATGACAAAAAACAAAAAGCAAGAAAATATTTGAGGAAAAAACTAACCCAATAATAAATTGATGTACAGATTGTTCAAATACAGTTTAAGACTTTATTTAGAAGTTTAATTGTTCTAAAAATGGCATACAAATGTGTAAGTGTACATGCATACTAATGGTGCTGTATGAACAACTGGCAAGTTTGTGAAGTCACCATAGTTTTTTTTAACCGGGTCATATCTATGGTAAAAGTCATAGGTTAAAACAGTCATCATTAGCATAAGTAGTTAATTCATTCATAATTCACCATTATTGTTTTGTAGCAAAATACAAATGATTTGTCATTTTATTTACATCAGGTTTATATTGCCATGCAACGGTCTCTTAACTAAATCCCAACTTTTAAAAGAACTTCTTACCCAGACTGCTTCTGGCCTGGGTACTAGACGGGCCAGGCTCCATGAAGCTAGTCTGTTGCTCTGTGAAAGCATCACAAGAAGCAGAGCTGGCCAGGCTGAAGCAGGGGTGCAGCATGGGGGAAGAGCTAACCAGGCCAGTGAGAGTAGGGAACCGTGTAAGCACCATGTGTCTGAAGTAAATGAAAATGTGTTAGAATGACAAGACTGTGTAAACATCCACACGCTGCAACATACCTGCCAAAATGTATTGTGTGTCATAAATAAACGTTTGGCTTGTGGGATGCAACACTCAGAAATGCTAAGCATTATCTTTGTTTATTGGCCTGGTTAGAAGAACCACCTCAGAAAGCAAGAGTTAAGGATAGCGCAAGCTTCAATATTCCATTCTTATTATCCTCACCTACTTCCTGAATATTTGAATTAATGCTGTTGTAAAAAAAAAAATACATACATATATATATATTCTAGATCTGATTTTTTCTTCTTTGATTATTACATTCTCGACTAGATTTGTACAAATAATGCTTTGTTTGCTGTTAATACTCACTGGAGAAGGCTGATAGGAAGGAAAGGGTTGAAATTGTCCAGACCGTCTGAGTGCAAACTCAAGGGAAGGGACGTAGCCAAATCAGTGTTAGATGATGAAACAGAGGCTCTATTAGACTGACCAAATATAGCAGTTCCTTCAGAGCCCGCGCTGTACAAGGAGACTGAACTGGACGATTTGGAAATGGGGAGAGAGGACATAGTGTGGCCAGAATCTGCAAGTATATGCCAAATTGTTACTTAAATCTCTGTCAATAAAATATTATATTTGTTATTAATTATATAATACCTTTGACATCATCACACAGGCTGTTGAGCGCTCCTTTGTAGATCATAATTTGAGCCCTCTCCAGATCTAACAGGGACACCTTCTGTTTGATGGGGCATGGTCGAACAGCCCATTTTACCATGCTCTGAACCACATATTGCATCACTGAACGCAATTCAGAACTTTCATCCCATTGTTTGTTGGGAGTCTTAGGCTGGTCAAGGTTAGGACCTGATGCTTCATTTTTAGCTACAAGCAGCAAGTCAGACAGCTTTTCACAGCTGAACATGACATTGAGGCTCTTCAGAGCTGCAGTGAGGAGGTATGACACTTTGACTGCTCTCATCTCTAGAGGAAAAGCATCCCCTTTTGATGATTGGGAATGGGAAATCGAATCTTGATAGTCCTCACTTTTCTTGACAACATCATTGGTTGGAGAAGGAAAAGGGTCACACTGAAATTGTTGCTCCACTTTTTGCTCATCTGTCTGCCAAACATCTTCTTCCCCCATTTCTTCATCTAGGCAACACTGTGTTTCACTTTCTGAGAATGTTTTTGGAGAGGGTGGTACAGTTCCAAGCCATCCATGCTCTTCCAGCACACCCATGAGATATACAAGATCTAATAAGACCATTGGCTTGAGGCCTCCAAGTCGGGTGACATCACAACAGGTCGAGTGGCAGGGCTCCAGAGAGATGATGGGTGTGTCGCTAGGTGACCAAGAATTCATGTAGCTTAGTTATTGAAAGGGGTGACAAGCCACAGATACAGATTGAAGACATCAGGAAAGATGTGAAAGTGTTCAATGGATTAAAGGTTGAAGAGGAGGAAGACAAAAAAAAAACAGTAAAAATTAAAAATAGCAAGATAGATAAGATACAAAAGAAAAAAAGAAAGAATCAAAACATGACAAAAGTAAGAATCTTTCTATGATTGTTAGTGAGAAATTATCAGCTATTGATATGATAATTATTATGTTGGATGTGGTGTTTGTTAAAATACCTAACAGAAAGATCTCCTTCTTCCCATTGCAGTTTGCAGAGTGTGCTTCCCTCCTTGAGAATGCCCAGTATAATTGCTCTGCGCCCACTGGGTCTGTGTCTGCACACACCTCCTGCTCGAAGACCGCTGTCTACTCCTCCGATCATCGCCAGCACAGGCCACACTTCAGTGCAAAGAGCTGAGAGCTTGACTTCTGACAAAAAACCACCATGTGGCAGCCTTTCACTTGCATCATCACACGCCTCTTTTTCATAGTCATCTTTTCTGTTTTCATGTCTCTGAACTGCAAAACATGGTTAAATTCATAAAAAACACCCAGTTATAATTCTCAATTCAGTTTATAAATACAAATAAAGTTTTTTTTCTGACATAGAACATATTTATATTTTATATGAAACATAGGCCATTTTTGTGATCATCATCTCTGTGAATCTGCTTTTTCATATAAAATCATGGGCGTTTCTTTTGTATTTTTGGTCAGAACAGAAGTGGATTAACAGAATAAAGCAAAAAAAAAATCTACTGTATTTTACCGCTGTCAAAAAAAGTGGGGTAAAAGGATGCCAACAGGACAAGTGGGCAGCAAATTTGTAAATCCTGCATTAATGGGCTTTACAAAGTTTCAAATAGATTTTTCAAAAAATATGGCTCAAACTAAGGTTTGTAACAGAAAATCATCCAAATATCTCCAGTACAGTAAATGATGGCCAATTTAAGGAAAATGACAAAAAAAAAATGTGTAAAATTCCCTAACAGGTCATAAGGGTTAAGTCAGTATCAAAATTATTACACTCATTTATAGGTTCTCTGACCTTGTCCAAAGTCTTTTAGCAGTGGACCGATGAGCTCCAGCTGGGTGTGGATATGCTGGTTTATGTCTGAGAACCAGTGATCACACTGATGGAGCTTATGGATAAGCTGTAAGGTAGACTCAAGAAGAACCGTAGTTTGAGGACTGCAAAGTGGTGCTCCAGGAAGTAAATTACTTGGCACACCTCGCATCTGAAGGTCATGCAGGGACACCTATAAAAAATATTGTTCAATAATAGTCTTTATACCATTTGTTTGTCCATCAAATACATAAATGAAGCATTACCTTTTCTCCAGGATTACTGCTGTAGAATAAAACACAGGGATACAGTTCGGAAGCAGACACACCTTCAAATGCCAACTTTGGGTCCTATCAAAAAGAGAAATTGAAAGTAGATGCATGCTGTCGTATTACACTGATAGGTGCTTATTTGGACAAACCTTGTCGTTTTTAGCAAATGATATAGTGTGTGCTTCCATGTCTAAGATACAGGTGATAGTGTCCCCCTGGGTGAAGGACGGAAGACTACGGACCAGTTCGCCTCCGTGATACAAGTTGCCACTATAAGCCCTGTACAGCCACATGTCCGTGGTGGTATGATGATTATAATCTCTGACTGGCCAGCGTGAAACACCAATGCATGTGCCCTCATTGCCTCGGTTTTCTTTGGTGATGTGAAACTAAGGAAAGAATAAGAAACTTACCATTAGCAATTTTGCATGTGTCACTTTTAATTTTAGTAAAAGTAAGAAAAAGTTCATACCTTCCATATAAAACAACCTGAAGTGATAGCAGTTGTTGCTAAGCCATAGCCTTTCCCACCTGAGCCATGGGAGAGAATGTTTCCACTCTCTAAAGTGCAGCAAATAAGCTTGTGGGGATCAAATGAAAACTCTCCAATTGCAATACATTCTTCAAAGCCAGCAGAATTCTGTCAAAATGTTATCGCAAAAGATAAATATTAGGTGGAAATGCAGAGTAAAGTTAAGGCATGAATGATTTTGTTTGCAACTTTGTGGAACTACCTTGGTATGTAGATTAACAGTTTCACCAAGCTTCTTTTCAGTCAATGGCTCTTCCCACATGTAAACAGATAAGAGCTGAAAGAGTTGTTTCACAATCTGAAGACAGACAGATACAACACAAAAGTTATAACCTCTGCATCAAAAGGGTGGGAATAGGTTTATATGTTGCCAAAATGACTTAAACATACCTTTTGAATTAGATCGGGTTCAGGACAAGCAGGTAAAAGTTTTTCTAAAATGTGGAAGGCCAAAAGCTGTGTGCGAAGGCTATGAAAGCATGGGGAACCTGAAAAAGCATTAACAACATAAGTATCAAGATGCCCATAAAAGTTGCAAAAAAATTACAATTACAATTTTTTTTTAATGTTAACCTAAAGAGCTCTTGTGTGATATAATGGCTAGAAGTGGCTCCACCCATTTTACAAACGTAGAGTGTCTTCTCATCACTCTTGAGGAAAGGACACGCCTCAAAAATACCAGAAAATCACCAAGTTGGGATTCAACCAATCTACTGCTTTCCATTCCTAAAAGAAGAAAAAAAAACTATAATTTTTCATAATCTCAAATTAAACGATAAGACAATTAATTAATTAAAATATATTTTTGTCACCACTTTTCTCTGCACCAAAGATACTAAAGTTGTGATCTGGTCTGTCAGCGGTGCCTTTCTCCATTGCTTGAAGTTGCAGGAAAGTGGACAGAATATTTTGGAGCTGTTCACACATTACGTCCATGAGCTCAACTGAAATCTCTATTGGCAAAGAGTCCTCACAGGAGCTGTAGAAAATGTAGTCTAATATTACATCTTATATCATTGACACATTTTCACAAATTATATCAGACCAAACAGACATTAAAAATAATTACACACCCTCACCTCGCAGCAACTGTTAAAATCTGTAGCAAGCGTGCACAAGCCAATTTGACTGCCCCATTGAGCAACGCATGTGCTGATGCAGATGCAGCAAACCAACCCTGGTTCATGAGATAACAGCTGTTGTTGGTAAGCAAAGATAGAACTTCAAGAATGCCACATTTGATGACAAGCACCAGATCAACTGGCTGGTAAGAGAAATTCAGTGCAAACATTGAAGCCAGCAGTAGGTGCTGGCAAGAACCTGCATAAGAAAAGAGAGCCACGTGAACACCGAAAAAAAGAAAATCAGCAACAGATGTTTCTTAATATTACTTTTTTTAATCTAACCTGGATTTTCCTTTTCCAAAATTACTCTTTGTTTGAGGGTGCACACAACCTGTTGGTAAAAATTGTGGGCTGCAGACTGTAGCTCTCTTTGTGTATCAATAGAAGCTGAATGCGTACCATTCTAGATAAAACAAATAATAGATTATTCATGTACCTAGGGTTGTGTTTACATATGTTTAAAAAATATTAATTTTAGTGCAATGGATACCATGTAATGTTGTGTTTCATAATCTGCTCCAGTATGAAAGTTGATAAGGTGTGTTCCCAAACCAAAGCAGCCACAGAGGAACTGAAGCTGAACAGACTGCAGTAATGTAGTCGAGGATGTGAAACAGTTTCTTTTTTCCTCCATTTTAGACAAGAATAAGGACATCTGACAAAGTGATTCAAGTCGCATCTGACAAGAAAAAGCAGAACGGAATCATGTTTTCTTTTGTAAATACATATTTTTGTTTATAAAAAGTGGCACATAAAGATATGATCTACCTCAGCCCTTTGTTGTTGCTGAAGTATAGCACATGTTATGGACTTTGGGTCTGCCTGAGCACAAGGCTGTTCACTGTACCAGGCGGAGGATGCCTCAGGCACGTGGACCAGACTTCCACACACAAATTCAAAAACTTGATTAACAATGTAAGATGTATTGCTCCCATCATGAGACAGTGAGGTGGCTGGACCAATACACTGCCTCAAGCGATCCCAAGCTTCTTTCATCACTCCAAGAGAACACAGAGGAAGACCTGAAAGTCATAAAAATATCTTTGACAGATCAAAGTTAACACCCAGAGGGATAAAAATCAAAGCGTAACACATGCACAATTGGCAAAGGGGAAATATAACACAAATACATATACATACATAGTGTACAAATACAATACATATACAATTTCTTACCAATTGCATTTTTGAAACACAGGGGTGTGTTTTTTATTTGACCAGTCTAAAAGCAATAAAAATGTATTATAAGAAATAAGAAAATAACAACACCAGCGACTAAGCAAAATGTCTCACATATTTTTGGCCATCATTTAACAGCACAGAGTCAGCCACGGCATTTCTGAAAGGACAAAAAATATTGGTGTGAAGCAAAAGTATAGTGCCATTATTACAACACACAACACTGACCTTGTTGCAGTGCTTGTAGTTGGACTATGTTCCCTTTCACTGGGTTCCACCCATGCCGCCCTTACACCCAGCAGAAGAAAAAGACAGCGGGACACCACCAGATGGCACGCAGCAGGATAAGACAAGCTTTGCTCTGATGCTTGTTGTTTGTCTGACTGCTGCTTGAGATCATGATCAAGCACTGGGCTGCCAGGGCTCTCCACACTGCCTGGGAGGTTAGACGTGCCAAAGGACTCATACACAGTCACATTCTGTTGGACATGCATTGCTTCACGCGTGGCCATAAAGGATTCCAACACTTCTACAAATCAAAACAACATATTTGGCTGTATATATACACATGAAAAATAAAGTTGAACAGGGAAGTTTTCTACCTGATAGGTACATGCGGTTACCAGACTGGTCATCCCCTGCCACCTCCTCCTGATTGTGGTTTGCTGGAAGTTGCACCTCAGTGTCGTGAGTCGACTGATGCTCCAAATTTTTTGCTGCATCTTCTGAAGATATGCCTGTTATTTCTGCATCAGCCTCAATACTCTGAGGAGACTAGGGTGTGTATAGTTAACAAATTGTTATAATTAAGTATATTTGAACATAATAAAAATACAATGATCATTTTTTGTTGACAATTACACAACATGTGAAATATGACATGAATTACCAGTTTGATTGAAGAAAGCACTTGTGAGGTCATTGGGACATTTTTATAAGCCAACAATGCACTTCTGACTTTATACACAGTTTCATAGACATCCATCAGCTGTTCACAAGTGTCATATCTATGAGTGTAAAAGAAATACAACAGACAAATTCAATTCATATCAATTTAAAGTCTGACACAAAAAGTTACAAAAAAGTTGCTTGGCACATTCCATCCAATGAGAATTATATAGACTTTTTTCTGCAATAGGTTTGCAAGAATCTAAGGTAGTGTGTCCAAACTAGATTTAGAGACTTCTGGATCAGTTTCCAGGAGGTTACAACAGTGGTTCTCAAATCTTTCACACAAAGTACCACCTAAGAAATGATTTGGTCTTCCAAGTATCACCGACTATTTCTTTAAACATTTAAACAAGGAATAACCCAGATGATGACAAAAAAGGATATCTGTGTACCACAGTTTGAGAAACACAGGGTTAGACTACTAATACAGTTGCTCTCTGGGCTTTCTAAACAGCAGCAGTTAATCCAGTCTGACAAAAAACAGAAAGTAGGACCACATTGTCCTGGGCCCAGGTCTGTGCACAGTGATATATAGTCATGGCCAGAAGTCTTCACACCCCTGAAATTTTTCCACAAAATGTAAAAAAGTCTTTCTCCCCAAAAGTATTGCAATTCCACATATTTGTTATACACATGTTAATTTTATTTGTGTGTATTGGAACAATAAAAAAAAACTGAGAAAAAAAAGCAAATTTGACATAATTTCTCACAAAACTCCAAAAATGGGCACCCTTTCAAAATTGAATTCAATATAAAACTCACACCTGCAAGCAGATAAAAAGAAGTGAAGTTGACTCATTCTTCACGTTATGTATCTGTGTGTGCTACACTTAGGATGGAGAACAGAAAGAGGAACTGTCTGAGGACTTGAGAACCAAAATTGTGGAAAAACATCAACAATCTCAAGGTTATGAGTCCGTCTCCAGAGATCTTGATGGTCCTCTGGTCCTTTGTCCATAGTGCGCAGCATAATCAAGATGTTTACAACCCACGGCACTGTAGCTAATCTCTCTGGACGTGGACGGAAGAGGAAAAACTGATGAAAGGTTGCAATGCAGGACAGTCCGGATGGTGGATAAGCCCCAAACAATTTCCAAAGAAATGAAGCTGTCCTACAGGCTCAGGGTGCATCAGCGTCAGCTCAAACTGTGCGTTGAAATTTGAATGAAATTAAATGCTGTGTCAGGAGACCCAGGCGGACACCATTACTGACACCGAGACATAAGACTGCAGTTTGCCAAAATGTATGGGAAAACGTCTTGAGATCAAGATAGAGCTTTTTGGTACAGCACATCATTCTGCTGTTTACTGAAAACAGGATGAAGCCTACAAAGAAAAGAACACAGTACGAACTATGGTGGAGGTTCAAAGATGTTTTGTGATTGTTTTGCTGCCTCTAGGTGTCTTGGCATCGTGAAATCTGAGGATTACCAAAGGATTTTGGGTCGCCATGTAGGGCCCAGTGTCAGAAAGCTGGGTTTGCGTCCGAGATCATGGGTCTTTCAGCAGGACAATGACCCTAAACATACTTCAAAAAACCCAGAAATGGATGGCAACAAAGTGCTGGAGAGTTCTGAAGTGGCCAGCAATGAGTCCAGATCTCAGTCCCATTGAGCACCTGGAGAGAGCTTAAAATTGCTGTTGGGAAAAGGCGCCCTTCAAATATGAGAGACCCGGAGCAGTTTGCAAAGGAACAATGGTCTAAAATTCCGGTAGAGGTGTAAGCAGCTTATTGATGATTATAGGAAGCCATTGATATAAGTTACTTTTCAAAAGGGTGTGCAACCAAGTATTAAGTTAGGAGTGTGAATTATTTTGTCTGGCACATTTTTGGAGTTTTGTGTGAAATTATGTCAATTTTTTTTTTATTGAATTGAAAAGGAAATAAACATGTATAGCAAAAAATGCGGAATTGCAATACTTTTTGGAGAGAAAAACTTAATTTTGTGGAAAAATTTCAGGGGTGTGAAGACTTTCAGCTGACTCTATGACAATCTCTAATTACATATATATATATATATATATATATATATATATATATATATAATATTTATCACACTATACATACATTAATGGGTCCGGGCCAAATGTTTAATAAAGTTTCACAAGAAATTACTTGGAATGTGTGTCACTGACCCGTTTTTACAGTAAGCTTTATCCTGTATCCCTGTGTGCTTGAGAAGAACTGCCAAACTGCATCTACAAACAGTTTGAAGCAGGGAGTCTCCGGCAAATCCTCCATTTTCCCACTCTAAATAAAAAGCATACAAAAATCATTTCAACCACTTCTACTTAGAAAAATAAAAACACTGAAAACATTTGAAATGTATGTCGTAAATCTATACTGATGAAAGAGCCCAAAATAAAAGTGAAAACACAGTGCCCCTTGATTTTCAACCATTGTGCCGGGGAACACTAGTGTGCCTTGAGGTTTTGCCAGGTGTGCCTTGAAAAAAAGTTAACCGATTGACAAATGTGTAATTGATGTAATTGATTGATTTACTTTTTTGGAGTGTCCTGAGCTACTTCTGCACAAAAAATAACACAAAACCATCACTATTACCAAATTCAAACAAACATTAGTTGGCTTGTTATATACCATATTTTTTAACTAAATGGTCTGTTTTGGTAATGTTTTTGTAGAAGTTGGTGTGCCGTGGTTAAACCCAAAAAGTGCCACAACTCAAAAAAGGTTGAAAAACACTGGGTTAGACAGCTCTATTCAGATGAAATTTCATCAAAACTGGTTGAAAAACATACTGGCTGGGGGAAATGGTCTGCAGCCCCCACCTTTAAAACCATTTCAGTTTTAGGGTCCCTTTAATTACTGCCCCTGTAGTACGTTGGTTCTCAACCTGGGGGTTGGGAACACCATGGGTGTCACAAAATGATTTCAGATGATTCATGATATGGGGGAAAATTTGAAAATGTATGCAATCAAACAAGGCTTGACACCCTTCAAATGGAGTGGTAAATGTCTATTTTTGGCCAACCAATTTAATGTATCTAGTCCCAAGTCCAGAAAATAAAACGATAGATACTATCGTAGATAGTATCTATAGATAATAGAACGATTAGATACAAGGCAATAAAGCCTACTTTTTGTCTTTGGGGGTCGCAAATGCCAGCGGTTGATATTATGGCGGTCCCAACTGAAATAGTAAGTGCACTGGTTTCCATTAACACCAAAGTAAATAAAACTCTTCAGCAATCCTCTCAGCTACTGAACTGACCAGATCAATGTCCCATTGTTCATTGATATGGTATATTATATTATCTATATATAACGTCTAGTCTACAAACTGAAAGAAGTTTTTACCTCTGCTATGAGCATACTCTTCTAAATTTTGCCAGAGGTTAAGAGCTGCCCCTTTGTTGGACCCCAGAGCCAGCTCCAGTAAAATCCTGGTTTCTTCACTCAAATTGAACTCATTTAGCCTGGTTTCATTGGCCCCAAGCAGGACCTCTTCGGTTAGCCATACCATGCTAGAGTCTATTGAAAAGAATGTAAAAATAACAGATTTTGTCCACAGTCCACACATAAAATATGCAATTTCTTACCGAGATGTTCAAAGTCCAACTCAAGCCCATTGCGCAGTAAGATATTTGAGAGCCAGGCCTCCGATTCTTTCTCTTGCAGTGAGGGAGGTGGGCCCAGCAGCATCCCACCAAGACATCGGCCAACAGCCAATGCAACAGATCTTTCCAAGTCTAACAGCCAAACCCATACACACTCGTCTTCATTCTGTAATGTGTTTTTTTCTATAGAAATCCAAGTGCATGAGTTATTCATCTAAATTACACATTTAACTATAAAATAAATCTATTTCATGTACCTGTATTTTGACAATCCACATTAAGCTCTTGCTCCTCTTGTTGGGTTATTTCTGGCAACAATTTGGTGAAATTATTAAGACTCTCAAGTAAAACCAACAGCTGGCTCAAAAGAGGTTGAACTGTGCTTAAAGGAAGCAGCAGCAGGGAGTACATAACTTGGCACAGCAGACTGCCAGACACAGAGTTGTACAGCACCACTAGAAGAAATAACAATAATAATAAAATATTAGATTTTACTGTGCCTTATAATTCAATACACTAAGTTTACTCACTGTGGAGCTTTTCCATAATTTGTTTGTCCATTAAGCTCTGTTGTACAAGTTTAGTTGACCTCCTTAGAGTCTCAGCAGCACAAGGAAGCAGAAGATATAGATGCTCACAAAGTAATGTCACACTGCTATCATCCTAAAAATGAGAACAGAGTTAGTACTAGTTACTGATGACCGCAGGTAAAACAAACATTCAGCACTTCGGACCTCAGGAGATGAGAGGATGTAGCAATGAGCAAGCAGGTGTTTATGAAGTCCTGACAGCAGTTGGTGGAAGTGAGACGGAGGATCAGTTTGTCCATGACTTTCAGCAGGTAACTGTTTATCACTGTTTTTCTCCAGTTCCCCAAACGCAAGTTCCTACAAGACAATTAGATAATGGAAAAATCTAAATCCACTAAACTGGCAACAGAATCTACAAGAGTATTGTGTGCACACAGTTATTTACCGTGTAAAATCCAATGCTAAGAAGTAGAGTTCTGAGCAGGACTTCTGCCATGTGTAGAGGGTCATGTGGTTCACCAGCGCCAGAAACAGAAAAAGGCTGGGCTGACACGGCGGGTGCCAGAGGGAGTCCCAGGGCATTCAACTCCCCAAAACTGCTGTACCCAAGTAAAGATGCTATGTGGCTTTGGTCCTGAAGGCTGCTGAGAACCATGTCTAGTTGAAGACGCTTTAAAACAGACAACACTACATGAAGTCAAGCGCAATTAACACACACTGAACATTTGAACAATACATTACCAACCTGTCCTTTAGACAGATTGTTCAAACTATGTGGGCCCTGAGGAAGAAGTGATAGCAGGAGCTCTGTTCTCTCTCTAAGTGGAGGTAGCAGTAAAGATGCCCCAATGGAAAGTGTATTGAGGACAGCCTATTGAGAAACATAGAAAGACAAACTGTATAATATTTGAAAAAAATATAATCTACTTTTCTTTTTTGAGTCAAGTCGCAAGTTTCACCTGCTGTATCTCATCGGGCATATTGGTATCTATGAGTCTGAACAGGAGATTACGGAGAGGCCTGCTCTGAGCGCCCAAAACAATTGCACCAGTGCCACCCGCATTTGCCAAGGACAAGTGGACAGACAACAGCTTCATGCACAGCAAAAGGAATTGATGATGATCTCTGAGTGTACAAAGAGACCAAAAGAAGTGGGTTAATGATTAGAAAGATATAGAGGGGTTAGTAAATAGGCTTTCACTTATGTAGAAAGTCTTAACAATTTACTAAACAAGACCAGAAAAATAAGCATACCCTTTTGATAAGAATGGGGCGGGCGGTGTATCGTTCTCAATACCATCACAGTAATTTTCAAGGAAGTTGCGCAGATAAACAAACGTACTCTCCTCTAGATCGACACAAAAGGGTCTGTGCCATGCCACCAACTGCCTGGAAATAGAACATAATATGATGGAAGCTGAATAGACAAATAGGGAAAGGTGATTATATGAAGATGAAATACCTATCTGTTGGTACTGCTGTCCAAGCCAAGCTATGAGAAGTCCCAGCTGTTATTTGTTGTATTGGCACCCCCTCCAAACCAAGCACTTTCTTGGGTTTAGTAATAGGTGTGGAAGTGTGGCCTTGTCCACACTGGCCCATTGTGTTGTTTCCCCATGCATAGACTTCATTTTCTGTAGGCATACAATGATATTTAAATATATATATATATCACACAATCTAGCATAACATAAATGTGCCACATTTTTTTACCATGGGAAAGTGCAAGGCAGTGACTATCTCCACAAGAGATATCAATTATTTTGGTGATACTCAAGTCCTCTATGAACCTGGGGCGCAGAGAGGTTGTTTCAGAAGAACCACATCCGAGGCAAGAGCCACAGCCCCATGCAAACACCTCATGTACAGAAGACACAGGAAAAAAATTATTATTTTCAATGGCAAAATAGTAATAGTGCTTCCTTAGACACCAACACCATTTAGATACTTATATTTGTGCTATGCACCACTCCAAGTTTTAACCTTGATAACTGTTTTGGAAACCCACATGACAAACCTCACCTGGCCAGCAGAGGTAAGGGCTAGAGATGACTGGCTGCCTGCGCATACTTTTCTGATGATAAACCCTTGCAGGGCTTCGATGACCTTGGGTCGATACACACGGTTGGTGTCGCCATGACCTAGTTTGCCTACAACAGGGAGTCATTTTATGTGGCATTGTAAGGACAAACTAGCTCAACAAACATAACTGCTATAGACTATATACCATTATCCCCTCCTCCAAATGACCACACGGAGCGTCCATCTTGTGCCACTGCAATGGTGTGAGAGCTGCCACAGGCCACTTGTCCTACACTGCTGATGTCCTTCACCAAAGTGGGAATATTTCGACTTTGACTATCACTATGACCTGAACAGAGAAATCTTGTTAACACATAATTCTATTTTTTGGGTAAGCAATGATAAATTTAACCTTATACCTAGTCTCCCAAAATCTCCTTCTCCCCAAGTATAAAGCTCTCCATCACAAGTCACAGCGGCACTGTGTCTGTAACCAGCAGACACACAGACCACCACCTGACAAGCATAAAAAAATTACACATTTTTTTCCACAGTACATTTATACATGATAAATAAAACATATCTACCTTGCCGACCAGTGGCCCTTGGATAATTTTTGGATATTTCTGCGTTGCACTGTTTCCATGACCTAGTTTTCCATACTCTCCATCACCCCAGCTAAAGACCTGAAAGTTAAAATGTTATGGAAAATTCATTTGAATGTTATTTATTTGAACTTATTTGAATTTTTCATACCTCGCCTTCTATGGTAATGGCTAAGGTATGGCCATCAGAGCCCTTAGAAGATGACACTTTCTTCATGTTTCTGTGGGGTTCCAGCACAAGTTTCTTGGGAATGGACTGGTTGTTGGAGTCTCCCAATCCCAAACGTCCATAACTTCCTTTGCCACAAGCTTTCACTGATCCATCCTCAGACACTGAAAAGGTGCAGTACTGACCGGCTTCAATCTGCACATGATTTAATGTGTTTTTATAATTGTAAACACATAAGTGGTTATGTGATCATGCCCTTACTGAAAGCCATACCATTTGAGCATCACTGAAGCCCTGTGTTAGTTTAGGTAGCAGGATTTTCTCCAGAGTTCCTTCTGCAAGCTGATGGCTGCTGTTACTGCCCCACACATACACCATGACAGTGTCATTGTCTGTACTCTGCATCGTATCGTTGTTACAAGAGCACAGGCAGAAGGATGCCAGATTACAAACCTGTTAAAAGGGAAAAAAGATGAGTTTTCAGTTGGTTTTATACTGATGTGATTCTTTAGTTTAGTGATTCTCACCTCCTCAAAGAGACAGAGGGCTGCTTGTGAAAGATGACAAAAACCTTCTGGATCTCTCTTTAGCACTTGAGTATTGACACAGTCACCTCGTATACCCTTGGAGATTAAAGCTATATTTAGTATGCTTTATTCATAGTTCATTACAAAAACCTCATTTTTGACACAAAATGTCAAACCTACTTTCATACCAGTAGGTTTGTCAACATTATTATAAGTTACAATATTGATAACTCAAAAATAATCAAAATTATTAACAAAAAATCAGGTTAGGTTTTTTTTCTTTATAATGGCCGTTTATGTCACATTAACTATATTTTATCATTCATGATAATTGATTATTATTCATTCATTTTTAATTAAAAAAGCAAGGTTTATCTCTATATCTTTATCTTTAGATCAATCTAAAACTGTTCAGGAAAGCTAATTTTGTCCTGTTTTTTTTTTCCTTTTTTCTTTTCAATATTTGTTAAAATGAGTATCTTATTTCAACACTAGTTTTAGAATCAATTAGTATCAGATACTTTGGAAAACCCTGAAAACTATATATAGCCTAGAGAGAAGTACAAGTAAATAGCATGTTCATAGGCTGAAGGGCAGATTAACCTGTCCCGTTAAGTCATTCCAAGCATTCTCCTCTCTGCTGGTGTCCATGTAAATATATAAACAATCCTAATAAAATACTTTGTCAAAATAAAAATTTGGTTGACTTGAATACCATCAACTAAGACTAAAGGCCTACAACCGTAATAATCTTAACACTAAAAATGATATTGTGACATCCCTACATACCAGTTAAATGTTCAAATCAGAAATAGACATACGGAAAACTGCCTCATCTGAAGGAGAGTTTGATGGATGACATCAAATCCCACACTGACAGACTGCTGGAAGTCACAGGCAAAGCTGGACTGAGAAGCTGCCAGCGCCACTTCCACCCACTCCAGCAGGTATCTGAGGGAGCCTCTCTGCATGGCCAGGCCCAGCAGCAGCTCCAGGGAAAGTCTCCTGCCCGTTACGTCCGCACCACCTGCTCCAATACTAACGGAGGTCTTCTTCAGGAAGTCACCAACCTGCCCAAGACAGTCCAGTCCCACAGTGGGAATCTTGTTCTCATTGGACAGAGACAGGGGAGGAAGTGAGGCCAACACAGAGGAAGCTGTAGAGAGCACATCATTACACAGCATGGACTCAGGGTGCACAGAGGCAGCAAATCTCCAGTTCTGCTGCAACAATGAGAACAGCAGGCTCAAACCTGTCCGCACTCCCATCTCAATCAAAACGTCTGTGCCCAATTTGACTTTACATATCCCAGGGGTGTGGGACGGCTCTGAGGCCAGCTCCACTTGTCCATTTTGAGGCCCATTGTCTGAAGCCTGAGAGGGCAGCTGTGTCCGAAATTTGTCATGATATTTACTGTGAAGCGCGTAGAAGATTCGTTGTAAAACTACCAGCCTGTGCTGGAGACCAGAGTTGTAGGAGGTTTGCGTCAGCATACGGTGTGTCAGCCATCGTTGGCTGTGAAGCAGAGATGACAAATACTCTTCCTTCTCCACTGAGGCACAAGACTCACATTCAAAGTCTGGCAGTCGTGGTCCAATAAGTTCTTGAATAGGTGGGGCTAGTGTCACCACTTCCTTGTTGTGAAGCAGTTTATTGTAAAGTGCAGATGCCCCATTCCGACTGGCTGTCTGTGTACTGTCCTCCGTGGCCCAGGAACTGTTGAAATGCTCCTGCCACTTCAGCAACAAAGGGTTCTGCCCCGGCATCATGACTGGACATTATAAACATGTACATATGAACCTGGAAAGTGAGCAAAAAATACATATATAACAATTGGAAACAAACTAGGTTCTTAATTATTAAATTATGAGCATTTGACAAATTAACATCAGATATGTCTCAACACAGCTTTTTTTCCCCCAAGATGGTGTCAACTAAGTTTCTCCTCCCTGTCCACACTTCCCAAGAAAACTGTAAAACTGGGCTAGCCACTATCTGTGAATCCCATAAATCTATTGCACTTATACCTTTCTGAACATAAAATAACTAAAGTGTGCTTACTCTTATGCACAGAGAACTAGAGTAAAGAGTCATTCATATGTTCATATGCCTGTCAGAATGCAGTTGTTATGGCCAAGAGGATCACCTGATGCCCTGACATATGATACAGTTCCATGCAGAGGCCAATGAGGGCCACAGTTTGTTTGACTGCTCCACTTATATGCACATTAAAAGGGCACCATGCTACTTTTCCAGCTTGTCTCCATGTAAATGTTATTGATATGCCTATTATGTTCCAAGGCATGGCATTTAACTTTACCATCTCTGTGGAAACAAGTGGTGACTTGAGCCGGCCAAGCTACTGATCAGATCTGTGGAGAGGTGAGCCTGCTCAGTGTTTTTCAAAGTATGTCTGAGCAATTAAACATTTTGGAAAAATTGATGAGTATCATTTTGTGGAACATTTCACCCAAAGCAATAATATCTCCATGAAGGGACAAGCAGGTGGACCCTTCGCCAGAGAAAAGTTACATAGTATTACAAGTACTATTAGGCATATTTCAATTTAATTATTAATTTTTAAAAAGTACTTAGGATAGGACATGTGTGAGTCAGAGTAGCACCACTTCTTGTTGGCCTGGGGGCAGAGGAGGCTATATGGTTTCCAGTCTCTCCAAAAATAACACCAAACATTGATATACAGAAGAGCTTCGTCTGACAGTGACACTTTTAAGCAACCACAGCTAAAATAGGAATTTTGCAATCAAAAGTAGCTGCCCCTGTCTTGTTTACAATCAAGATAGGATGTTTATCTTCCAGCTGTGATAATGGAGTACTCATCATATTATTTCACAGACATGAGAACAGTTTGAATGTGTGGGATTGTGGTGTCTGTGATCTGTTGCTCTTGATGTGGCTCTGTCCTCTGCTGTAAAACAGGAACCTGCTGTATGACTTAAGTATTTTAATCTTTTCCAGTACAAATAAATACAGTTAAAAGCAATAATGCACCACCACACTAGAACTGGACTATGCCTCTGTGAAAGACAGCTCCATCTCCACAGGATGTAAGCAAGATGATCATTTAATGTAGGCCTTGCCAAATAAGTGCTTGGTAAATGGTGCTTCTGTGGAGGACTACATATAATTTACAATGCAACGCATTCTATGTTATTTAAAAGAATAGCACAACTAGTTCAGCAAGGAATGTCAGCTACAATGTCACATATCCTCGATGTCTCCATCCTTCCTCATAGCATCTCGATATTATTGTAAGCGTTTTCATGAGAGCTCTGTGCTGTATCACGTCTTTGTGTCATTTTAAACTACATTGACGCTAGCCCCAAAATAAATCAATAGTACAGGCTGTGTCGTGAGTGACATTCACAAACACCGGCAGTCTGATTATTATTGTGCTGCTGCGGTGACAGCTGAGCTAACGCAGGCTGCAGAGCAGAGCTAGTCCGCTCCATGTCAAACACGACCAAGCCCCTCGCGTCCAAACCTGTCAAACACTAAACAAACTGGTGCTAGTGACATTCAAATCAGGCCATTATGTAGCATCATGTGTGTCAATAGAGCTGTCAGGGGCGTGTGCGTTACCTTGGCAGTAAAGTCCAGCCGGATAGATCATGTTTTGCGCTACCTTTGCTGTCCCAATGAGGTCTCCCTTGGACGAAAAATCAGTCCAGCCCTGGTCCAACCTTCTCCTGTTTCAGCTGCTGCTTATTCTGCGGCTCGGAGGGGCCCAAGCAAAGCTCCGACAGTGATATTACATTACTGCCCCCTGTGTCGAGGAAGGCGAAGTGCCATTTGCAGCATCATGACCACAAAGTAGCCTCTACACCCGCTGCCAAATTGAAAACCAGGCCTTACTTTTCATAGTGCCTTTAGTGGTCCTTGTGAACTATAGGATAACTAACTTTAAACGTGGAAAATTTTAGAAATATTGATATTGTTAACCCTGTGTACCCTGTTTACGATAATCTGGCAGCATGTTTTGTGATGCCAGAGCAGTAAATTAGTGTGTTGTATCCTGTTTGTTTGCATCCGTTCCTAGGAAGTTGTGGTCCACACTCTGGGCCTAAACCTGGATTGTCAGAGGTTAGTCACGAGGTTTGGGGGTTCCGTTACTCAAAAAACAAACCCAAGCAAACTTGTGACATTAGGTCACACACCAATTTCAATTCCTGGATGGAGTTAATCCCACTTCCAAGCCGGATTTCTAAAAAAGGGACTGACTAGCAAAAGCACGACAACACCGGATTGAGGAAATTGACAAGGGCAAGCCATGCTCAAAACAAAGTTGTTGGATGCTGATAACCAGAGTCTAACCTGATGCGCTACAGATCACTTCACCCAAGTCTTCCAGAGGCATTCGGTGTCTTTCTCAGCCAGGCTTCATCCCAAAGACATCAAGCATCCCTGTCTCCAATCGGCCCAGGCATGTCTGTCCTGCTGATCACGGTCATATCCTCACTCGTGGTGCGAGATGCTGAAGCGTGGGGCGTCAATGTGAAGTACGCGGTGAACTGTCCGGACAAATGCAACCCATCTGCGTGCGGGACGCAGCTCTGCGCACGGACCGTCCTGGATGACTGCGGATGTTGCCAAGTCTGTGCTGCCGGCAGAGGCGAGCACTGCTACCGCACAGTGTCTGGGATGCACGGGGTGAAGTGTGGACCTGGCTTATTCTGCGAGTTTTACAAGGATGAAGATGATTATGGAGATGAATATGGAGTCTGCAAAGGTGCGTGCCACACAGTGTTGTAGTCGATCTGGTGTGCTGCAGTTAGAGTGGGCTCTTGTTGCTATATGGGCTGTTCCTAATGTGTCTTCAAACATTAGAAAAGCCTACTGTATTTTAATGGCATAGTATGTCCAATCACTTGTCAAGTGACAAAGCATTATTTCTCACTGGATCCCATGAAAGAAACAGATTTCTGATATCACGGGTCTGTCTGTAATGTCAAAAAGAACGCAGCATCTGTTCTAATGTTGTTTCTTCTTTTTTCAGACTGCCTCTTTGGAACTTATGGGGTTGAATGCCGCAAGACATGTAACTGCAAGGGGGGCATCTGTGACCGAGAGACAGGAGCATGTCTCACTCTCCGGTTCTTTGGCAAACTTGCCAACAAGCTCAAACCTGAATTTCAAGGTACATTTTTAAAGTGTTCAATGCAAATTAAGTAATTACAAACACTGGCTGTATAAATTACAAGCCTACTGAATCTCAGTCCCTCTTATAACTTAAGAGGGACTTATAACTCTAAACTTATAACTCTAAATGCTTTGTCAATTTAAATTGGACATTTAATTTTAATATTTGTTTAAATAGAGATTAGGACTGATAAGCATCTCATCTTGATTTAAGCAGAGGTCGGGTCCGGTGAATTGAGCACTCCGCAGAACACAGTGCAGCACTCAGTCAAAGCTCCCAAGTGGATCAACCCTCGCTGACCAGCACTGACCCAACTGGACTCACCAGTGTAAATGTAGCATTAACTTATGAATCATCTGAATATGTGTTTTATTCACTATATATACAATGCGTTCTCTTGTTTTACAATGTTTTATTTTTTCCCTCTGCTATGACTGCATTTTGAAAGAGATATTTTAAAACAGAGTTTTACGTGGAAAAAAGAAGCAGTCTTCAGCACAAACTCATCTAAATATAAAATGTGTGTATGTAATTAAAACGTGCATCCTTTGAATAAAACACAGTTATCATTATTGCTTTGTATATTGATTTAGTACACGTGTCCTTATAGTTTACAAATACCATGAATAAACGGGTCTTCATAAACAGTTCTAAAGCAAATGCACTATACACAGCATGAGTGTGTTCATATCATGAGCATCATCAGATCATGATGTTGGTTATTTTGGGCTTGTACATCTGACCACCATTACACCACTTAATGAAGAAATCAATCAATCAACAAATACACTTCTATTTGTTGATATGCAACCATATTGCTCAATCATTACCTTTATTTGTTGCACAGTCAGTTAAAAAACATCACAATGTTGAACCTTAAATTTATTCAGTTGGGTTAAAAATTCCCAATTTAATCTTGTGGCAACAACAACAACAATATTGTCCCTGTGTGTTTTTAATCAATCATGTATTTATATAATGAAGAAAATATCTGCATTAAAAAGCAAACCAAAGAATTTTCGGCTGCACCTCAACCTGCCTTTGGGGCTCAAATTTGATCAAGTTGTTCAGTATTAATGGCTGTGAATCTGAAGTGCTCTGTAATATAACACAGGCATGGGAGTAGTTCTCACCTTTGACTCTTGACTTGTACAAAAGAGTTTTCCAGCATTCGGCTTGTTTATTTCCCATGCTTCCTGACACCTGTGAAAATGGCCCTTTTTCCTGTTGTTGTTGTGTCTGCTCTGGACAAGAATGTCAAAAACACAAATTCCTTTTTCTCTTGATGTGAACATACATCACAAGACACATATAGAAAATGAAAGTAAAATGCAAATATTGTCAAAGTTTGATAACTGATTATTTAAAAAGTGATGACATGTTTCCACAGAGACATTAACAACATCCACATTGGGTCCCCAGTGCCTCAGTAGGACAGGTATGGGGCTAATGTGATGTTTGGACACACTCAGACTCAAGTGTTCCTCTGATTCCCTGAGAACAGCATGTTGAGGCCTTGCGACTAAACAAAAGACCGGTGAAAACAACAGGAAAGAGTTGGTGAGAAATGCCCTTTATCTGAGTCCCTGAACACGTCACTGCTGCCTCTGAAGAAACAAAGCTATAGTAAAAATAATTCTCAATACTAACAGTAAAAACTCTCAAACTTCAACAATCAGAAATTATTATAGACTCTGACTGCAACGTGTTTATTGAGAAAGGAAACGATTTATGTGAATCTTGTTTTCTAATCTGATGCAGTCAAATTTGACGCGATGAAGCTTGATTTAATTTGGCTGGTTTGATTTAGAATATGCATGTGTATTCATAAGTCACGTGATTACAATGGACAAACAAGATTAAACTAATGCATGCATTTTTTAATGTGAAATATGTGCAGAAAACTGAAACATGACTGGAAATAGCACAATTGAGATGATTTGATAAACAGCAATAAGCAGTAAGAAGCACAAACACGCTTTAGTGATGAAGTTCTCATATCTAACACAAGAGGGCACCAGTGTATAAAAGAAATATAATGACTTCTCTGACTACGCTGCAGTGATATATAACAGTACAGCTCATTAAATGTGAAAATTGTGTGCAAAGGTAATAAACAATTACATATTGGGAACGTAAGTATAGGACAAAAGGAGTCCATTTGTTACTTAATGAAAATAAATAAATAAAGAATAAAAACAAGAAAAGAGTACAAGAGAACATATACAATGAACTATGATTTACTTTTTTGTAAAGTTTTGTAGATGTTGAATTTTTCCACAGACAGTTTTTTGTCTCTACTAGGAGTCATAGGGCCATGGGAACAGCACAGTTGCACAGAGCGTCTTTCTCCCAAGGGTGTCTTCTATGGAGACATCCTTTCTAATCTTACACTTATCCTCTCTCACATCAAGTCCCAGGGAACATGGACACATGCTTTGTTTACTCATGATGACCACTTCTCATGTTGCAAGGTCACACGCCTATGTTCTGTGTTTCATCTCTCACAAATATAATAAAACATGCTGAAGGATGTCTGTGGACAGATGGCCTGCCATGGTATCCACAATGTATCATGTGGAGATTTAACATGTTTCAGTCATCACAAAAATCTATTTAAATCAACAATCAACAATTAGAGCAATTACAGAAAGAATATTAGCAATCCCCCAATCATTACTTGCAATTTTGTTTTGGACCTAAGGAATTGTAGAGTTAGTAAGAATTGCTTGGGTTTTAATGGTCTAAGTCACAAACAGCAGACACTTTGTCTGAACTTCCCGATGAACTTAAGACAAAGTCTGGGTGTAACTATTTTTTAAAATAAATGAATAAAATGTTTGACATGGCAATTTCATTTTCAGGTCTAGAATAACATTAGTAAAAATAATTGTGTAACTTATGTCTGAATTATTGAGGTAAAGTAAACGGATCAAAGTATTATAAAGGTAAAATGTACAGTGATGCTGAATCCCGTTTGTAGATATCATCACTTTATCATCAACAGTCCCATTGTTAATAGTTTTTGGATAGTCTTCAGAAAGGAGTTATAGCCACCTCTAAATAAGGCTGGATCAACACGTTTTTTGTGTTGATCCAAAAGGCTGTAGCATAGGCTAAAATTATTAAATAACTGTAGTTGTTCATATTCCTACTGACAATAGCCCAGTCTATATAAGTTAGACAACACATTTCACTAAAGCTGTTGCGAACATGATTATATTCAACACTTTACAAAACATTTTGCCTATTTATTCCCAGTTTATCCGTTTGTGTAATGCTTATAATTTTACTGAGCGGTTGGACATGGGCAGTAAATATGATAAAGAGAAGGTGGTCATTCTCAAACTGTTATCTAGCAACCATTTCAAAAACAAGGGCTAAACTCATTAAAAAGTACACAATAGTTAAACTGTCAAAATAAATGTGTCAGTTGTCTGTTAATTGTATTCAAGGCATGTCACGTTTTGATGACACAGAGATTCCGTTTTAACTGCAACTTCCCAAATTTAAAATGACACCCTCGCACCATAAGTCACAGGTCTAATTACAAAATCATGAGACTGTCATATTGACTTTAACTGCTACAAGTAGAGCATCTGAAAGAAGGCATATAATGCTTTTTTCAGGTATTTAGTAGCCTATAACTAGATTATTGTTTGACATTTTGTTAATTGAACGCCACCATAAATATAGCCTACAGTACAACTTAATAGAAAGGTCTATTGACTTTGAGTTCCAAACTGCCCCAGCCTCTTCATAGTGCAAGCAGCAGATTTAAATTTAGCATATCGGTTTCTTTTTTTTTTCTTTTTTTATGACCATGTGATAATAACCGCAAGTAGTAAATACAGAGCAATTGGTGAAAATAGAGCATTCTGAGCATTCAAGCCTCAAATGCAAGACAAAGCAGGGCTACTCAAGCGTGTATGCATTAATTGCCTGTGTCTAATGAGGGAGTAGTGCTATAACACCGTGGTGAAGTTGTTTGGATATTGGATATTCGACACATTCGCTCTCACGGGCAGCACTACATGAGAGTGCCGAACGCGATGCATTGGTCGCGGCTTGTGTTCGCTAGACTTGTCGGCAAATGTTCCGGGTGGTATTTAGGGACCGACAATAAATTACCGCGTATGGACAAAACCATAAAAAATTCATTGAAAAATAATTACGCATAATTCTACATGATGAGGAGGATGGGGTACAGCAATTGCTTTTTCTTGAATATGCATTTTCAGTTTTTTGAAAAAACATTTTCATTACAAAAATGAGTTTTTTCCTTCAATAGCGTTTTTGTTTTGTGACCCATTCACTCCAAAAGGATGCAGAATAATTCTACATGAGGAAGAGGATGGGGTACGTCAATTGCTTTTTCTTGAATATGCATTTTCAGTTTTTTAAAAAACATTTTCATTACAAAAATAAGGTTTTCTTCAATAGCTTTTAGGTTTTGTGACCCATTGACTCCAAAATGGTGCAGAATAATTCTACATGATGAGGAGGATGGGGTACGCCAATTGCTTTTTCTTGAATATGCATTTTCAGTTTTAAAAAAAAAAACATTTTCATTACAAAAATAAGGTTTTTCTTCAATAGCTTTTAGGTTTTGTGACCCATTCACTCCAAAATGATGCAGAATAATTCTACATGAGGAAGAGGATGGGGTACGCCAATTGCTTTTTCTTGAATATGCATTTTCAGTAAAAAAAAAAAAAAAAAAAAACATTTTCATTACAAAAATAAGGTTTTTCTTCAATAGCTTTTAGGTTTTGTGACCCATTCACTCCAAAATGATGCAGAATAATTCTAGATGATGAGGAGGATGAGGTACGGCAATTGATTTTTCCTGAAAATGCATTTTCAGTTTTTTAAAAAAACATTTTCATTACAAAAATAAGGTTTTTCTTCAATAGCGTTTTTGTTTTGTGACCCATTCACTCCAAAATGATGCAGATTAATTCTACATGACGAGGAGGATGGGGTACAGCAATTGATTTTTCTTCAATATGCATTTTCAGTTTTTTAAAAAACATTTTAGTTACAAAAATAAGGTTTTCTTCAATAGCTTTTAGGTTTTGTGACCCATTCACTCCATAATGATGCAGAATAATTCTACATGAGGAAGAGGATGGGGTACGGCAATTGCTTTTTCTTGAATATGCATTTTCATTTTTTTGAAAAAAAAAACACATTTTCATTACAAAAATAAGGTTTTTCTTCAATAGCTTTTAGGTTTTACGACCCATTCACTCCAAAATGATGCAGAATAATTCTACATGATGAGGAGGATGGGGTACAGCAATTGATTTTTCTTGAATATGCATTTTCAGTTTTTTAAAAAACATTTTCGTTTAAAATTTAAGGTTTTCTTCGATAGCTTTTAGGTTTTGTGACCCATTCACTCCAAAATGATGCAGAATAATTCTAGATGATGAGGAGGATGAGGTACGGCAATTGATTTTTCCTGAAAATGCATTTTCAGTTTTTTAAAAAAACATTTTCATTACAAAAATAAGGTTTTTCTTCAATAGCTTTTAGGTTTTGTGACCCATTGACTCCAAAATGATGCAGAATAATTCTACATGATGAGGAGGATGGGTACAGCAATTGCTTTTCTTGAATATGCATTTTCAGTTTTTAAAAACATTTTCATTACAAAAATAAGGTTTTCTTCAGGAAAAATCAATTGCCGTACCCCATCCTCCTCATCATCTAGAATTATTCTGCATCATTTTGTAGTCAATGGGTCACAAAACCTAAAAGCTATTGAAGAAAAACATTATTTTTGTAATGAAAATGTTTTTTAAAAAACTGAAAATGCATTTTCAGGAAAAATCAATTGCCGTACCTCATCCTCTTCCTCATGTAGAATTATTCTGCATCATTTTGGAGTGAATGGGTCACAAAACCTAAAAGCTATTGAAGAAAAACCTTATTTTTGTAATTAAAATGTTTTTAAAAAAAATGAAAATGAATTTTAAGTAAAAATCAATAGCGGTACCCCATCCTCCTCATCATCTAGAATTATTCTGCATCATTTTGGAGTGAATGGGTCACAAAACCTAAAAGCTTTTGAAGAAAAACCTTATTTTTGTAATGAAAATGTTTTTAAAAAAACTGAAAATGCATATTCAAGAAAAAGCAATTGCTGTACCCCATCCTCCTCATCATGTAGAATTATTCTGCATCATTTTGGAGTCAATGGGTCACAAAACCTAAAAGCTATTGAAGAAAACCTTATTTTTGTAATGAAAATGTTTTTAAAAAAACTGAAAATGCATATTCAAGAAAAAGCAATTGCCGTACCCCATCCTCCTCATCATGTAGAATTATTCTGCATCATTTTGGAGTCAATGGGTCACAAAACCTAAAAGCTATTGAAGAAAAACCTTATTTTTGTAATGAAAATGTTTTTTAAAAAACTGAAAATGCATATTGACGAAAAATCAATTGCCGTACCCCATCCTCCTCATCATCTAGAATTATTCTGCATCATTTTGGAGTCAATGGGTCACAAAACCTAAAAGCTATTGAAGAAAACCTTATTTTTGTAATGAAAATGTTTTTAAAAAAACTGAAAATGCATATTCAAGAAAAATCAATTGCCGTACCCCATCCTCCTCATCATGTAGAATTATTCTGCATCATTTTGGAGTCAATGGGTCACAAAACCTAAAAACTATTGAAGAAAAACCTTATTTTTGTAATGAAAATGTTTTTTAAAAAACTGAAAATGCATTTTCAGGAAAAATCAATTGCCGTACCTCATCCTCCTCATCATCTAGAATTATTCTGCATCATTTTGGAGTCAATGGGTCACAAAACCTAAAAGCTATTGAAGAAAACCTTATTTTTGTAATGAAAATGTTTTTTAAAAAACTGAAAATGCATATTCAAGAAAAAGTAATTGCTGTACCCCATCCTCCTCATAATGTAGAATTATTCTGCATCATTTTGGAGTGACTGGGTCATAAAACCTAAAAGCTATTGAAGAAAACCTTAAATTTTAAACGAAAATGTTTTTTAAAAAACTGAAAATGCATATTCAAGAAAAATGTATTGCTGTACCCCATCCTCCTCATCATCTAGAATTATGCTTAATTATTTTTCAATTAATTTTTTATGGTTTTGTCCATACGCGGTAATTTATTGTCGGTCCCTAAATACCACCCGGAACATTTGCCGACAAGTCTAGCGAACACAAGCCGCGTCCAGTGCATCGCGTTCGGCACTCTCATGTAGTGCTGCCCGTGAGAGCGAATGTGTCGAATATCCAATATCCAAACAACTTCACCACGGTTGCTATAACATGGTCAAACCCCCAACAATGTCAGATTTACAAAGGCTACCATATCGATATGGGGATCCCCTTTAAACTCCAATTCCACTGCAGATCACTGCATCCAATCACAGCCAACTCAAGTCCGGCAAACTACACGACCTGTCCTCTGGTGTGTGTACAGCTGGATCAACACCAGAGTGAAGACAGTCTTGGTATTTGTAGAGTCTCAACCTGAAGTCATCCTTTATTTGTTCCCTCTTAGTTTAACGACATCATAGTATCCTAGTAGGCCATATTGTCGCTATGTGTCATCCCTGAAGGGCAGCGCTCACTACTGACAAAATCACAATGCAAACAAAATCTACCAACTTCACCTCGGTATAAAAGCTGCAGGGAAGTTTGTGCGCTAGAACACGGTGTCCCAGCAGGGACTGACAACGGAGTCGGCTTCAATTCTATAAAACAGGGGTGAGAGACTTGCCCTTGTCACAGACCTCCTTAAAACAAACCCTTTCCCCTTTTCCCTGTCCTGTCATTCTAAAGCTGCGGGGTGAACTACATGTGGGTGTGCATGTGTCTGGGCGGGCTCCACAGACCCACCATGAGCTACATTTGTTGACTGTGCTATTCCCTCGTTTTCTGTCGTGGCTGCCTCCGTATAGGCTACAGATGGTGTGAGGAGTCAGGGGAAAGTGACCGGCTCTGATTCCGTGCGCTGTATTCACAGTCCGTCAGATCAACAGAAGGAGGAGGATATCGCTGAGGCGCACTCTGGGATTGCTCTCGTGGCGGCTTTAAACCGTTGGATTCCTTGAGGAATTTGGCAGAATTGAGGCAGGTAAGGGGTTTGATGTTACTACAGAGCCCTTTAATACACATTATGGCTAACAAAGACAAGATGCTGTGGCAGGTTTTCATGGCACCTGTGTAGCTGTCTGTAGTAGATCATGCTGGCATCCTGCAGGTGATACAGACACAGGCAGGCGATTTTACAACTACTTTGTTGGATAAAGGACTGGTATTGAGTCTGTTGGATTAACATAGTAGCTACAAAAATCAAATCAACTACTTTCAAACTATTTTTAAACCCTATCATATTGAGCCAAGACTATTCTAGAGTAGTAAATGCATGAGTACAGTAGGCCTGTGCTTATTCATTTGGCCGGACCACATCCCAGAAACACAGCCTACTCTGGCTGTAAACAGAGAAGGAGATGTATTAATATCTGGATTTACACTGTGGTCCAGTTTTGCATGGTGATTTCCAGTAGCAAATGAACAAGAATACCACGTTTCACCCAGTTAGCCATTGTCTTGTGAATTAATGAAAAAGCTGTAATGAAAGATGGGAAAGCTAATACGGCACAAGAGGAGGTAGGAGGCTGGACAGACTGTGACCACTCTGTGCCAGAAATGTCCCCAGTGCACAGGGTGCGCTGCTGGAAAGCCCAGGGATCAGGTTCCTCCTGTCAGCTGCTGCACCCAATGGGTCCAGGTTTAACTCACTCAGATCTTTGCATTTGACTGGGATTACGTGGGTAAAATTACTCTGAACACATTACTTTGACAGATATCAGTATTATGAGAAAACCTTGTGATCTACAAAAGCACATGGACCTTTTGTCACCACGCATCTTATAAAAGATAATTCTGTGACCCTTAGTCTTGTGGAGTATAATTCTTTAATGCAGTGATAGCAAATATATTCATTACTCACTGAGGAGTGGGATGGTTCTGTAACTTTTTCAACTGCAGCTGCAAGAGCCCTTCCTCTTTCACATCCTCTCTTTAACACAGCTTGGGGCATAGACTTTTCTACCCTATGAACAAAACAGTTCACTCTGTGTGCAGCCATCCTTGTAATGATGGTTATATTTGTCATTAACACGTGTGGGTCACGTTAGCCCTGCTGTGGACAACAACACTGGACAGAAATGTGAAGTTCAAGTTTTCTCTGTATGTTGCCTTCATCTGGACATACATTATACTTGTGGAAGCAGAAAGCAGATGAACAAAGCTAACTTTCTCATCACTCTTTGATCTTCTTGACACGCATGAAGGGCCACAGCATAACAAGGCCAGGTGGGTTCAATTAACTGTCAACATGCCAGCTTGTGTTTATGAGAAAAGAGCCCCTTTTCCACTTGTCTAAAGGGGGCAACCGGCTCAGGAGGAAATGCTTTCCCTTTTCATTTAAAAAAGTTTTCGTTTTCTGTGTCTAGTGAGTCTATGATTCTTCTCAAGTCCACAGAATAAGAGAGTTGTATCAAAAAAATGTAATTTTATTGACAAAATTATACCATAATGCTAATTAAGAAGTGGCCATTGTTCATTGTATTAGATGCACGTTGACTGGTTGTGGTACAAATACTGCTAAATCACTGCGAGACTGGTCTGATTTTGTAAAATTTAAAGAACATGATGTGTGTACGATTCTTTAAAAGATTAATTGCAAGATAAGGTTTGACATTCAGCACAAAATAGGAAAAAAGTTGTGCGTGAAATCGTAGATCTATGGTTTGTATGGGCACTATGTCTTTATCATGACTGGAGGGTAACAGTTTTCAATACTTTCCCTTAGCGTTTGTTCCCTGCAAAGTTGTGCTAAGGAAGTAATTTCCCAGAGTTGAGCTTCATTTCTCTGTGGATGAGCCTCAGTGGCCCCAATCTCATTCCCTGCAAACAGAGACATGTCAAACACTTCCTCAGGCTCTTTGTAAGCTCACCATTTTCCCATATGGAAAGCAAACGCTGTGGCAGCACCGAAGTATTACTAATGCTGAGACCAAACTCCAGTGCATCGTTTTATATGGCATTAGGAAGTATTAAAAATACTGAGTTTAGTTTAGCATTAACATTGAAGAGGCAGTTTGATACAAAAAGACAAGACTGTGAGTTGTGACCAAGAATAACCAAGATTTTTGCTCAGCGTGTATTTTTAGAGGCAGAAGAGGGTTGAAGAAATGAGACTTGCGCACCTGCACACACAGGTGTTTTATGGGCTTGCTGTCCACAGAGGCTGCTAATGTGCTGAACAGGCAACATGGCTCTGGTGGAGGTTGTTAAGACTTTACTGGAAAGGCATCAGGAGGATACATTATTATAATTATTTATTATCATTGGTTTATGAAGTCGAGACAGTGCTTTATGGCACAGACTGTACATGAGCATCAGAATCAGAAAAGTTTTATTGCCATTGTCAGTGAACACAATTCAACAACTAAGAACAATATAATACTTTTTATTATTATCTTGATAATAGTGGTTGTAAAAAGGTATAGACAATGCTAACATAAGGGCATGCCAAACAAAATATATGTAAGGATAAAAAGTAAATTAAATAAAAGCAATATATTGGAATAGGTTCTGCAACTGATCAAGTGTTTAGAACCACATGCCAATAAAAGCCCAAATCTGTGCAAAATTCTGGATTCAGTGTCATTTTCTGTCAGGTATTCACACTGTCATGACGTTCTGATGGCAAAGGCAAAAAAAAAAAAAGATTCTCTCTGAATATGGTCGGATTGTTGAGCAGCATAAGCAGGGCCTTTTGCAGCGCACCATTTTGAATTACTTAAAAGGTTCTGAGGGTTATGGATCAAAAAAGTCAAGTGGAAGACCAATATAATTACACCAGCACTGAGTTCGTCAAGACACTGAACGATCCTCGACCCAAATTAAGGCTGTTACTGGTGCCGACTGGAGCCCAATAACCATCAGACGACATCTGCGGCTGGAGAGTTTCAAAAACAAAAAACATCTGAAGGGCTTCAAAAACAAACGCCAGAGGCCTGCCACTTGGACTTTACGAGAGAGCACCAAACATGGGACACTGAAAGGTGGAAGAAAGTTTTATTCTCTGATGAGAAAAAGAATGTAGCCTTGATGGTCCTGATGGTTTCCAACGTTACTGGCACGACAAGCAGGTCCACCTGAGATGTTTTCTACACAACACGCTATAATGATCTGGGGTGCTTTCTCCTTCAGTGGAACAATGGAGCTCCAGGTGGTGCAGGTCAAACGGCTGCTGGCTCTGTGCAGATGTTGCAGAGAGCCTCCCTCATGACTGAGGCCCTCGACAATGCTACAGTTCACAAAGCCCCAGGACAAAGGACTTCTTCCAGGACAATAACATCACTCTTTTGGACCATCCTGTGTGTTCCCCTGATCTAAATCCAACTGAGAACCTTTGTGGATGGATGGCAAGGGAAGTTTACAAAAATGCACCACAGTTCCAGATGGTAGATGTCCTTCATGAGGCTGTCTTCACTACTTGGAGAAATATTCCCACTCACCTCTTGGAAATGCTCTCATCAAGCATGCCAGGAACAATTTTTGAAGAGATCAACAATAACTGTGGTGCTATCATTACTGAATACATGTTTGGGACTTTGATTTGAGTTTTGAGGGGGTTTTGGGATTGTTTTTGAGGTGTGGTCCTAAACTTTTGATCAACTGCCTATTTCCGTTTATTCATTCATTCATTCATTCATTTTCTACCGCTTATTCCCGTTAGGGGTCGCGGGTGACTGGAGCCTATCCCAGTGACTTTGGGCCTTAGGCGGGGTACACCCTGGACAGTGGCCAACTCGTCGCAGGGCTAACATAGAGAGACAGACAAGGACAGACAACCATTCACTCTCACTCACTCACATTCACTAGGGACAATTTAGAGTTATCAATTAACCTATACAGTCATGTCTTTGGACGGTGGGAGGAAGCCGGAGAACCCGGAGAGAACCCACGGTAACACGGGGAGGACATGCAGACTCCACCCAGAGAGATCATGTGATGTTGGGGTGGTTCGGAATTCGAGACCACGATGTTGGGGTGGTCTGGGATTCGAACCCCGATCTCCTTGTTGAGAGGCAGAAGCTCTAGCCGCTCTGTCACCGTGCACCCTCTATTTCCGTTTAATTGTTGGTTAATTATTAAATGTTTACTCAAACTTTTTTGTCTCACTCCCATTATAGTATTATTTACATGAATTATTAAAATGATAGGTGCAACGAAGCATTCATAAGTCCAGTGGCAGAGGAAAAGAAAGTTCTGGTGCATTTCCAGTGTAAGAAGACAGCTGTGATCTTACCTGCTTGTCCTCGAGTCCTGTAAATGGAGTGGAATTAGAAGTGTTTGATTCCTATTTCAATTTTAATATATTAAGTAAATTATATATTCTAATTCAAAAATAGCATTCCTTTCTACAAAGCTTAAATAGAGTATGACAAATCTGGTCAAAATCTGGTTTGTAACTTTTACCTATCTTTCAATTAATTACCAAACAGATGTAAGGAAAAGTGCAAACATTGTGCGATGTTCTGGGTCAACTACGACCTTTAAAGACTCTTATTACATTCATGTGGTTTCAAGGTGATATTTTGAGGACTTTTGACCATTTGAAGATTTTGTTTTGAATTGTTAATTGCCATGGCAGTGGTTACATTTTTCATCACTCTGAAGCCAATGATGAGCCTCAGTGCATCCCTAATGTTATTATCCCTGCAGTGGCATTAAGGTGCTCCAACACGGACAATAATAAACACACTACACTAAAATCTGTGAAAGATTATGATACAATACAGTTATTGTCTGTCTGTGCATTGTTGCAGCCGTCAGCGATGATGAGGAATGCTGTAGGCCACATCTGGTCCTCATCTGGACCTGGGGGCTGTGTGAACTCTGCACTCAGCACTCCGTACTCAGAAACAGTGATCTCATAACGGAGTTAAGAGAAGTGCACATTGTAAACTTCACTTAAAGGTGCACTATATAACTTACCTGGTAGTGTGGAGTTTGCTTGTTCTCCCTGTGTCAGCGTAGGTTTCCTCCAGTTTCCCCTACCACTAAAATCATGTACAATAGGCTCCTCCCCTTTGGGGGCAGGATTGTGTTGAAAGAGATTCTGAGTCTCAGTGGGACTATCCTGGTTAAAGAAAGGTCAATAAATAATAAATCTACCTGTCTCTATGGCATCCTTTTTTCTACAACCCAGTTATCTTACCTGCCACAGCCTAAACTTGAATGAACCAAATGATCTGTTCTTAGACCTAACCCTAATCCTAACCTGACCGCATCCGGCCAAGTTACAAGTCAGATCTGTGTTGTGCAACTGGGCTCACAGTAGGGCTGCAAGATTGATCGCAATCAAATCAAAATCACAGTTTGAATGGATACAATTAACAATTAATTCGAAGCACCATCATTTCCTCCGCAAACAACAAAAATATCATATCTCACTCTGCATAAAATATGCCAAACCTGTAATTTAGATCTGTACAAACATTTTATCAGTATTAGTTTTTCAATGCATAACCTTATTTCGGTCTATTTGTCAAAATGTTTAAAATGTGAACTTTTGATTATAAGATTAAGATAAAAATCGCAAAAGAAAATTAAAGTTTAATGCCACACTGTGGAACATTCAAGGCAAAGCAAAAGTATCTCCATGGAGAAAAGTAGGTGATGCATTAGCATTTTAGAGAGGTCTGAAATATGAATTGATTAACTAATACAAGAGAACATTTTTCTTTTACTGTAATTGTGTCTAAAAGAAATATCCCAATAAATAATGTTTTCGGGTTATTAAACTTTGTTTGTGAATATTGCATTTTGAGACAAATAGTAGTATATTTCTTGTCAAAAACCTAATTTACCATTTCTTTTATTACAGATCAAAGTCCAGACGTGATAATGGATGAGCAGTGTTTGCCCCCAGGAGGGGGACAGTCCTGCACACACAGACTGACCCGGGCCAATGTGGTCAGGTGTGGCTGGCTCAGGAAGCAGGGCGGCTTTGTGAAAACCTGGCACAGCCGCTGGTTCGTATTGAGAGGAGACCAGCTCTGTTACTACAAAGATGAAGAGGAGACCAAAACACTGGTAAGATACCACTGCTTACATCAAAGCTGTCTGTTAAGACACTGGTGATGCACTGCTTATGCGTCCTGTTTATACCCCTCACTGTAACGATTTATAAAAGTCTGGGGACAGACGTCTGAAAGCCCCGTTTGATGCACCATTGTTTTTGTTGTATGACTATCTCAAAACCTGCCATTAAGGTTGTCTCTTATACAGTATGTGTCTGTAGCCAGGCAGCATTTACAGAGAATGTTACTCGCCAGCCAGCAGAAGAGACACACTGGCTATCCCAAACAAAGAAAGCTGCCACACAATACTTGGAAATCTAAAAGGCTTCTTGTCTCTGTTCAGGGCTGCAAAATTTAATTACTAAACAATATCTGTACTGTTGATGTAACATATGAACATTACGTGGATAGATTGCCCTCCAGATAGAATAACCCTGCCTCAGTCATGGCTTTGTCACTAAATTCCTTTGTAACCATGCCCCTCTCAGTATTATTGGAAATGTGAACAATGTCATATTTATTCTGCTCATCAAATTTTCCTGCAGTTAAATCAAATCTAATCTGAAAGTCAAGGTCTCATTACTTGAGCTGTAAAGGGCCAGGCAGTGAAGAACACGTCAAACACTACCAAAAGGAAAGAAAGACTGAAATGATCTCATATAAAAAAAATAAAAAAAAAATTTAAACTCTGCTGTATCATATCTCACTGACAGTGAGATGACAGATGGCAGTGAAGCAGTTTGATTGAAGTTTTTATCCAAGGCTTGTCACTCATCTTTGTCTTACACCTTTGCAAAACTTGCAAAACTTTAAGCTTTTAATGCCATGTAGTCTCTTATTAAACACAGCTAACCTATTTTAAGTGTGTGAAATAGAAATTATTTCAGTTTTGAGTCTAGTATAAACACAGCAATTATCTGAGCTTTCACTTTTAATTTTCATTTTGTGAAATATATAAGGATTATTTACATACCGCTGACACTTAATTGGTAATGTAAACTTGTGTTTGTACACTGGACAAATGCAAGCCCAGACTGCAGTAATGATGAGTGGCCTACAACGAAGACCAGACCATACACTTTTGGTGCCGTTATTAAATGTGCACTCATCTGTTTTTTGTTTTTTTTATAATGTAGGACATAATTAACACACACGTACAGTAAAAAATATAGTTGAGATAAAATGAATAGTAAAAAATAAAATTAAAAATCCCCAGAAAGTTGTCCCTCATTATCACGCTTTGTCCCACTTAAATAGAGGTGCTGCTGTCCCAGATTTGGTCTGTTTTCATTTGGTCACCCTAAATGGCCAGCATGAGTGAAAGTTCAGAGCAGTGTCAGTGAACATGTCTGTCTTATACAGGCCAAATGAACGAGAAAAGAAAGTTCCTTCAGTATGTGGAGCAATGAAGTGCACCTCAGCATGCATCCATATTTAGTGGAGCTATTAATTACTGCTCTAACACACTGAAGTCTCCATTTGTTACCTGTCACATGTGCAGACTGCCCTCTCCATGGAAACAAGAACATCTGTTACCCTGGTAACATAGGGAGAAACAAACTATCTCTGATGAGGCAAAATGTACTTAAGTTCAAACTACAGGTGAATTTTACAAACCATAGAGTTGTTGTTGTTGTTGTTGTTGTTGTTGTTGTTGTTGTTGTTGTTGTTGTTGTTGTTGTTGTTGTTGCTGATGTTGTTGTTGTTGTTGTTGTTGCTGACGTTGTTGTTGTTGCTGATGTTGTTGTTGCTGATATTGCTGTTGCTGAGGCTGTTTTTGTTTACTTGGGCCACTTCTATTTAATCCTCCTGAAGTATCCGTTTGACTTGTTTCAGACCCACAGATTGTACTCGATTGTCCTGTACAGTCAAGCTAATACTTTAGTGGGGCGTATGGAATCTTAGGAATGGAATTCTGATAGAGGTGAAAGGTCATTCAAAAGTATGCACGAGTACGGCACGTGTAGGCTCGCGTCAACATGCCATCTGCGTGTCCTAACTAGTCCTGGAGATGTCGGCTGGCACACACTCTCTTCAACTGTGACTGCTTTTAACAAAGTCTGCATTCAGTGAGCGGGAAATTATTGTAATTTAAACCGTCCTTTGAATTGTATCTATTTGAGTGGGTATTTTAAATTTTAATAGGTGTTTTTTTACACGCATTACATTGTTATAAATTATGTTTTAAATTAACTTGCACTAGCATTCAGTGGATTATGATGTGCAAGCCTGAGTAAGTTATGTATAATACCACAAAGGACTTGAGTCTGATGAAACATTCATAAGATGTGACTGAAAACATGAATATCAAGAGAAATAAATAGACTTTTGTTCCTAGACTTTGACCTTGGTGTTTGAGTTTATGAAAATGCCATATTTTCAGCATTAGTTTCTGAGAACAGCACAGTGAGGTGTTGTAACATCCAAAGGGTTGAACAGTGTTTGTCATATTGACGTCACTTAAAACATACAAATGTTTTTTGCATGGACTTTTATCACTCTAAAATACAGTGATAAAAATTTAAATTTTGTTGATGGCACTTTTACAGTAAATATACACTGAATCTATGCATGCTTTTGAAGGGTGACTGCTTGTGTAATAAAACATCACTGATGGATGGAAATGTTCTTATCTAAATTAGGGAACAGCTGCAGCAAGATTTTGCAGGTTGCTCAAACGTTCTGTTGTGCAAGACAAATCTCTTTGAGTGGTATGTGCAGGTGTGCCACTGCTCTGGATAACACTAAGGATTTCAACACTCTTGAGAGGCAACAATGGTCAGATTTATCAGATTAATCATGATTAATAGATTTCTGAAACAATCAATTAATACAGTAAATGATGTCTGGACTATACATAGACTCTTGACACAAAAATAAAAATAACTTTTAAAATAATTAATTTATTTTGTAGTTTTAACTGAAACCCTGCTGTAAATGAATGTTTTTCTTTGTTTTTGGCTTAAAATTTATACTCAATTTGACTAAAGAATCACAAAGTTGCATGCTTTTCACTGAATAATCATTAAGTCCACAGATATATGAATACACAAAATAATCCTGCATCGCTTTATCCCTATATTTTGAAACATGAGCTCAAACACTGATTCTGTTGCTTTGTGCTTAAGAATAAGTTGTGCCAATGTGCCATATACCAAAGATGATCTCATACTCCTTTAAAATAAAAACTCAGAAAACACCCCAAAAATACCCACTCTCCCCCATAGTCTATGGTGTGCTGATTTGTGGCTAAATATAAGTGTGGTTTGGTTTGTCTGCAGAAAACAGTGAGCCGCTGGGAATAGTGTCACTCTGGAAAGAACATTCACACAACTGTGGTTTTACAACAGAGAAGTAACTCAGTTTCAAGCCTTGTTTATGTTCTGTAATGTACATGTCCAAGTGCTGCGTGTTTGATCCCTGTTTTAAAGGGGTCTTGGCGGATGTGTGTCATGGGACCTCCTGTCTGGATGTGGCTCAGTCTAATTAAGGAGAGGCTCACTCAGCGGGACAGAGTAACTCCCTCTGATGCTACTTATGTGCTGCTCCCTTCCTCTAACGACACAACACTGTTTTCATCAACAGCACAAGGCCTCCTTACGAGTGTCTGCTATTGAACTTACACAGTACAGTCAAGGGACCAGTGGTGGCTCAATCGACTTGTATTGATAGTTATACTAATTTTGTGTTTTTATAACCATTTCATCTCAGTGCGTGCGTTGTCCGTAAATCTTCAATTGGCCAGTAAGAAAAGAAAGCTGTAATTTTTTGTAGCATCCTACTAGTCTTCTCACAAACTAAAATTTCAAACCCAATTGTTAAGGAAAAGGTGTGATACTTGATACCAGTTAGGGTACCACATTGTTTGAAAAGTGCAAACTTTTTTTAGTTATTTCTCTAAAATTATTGGTGGCCTTGAGTTGGACACTAGCATATCGGGCGGCAGTAGCTCAGCTGGCAGAGAGAGATTGTCTTCTGATCCGAAGGCCGGGGGTTCAAATCCCGCTCCAGACATAAACATCCTTGATTGAGCGGTCAGATCCACCAACTTGCAGGTTGGTGGTGCATTTGCTCCCTCAGGTGAATACTGTGTCCTTGGGCAAGGCACTTAACTTTGCCCCCAGCGTCTGCGTACTCTGGTGAGTGAATGTGTGAGTGAATGGGTGACTGGTTCCTTGATGTAAAGTGCTTTGAGTGCCTTGAAGGTGGAAAATGACTATATAAAAATATGACCATTTACCATGTGACCAAATACGTCACAATTCACTAAATATTCATGTATATGTGTGTGTATCTTCTAATCTTCGAATTCTCTGTTTTTCAGGGAATTATTTTCTTGCCTGGAAACAAGGTAGCAGAGCATCCTAGCAGCGGAGACGATGGAGGAAAATTTCTATTTGAGGTCATTCCAGGTAAGGAATATGTCTAAATATGAATAGACCAGCTTCTGCAAACTTCTGGTCTAGCAGCAAACTAACCAACTTAGACTTGGTTGAAACAAATGGATTTCAAGTGCAATGCAGAACGGAACTGAGTATTTAGTATTGTGTTTAAGATAACAAATGACAATATGTGACATATGCATACTCAATCGTGTACAGGAAAATGTATGTGAAATGTGCTATAGTCATTCACTCTTCAAAATAATGAAGAATCTGCGCCAGTGTCTCAAGCATTTTGGGCGTCACTTTTATGTCCTTATTTTGCACATGCTCATTGTGACACGTGGCTTGTTAACAGATGTGCGTCAACAGTACAGTAATGGGACATGAACAATGCTGTACACTCAAAATGCCACATGATTATTGCTGTGGGCTCTGGGTGGTGACTCTATTGTTTGCCACCAATTTGCAAACAATTATAGACGTACCAAAGGACTGTAAAATACAGGTGTTTTGGCCACTAGAATGAAGCTTTTCACTTTAACATGTGTTTGTTTATTCACCACTTCTTCATGTCTGCCTGACACAGATTAAAAGTGCTTCAGTCACAACAGTTTCACCCTGATACAGGTCTCTTTGGAATAAAAGCTGTCCCCTCAGCTTTGTCAGCCAAATTTTGTCACGGTGTAGCTGCATTAATGCATAATAACTCCCCTACTACTTCAATACTACCGCTCTGTTCACTGTGTGTGAAGCAGGACCCCCTCACCGGCAGACAGGTGTCCTACGAGCGCTTGCTCAAAACTATTACATATATTGTATTGATATTTAGTGGAGTTTGCATGCTTTACAAAGTATTTTGAGATTTGGATCCGCCCCCCATGGCTTTGATCTTGTCAGTGGCCCTTTATTTGGTTGATTTGCCACATCATTCTATCAACAATAGAGGCTTGGACTGAAATGCAGGACAGCAGCTGTCCTGATAGGGACACATCAAAATCAGCCAAATAGCGTAACGTCTCGCCTAAATCGGGATGGTTGGCAACCATGCATGAGGTAAGAATATAAAATATGTTTATTTTGGAATTCCAAATTTGCTGAAACTGGCCAGTCAGAGTCAACCGATGCTAACTTATTTATGAATGACCGCATAGGTAGTTCCGGCAGCAGTTAATCAATCACATTCAATATCACCAAGCTGTGGGCGTCATCATAGCAACAGGTAAACAAATTGGCTGCTGAAGTTTGTGGGACCATGGTATAAGCGGATTAAACAACTCAGCTGTGTTATACAGTTTTAATGCACTTTGCTGCACGACAGCGAGTTGTTTAATCCTCACAAGCTGAAGATTGTAATAATCATAATTTGCTATAGAACCAGTGTTTTTACTGCTATGGAAATATGTTATGAAAAAAAAAAAAAAAAAAAAAAAACCCAAACCCTGCAATATACAGAAACAATATGAACAAGTTATGTGTACGTAATTGTCTAAATCTCATCTTGTCTTGTTCTTATGAACCCAGTATTGTGTGTTGAATCGTCTTGTGGAATTTGATTATGTCTTGTGCCACCCCATGTTTTTAGAGCATTGCCCACGACTCGGCTTATAACATGTACGTATATAGATATAATGCTTACTCTCTAGTGTCTAGACTCTATTGTCACATGGATAACAGGTTCAGTTTCAGGGACCAACTTCAATCAAATGTTGGCTTTTTGAGTGGAAGCAACTGCCATAACTGCTCGGAAATTAACACAAAAAGGTCCCTGGTGCATTTATCGTCAGTTCAGAAATAACTTCCTCCTTAAAGCAATTTCCTTCTTTATATGCTAAGACCCATCCCGTTCGACTGGTGGAAAACAAGAAAATGCTACAAATAAAGAAGCCTCAGAGAAGCAGGGAGAGTGAACGAAAAGGGAAAAAGCCAGCACATTTATTCCATTGGTCTAAATGAGGCACAACACTGTGACAGTCACTGGCACACACAGGAACCCATAGAGAAAAATCCCTCAACTATGTTCTCGGAGATGATGAGTATGTGGGTGAGTAACTCTTTAGAGCGAACACCATTTCAACTGGCCAGGGTTAAACTAGGGCACCTAAAATATGCAACAATAAGTTCAAATTTGGTTGAATGATTCTAAAATGTTAAAATCCTAACATATGAGCTGAATTTAATTGTTGACAAATGCATCCATCACTTTGTTTTTATCTGCCAAATACAATATGTGCTCATAATTTATTTATTTGACTTAATCGTAAAGTAAGTAAAAAATGACAGGAATTCAATGTTATTTTTTCAGTTGATTCTTGTGGCTGATACCGATATCAATATTTTAGAATATTTAGAAAGGCTGTTTCGTGAGATCCCACTGGTAAAAATTATATCATATGTATTTTCTCAGATATAATGTAATTTGTTGTACTTTTATGAGTATAAACATACAGCCACCTCTTTAGCTTCATGTTTTACCTTATTTTGACACGAGTTTCGGAATATTCCCTTCAGGTTTATACGTTAAAACTGCCTTTGTGAAAACTGTCTGAACCCGACAGGAGAAGAGTGGTGGTCCAAGAAAGGCACGTCTACCATACTTGTTTAGACTAGAATCATGTTTTTTCATGTCTGGCTGAAACAAAAACATTAAAGAAGGGCCACTGTTATGATTACTAAACCAAAACTTGAGATTTTCCTGACACCGGCTTGCCCCTGGTTAAACTGGCATTGGTTTATGGGACTATAAAAATGCAGTACTAAATATTGGGTGAATCTTTATTTAAGATTCCACCCAAACGTTATTCTATACTTTTCAAAGCTAGCAGCCACAGCTAAATTGTGAAAACATCCTTTCTAACTTTTTTTTTTTATCTGATGTTTTTGAATGTCAGCTGTGGGGATTAGAGCACTATGGAGGAGACGTCGCCTGAATGTCATATGGCATAAATAGCGCAGTAGTTTTTGTGCAGCATGTTCTTGTCTATAAATATTGTTTTCAGTTTTTCATCAGTGATCCGCTTGTAGTATATTATTACTTCCTTGAAATAGAAAAATCAAACACATACAAACTAATCAGTGATGGATACTGGAATTTTAATTGTGAGTTTTTTTCTGTTTGTTCCCAAATTCCTTGTAGACACCAGTATGAGACTCACTGGGTCATTGTATAAAGTGGGATTAGGATAATATTCCATCTACTTCACTTTGGTCATGTCATTCACGTTCTTGCTTGTTGCAATAATGTGGAAATACAGTTGCATTCTAATATATTGGAGGTATGTGATGCAAAACCGCACTTGAACTAATCTGGACTTTCATTATCCAGGCATAAATGCTGAACGGTAAAGAATCCAGTTTTTCTTTTATCCATTACTGGCCCCTTGTGGCTTGAGTTGATACTAGAAAGTGTTTTTGAAAGTCTGTGCAGTCTATCTTGCATAAAGACTGACAAACCATCAACAAGCACCATTTACATACATACGTTTGGATTATGATACAACTTTATAAAAGATGTCGTGGTTCATTGACCCATACAATTACCATGAAGGGGTAACAGAGATTACATAGGAGACACTACCCCCTTGTGGAACACTGAAACAATTACACATAACAACACGGTACGACGTCTGCTTTGCCTGGAATGTTTTTTTTTTGTTTTTTTTTACAGTATAGCTTTAAACAGATCTTGCATTTATTCATTACAAGTGTTTTAATTGCTAAACAACACCTTCAAAAACATGCATTCTTATTATGAGTGAGGGCTGCCTCTCCACAGATCAGACCTGTAACTTGTCACCTGTTTATCTCCATGGATTTAGATCTGTTTAATGTTATACTGTGGAACAGTAATAACATCTCCATTTAAGTAGATGGCAGACCATTCAAGACAAAGTGCACCTTAATATGACGATCTTGACAGTGAGATACAATTTCCAACATAACATGATTGGATTATTTGACTTTTTAGCTTTAAAAATGACTTATTATTGAGCATCTTCTGAAACATAAATGTTCATTCATTCATTTTCTACCGCTTGTTCCCGTTAGGGGTTGCGGGTGACTGGAGCTTATCCCTGTGACTTTGGGCCTTAGGCAGGCAAATACAGAGACACGGACATTGACAGACCATTCCCTCTCACATGCATTCACTTTGGGCAATCTAGAGTTGCCAGTTAACCTGAACACATGCATGTCAGTGGGAGGAAGCCGGAGAACCCGGAGAGAACCCACAGTAACACGGGGAGAACATGCAAACTCCACCCAGTGAGATCGTGTGATGTTGGTCTCGAACGCACAATCTCCAAAGTCGGTGTAATCCCTAATTTGTCTAGAAGTGTTCCATCGTAGAAAATGTTTCACAAGTTATTATCTAGACACTATTTTGAAAATTAAGACGTTTCGACTTCCATCCAAAAGTCATTCTCAACCAGAATGACATTTGTCAACGTCTTGATGTTCAAAACAGTGTCCAGATGGTGACCTTTGAAACATGTTCTATGGTTTACTAGAGAAAAGTCAATCAAACCCTATCAGGCTGACGACAAGGAAAACACTCTTACTGTGTGTAGCACTATTGCCTGTATAAATTTTGGAGGCTGAAGACTGACAAGTAATTTTAAAGCCACACATGCACAGATCTGTAATGAGAAGTCAGGTGGGTGTGCACTATAAGTTGGAATGTCAACCCCCTGGATCTTCATGTGATGACTGAATGATGGATAGGTGAGTTAAATGAAGCTAGTGTGCGAGGGGGGGATACTTGGGAGCGACTAATTAGTGCACTTGTTCTTGAGTGCCATATTGCTAGTTCCCAAAATGGTCCCGGGACATGAGTATTTATCATCATGGAAGCCCTGGTAAAGTAATTGAAGGAGCATATTAATCTGGCTCGCTGACATTTCGGTGTCACAATGTATGGAGGGGGTTTTCAGAAGCGCCACGTGTGCCATCACTCATACACGGGCTTGACAACGCAGACTGCTGTGTGCTCTGTGAGCATATCAGCACTTGATTAAACCTGTAGCTTTAGTGACAAGTGTAATTAGAATGTAAGGTGGTAAGGTACACAAACTGTGTAAACTGTGCAGTTTGAAGTAGTATAGTTTGCACAGTATCAAGCACATGGCTGGATTAGCTTCAAGGCTTAACACTCAGGCCTCCTTGTTGGGTTTTTGAATTCCATTTCTTGCAATAATATTTGCATCTCTTTAATAAATATATTTATTTCAGCATTTCAGTGTCACACCTTACTAACATTAACTACAATAACTGTAAATGAATAAACAAGAAACACTTTTTTCTCTTGTTTATTTGATTTGTTTTTGGTTTAATTTGGCATGAGAACAATTTACACAGCCAGTATTACATCACATCACTCTATAATTGCATGTTTCAAGTCATAGATGGAACATTGAACTTTTTTTTTTTTAAATTTGTCTGTCATTACATAGCATGCACTAGTTTTGTCTGGGAAAGACAGTGTTAAAACAGGTTTCAAACGATATTAAGGCCTTAAACGGTGAAAGAAAATAAAATGGTAACGCTTGTATTGTTCTTTTATAAAATGTTGTCATTTTATTGCAAATTGTTCCATCAACTTAGAGACTCAGCCTTTGTATTGTAAATATAAACAATTGTTTAACCTAAATACTTGGTCACATTCAATAAGTTCCATTGTCTTCTCTCGTGAAATGTCCGGTGTGGAGGATGTTTGTGTTTGAGGTTTGCTGTTTCTTGCTCTCTTCAGTGAATATTTGACTTCGAAACCAAAACATGCACATTTTTCTTTGCGCTTCACTTTGAACTTTGAGCAGAATTCTGCATACTCAGTTTGACATAATCAAAGATGAACTTAAAGCAAAAACTATTATTAATTTCAGATATAGTTATCTGTACTTGTGTGGTCCTTGGTGTAAAGACAGCATCCAGATGTTTGTGTTGGAAATTAATACTGAATGCAGTATGAAGACTTTAAAACCCTTTGTAGCTGAACTTCACAACAATATAAATTATCTTATTAATTCACTTTCTTGTTTATTGCTTCCATTTGCTATATATCAGTATTGTAACATTTTTGTAAGCCAAGCAAAGAGCTTTTGGATGCTGTGCAATCAGAGTTTACATTCCAGTAATCACTTCTGGAGAGAGCCATGAGACAAGAACGCTTCTGCTGTGTGGGAGTTCTTTAAATGTAAATCCAAGATTAATCCTTTTGTTATGTCTCACTAGTTTCCCCAGTATCTTTGAAATACTGCTCTATCTTTCCATATGGGAGTTAGGTAGATATATATATAGCATATACAGCATATATATCTGAATAGTACATTATATTGCCAATTGTCATAGATCATGATTTATTGACCATTAAATGAGAACAGACAGTCGCTATAGCAGCAAACAGGGAGTAGATTGAGCTGAAGTGCACTTTTAGCAGTTGCAGATTTGATGTCTCAAGAGAAACATTTTTATTTAAGGGTGTGTGTTTGATTATATCTAGACCCAGAGGGAAACATTGACTAAGTAGCATTTATGCAAGGAATAATAAGCAGCAACTGAAAAGAACTGTACAGTGCTATAAGCGTCTCCAAATGCACTGCAGCAGACTGTAGGGCCCGGACAGGAAGTTTCCATGCTTACATAACAACCTTATTGAAGGAATTGGTATTTGACATGTCACATACCAATCTTCTCCATCTGCCCCCCCCCCCCCCCCCCCAATACCCCACAGCCATGTCTCATGTCGTGTGTCAGGTTGTACAGATCTATGTGGAAGAGCCCCAGAACTCATTTACTCATCGTTAATTTACCCAGAACTAAATAAGTATTATTAAAGCTTAAACAACATAAATATGGGACTAAACCACGTGTAAACTAGAAGAATAAATAACATCTTTGCCTGGGTTTGGACTGGACTGAACATGCCCAGTAGTAAAGAAACCCAAAGGCTAGGGCTGCTATGTATATATATATATATATATAAATTTTGTGTCATCCATTTCTTTGTGATAGCCTTTTTCCTGCTGTGGTCTCCATTTATCATATCCATTGCAGGCGTTTTATGTTCCCGATACAAGTGGAATGTTAATGTTGACAATAATTTGCAGGGCTTTATCATCTCAGTTCAATGTTTGTGAACAGTTGGACAGTCCCAGAACACATGATCATAATGAACTACTTGGCAGCTACAAAAATTATAATCACAATTGTTTGGCGTCTTATTGAAATCACAATTATTCCAAACAGCCTTATATTTCTTAGTAATGTTTTGCAAAACCCTATATAGGTTAGAAAAATATCTTTGGTCTAGGTTTTGATATGAAGTACACATTCTGAACAGAAGATAACTGCATATTCAATTACACCATTTTTGCATTTGAATAGACTAGAGTAATAATTTAAATCACAATAAATTAGATTTGTTGCACAGCCCTAGTTAATGATGATCCACAACAAGTCCATAATAATAATAAACCAAGTTGCAGGCATATACGGTTTTGAATTTAGCCCTTGTCAAAACTGGACCAAAAAGAGAGCATCTTTAAATAAAAAAAAAACCTTATAGTTTTGTTTTGTTTGTTTGTTTTTTTAGTTTTTTAGAGGCGGTGTCTTAACAGTAAGATTTATGTATAAAGCTCCAGGAAGCTATACAAAAGCCCAAATGCAACAGCCTGCTGTCCGCCGGTAGCAGCCCTCGCCGACCCTGCTGCGCTGTATTTATAGAGCTGTGTGGATGAGTCATTTGGCCCTGTGCCCACTCTGCGTTTGCCAGATTTACAGGTCTCCACTTTGGGGAGTGCTGCCTGATTTACGACGGCCCTCCCCACCTCCACTCCCTCTCACTTCCTTCAGGGGCCAGCTCACACACCATCTTGCTTTCCGAGCGCTCCACTTTGCTTCTCCAGTGAAAGACATATGCCCCAGTCTTGACAGCAGCTAGACTACAGACGCACTGACCTGAAGGCTACTGTATAAAGGAAAAGAAGGAGGGACAGATACAGCTGTCAGTGGCGAGTGCAGGAGAGGAGCCAGGGAAGCTGCTGTAGCGTTTGGACTTTTTAGAGGTGCAGAACAGATGAAGAAGTGGTTCAGAGGGGCCGCCGGTCAGCAACGACAGCGTGGCTTCTTTTTCTTCTCCCACTGTGAGCCGCTCAGAGGGGGGCAGGTCCACCACTGTGTCTCATGGATCTCAATTCCAACCCAGGTCTGTGGCTTCAGTTCTCACTAATATACAGACTTGTTTTATTTTGACCCTGAGCAACTTGAACTTGAGCAAAGATGATTCACTTGTTTTATTTTTCCATATGTTCCCCATCTGTCATGTCAGCGCTCTGAGAACTTCAAGCTCACTGTGGTAATTTTCTGCCTTCTTCCCTATAATTGTGTCAGTGTAGTTGAAAGATGATTTAAGCTGCAATGAAGACTGTATTGATGTGTAATCAATGGATCAGCAGTTGTACAACATAGCCCTAAAATGGCACAAATTTTTGTTTGCAAATGTTTAATTGGTTACTTTATTTGATATTATACAAGTTAAAAGTGACAATAGAAGTAATTGAGCATCCCTTGGTGTATTTAGTTAGACAAGAAATAACAGCAAAAAGCATATAGTTTAGCATAGAGGTGTTGGATACCTGGTTCAGATTTCACTCTTGAGGGCTTTTCTGTGTTTCCCTTCAGGGAGATTTGTGATTTGTTTTCTCAGGTAACATGGGTTATGTTTATTGTGGCATGAAACTGAAACATAAAAGTGGCAGCTCATGACAACTCCCAAATGCTTCCTTTCATTTTTTGAAATTTATCGTTAAGTTTTGATGCATTTGTTCAATATTGATGAGTTTTCCTTACCATTATTATTATTAGCAAGAATTATATGCTTTAAATCCTTGAATCTTTAAATCTTTGTAACATAAATATATTCCCTGCATTGCACTGCAGTGCTGTCAGGTGGACAGTGCTTGGGCCCACAGAGCTTTTGTCAGAATAAACACTAGTCTGAGGCCAAGATGGCAGACAGGACTGCTGCGATGGCTGAATCAAACGCGCATCTGCCAAAATCAATTCTCCCCATAGCCATTGGATAAATTAAAACTTTTTTTATTTATTATTAATTAATTTTCTCCCTCTTTCAACCACACACCGAGATAATGGTGTTAATGTAGATCATTGTGTTCAGTTTTCAGAAATAAACAGTAGGCAGTCATTGTATTCACATTATTTTAACCATTGTATCACTGCAGAAATGAATGGTTCACTTTTTATTTTACAATTTAAAAATGACCGGCCATTGCCAAGGGAAAAGGATGTAGTGCCTCATTAGCCACCAAAGCTAGCATTTGTTCTTGTAATCCAGTTCAAAGTGCAGACAGTGAGTCAGACTGCAGCCCCTTTTGCCTGTGGAGCTGCAGGTGTGCACGCAGCCTTAGGAGCTCAGCGCTGAAAGCTGATATTACAGGGCATTAGGGCCATACCAGGTACTTTGACTTGTGAGCTCAGTGATTCTTGTTTTCTGTGGTCTGGATTAAGGCCTCTGTGTGAACACCAGCATGTTTGTCTGTCTGCATCTATTCCTGGCAATATAATTACACCAGTATGTTCTCTTACTTACACTTCAGACTGTCAAAAAGCAAATGCCTCAACTCAGACCTCTTCCTTTTTTGGTTGTAGACTGTAGCATCTGTAGCTACATCCTTATGTTCACGTGTGTAGCTTACGGATCCAAAGTCTTGAATGGATAAGGGTCTGATTTTGTCAAACATTTTAGAGGTCTGTGGAATGCAGATTTACATTGGCTCGGCCATAGCTGCTTGACACAGTGTGGCATCAGTAATCTGTCATACTAAAATATGTTTATGTAGCTGGAAAGCATAACTCTCCTTAAAGTTATTTTGTTTAGTAATTTATCTTTGTGTCCATCTGTTGAGGCAACTGTTAGACCACACTTCACCACACGAGTGTGAGACTTAATGGAAAATGTTGAATGTAACATGAGTTATAAATATGTTTATACGTTTTTAGTATATAATTAAAGATATATGTAACTTTTCAGCTCAAAAATATATTAAAACAAAAGCAATTTTTTTAATTTTTTTGTTACACTAAAATGTATTTTTTTTAAAAACTTACCCTTACAGTCAGCAGACCCACATCTCCACAAAATTGAGTCTTATGGCCCAGAGAGGGCTCCTCCTGCTCTTTCTTTTGTGATAATATTCCACAATATGGCATGGAGAATGTTCTGAAATATGGTTTAACTTTCTATTTCCATTAAAATGAGATGTTAAGTGTTGTTCAGACTTTAGTCTTCAGAATTTAGCTGAATATTTTTTCCAGTGTCTAGTGCAAGTACAAACAATAAATTATCCTGTCATGTTATGTTTTTAAAAAACAAACAACCTGAGAAAAAATATCTTGAATTCGTTTAGGAGTTCATAGCCCAATCTTATTTTAAACTAATACTTCTGGAAGTGTTTAAAATGTGAACAGAACAGAACTGAATCCTATTATCAAACTCTAAATCGCAAAGTAGGGCTGCACAATTTACCAAAAATATCTAATTTATATCAATATTTTCTGACAAGTTGTGCGATTGCAGGTAGATTTTCAATTAAGTTACAACAAAATCTTATTATTAAAAGTTCCAACTGTTTAAGTAATCACATGTATTGTAGAGCATGTTTGTACTGATCTAAACTACACAGTTTGCAGTTTTTACACAGAATAAAACAAGTCATCAGGTCAAGGAAATTATGGTACTTAAAAAATTGCAGCTTTTGCGATTTGTAAATGTATAATTTCAAATTGCAATTCTGATACAGTTCGATTAATCGTGCAGCCTCATCGCAAATCGAATCTTAATTGCAATGCTTGTCAGTAAAATCACAATTAGATATTTCCAAAGTGTTCAGCCCTAATTTGATATAAACTTAAATAGATTCCAACTGGTACAGCTGCCTTGTACTTGGCTCTTTATTTAGCTGGCGTAAAATCAGGATAGGGCAGACACCTTTGGCTCCTATATACAGACACAACTGACTTCCTGAATGAACTTACTGACCCTGCACTCACACTGGGGTTTCATAGCAGCTCATTAAAACTTTAACCTACAAACCCAGATAATCAGTCGGACAGGCTATTACTGACTATAATACAAAAGAATATTTTGCTGTTGATGTCCATTCTTCTGAATCCTTTTGGTGCAACGACAACTCACTTCCCCACAGAAGAACAGTGCAGCCAAACAAGCCGTGTCCCCTTTGACCTTCGCTGTCCCATTGACTGTGTTGCTCACTCAGCAAAGTTGGTAATGGATAGCTGAAGAGTTACACTATGGGGGCAGTGTTCCTGAGCGCACCGGATCATATGGGATAGTGTTTTGGAGATTATAACTATAGACGGCTAAAGACCACCATGACACCTGCAGGACAAGTTATCAATACCTCACTGGGGGTCAAGAGAAATGGGACACCCCCGAGACTCCAGAGATGGTAGACAAGAAAGTGTAAGTGCACCTGTGCTAGTTGACAAAAGAGAAGTGAGCATAACACATAGCAGAATCACTTTTAAAAGTTTTTAATACGTTTTATTGAAGATGCATATTTTTTCTTTGTCTACTACAATGTGTTTTTAGATCATATTTACATTTACATCTGTTATCAATAAAAATAAGAACCACATTTGAATATTTTACTTGGGAAACGAAGGCAATACATTGAAAAATTGATAATCATGTACACAATTTGAATATGGAGTGTATCGTTTATAGTAAAAATGCAACACAAAAAAAAAGAAACAATTTGCAATCTTTCCAACAAGAGTACAACACATAATATTTCCTCTCTTTTGTTGAAATTTTACAGTCCATTCACATTTGTCTGATACTTAAATCTCAAGCAATACACTTAAAGACACGTTTTCTGATTAATTTACATTTTGTTGATATTGCCCAGTCCCACTTGTGAGATATGAAATACATGCTGTTGTGTATAGTCTAAATTGTAGTTAAAGGTTTGATCATTATAATACCGTAGAAATATGCTTTTGTTAACCTTGCTTTTATGTGCAAGGTTAAAATATTGAATCTTGAATCACTTTCTGCTTATCATGATGTAATAAAACCCCCTAAGATTTATTTATGGACTCTGCCGACATGTGAAGAACTGTGCGACCCTACATTACATCATTATATTCTTTGCTCTGCTTTGTTGAAGAAGTTAACATTGCAGCACGGTGTCAATGGGAGATTCTGTGTTTGCTTTTAAGGTCATGCCCCGGTGTCTTTGCCTGTGGGCTTTTTAAAATCAATCCCCTTCACTTCAGAGATCTGCCTATTGTTCCCAGTACAGTGCTCTGGAGAGGTATGTGAGCTCCCTGCCCCCTCTCCAAACCTCCTTCTTTCTCTTTCACACCCTCTCTCCCTCTCAGCTGCTGTGCCTCAGTCAGTGTGGGCCAGGCCAGACCCCGGGAGGGACAGCAGCACACCCGGACGTCCTCACATTAACCCAGGACTATAGGGCTCTCGATCAGTGCTGCTCTTTTTAGGGATTATTTATCACTGGCGCTGGAGGAGGAGGAATGGAGGTGGTGTATCAGACTCTACCACAGTATGGATTCACAGATTTACTACCTTCACGTGCAGGTAACAGACACTGCCCCGTTCGCTTTAAATGTTATGGGCTTGTTGATAGCTTTATGTGGATCTGTCTAGTCCATAAACGCCTGCTCTGTGACTACTAGCACTTTTTGTTGTAACAGCTGTGATTTGCCGAGGGATTAGCTGATCCCTAGTCACACCATTAGCACAATATCGAAAACACTGCTCTTTCACATTAACGACTTTGATGAAATAGGAAAAGTATGTATGTATTGTGTCCACTGCACATTTAGTTTTTTTATGAATGGACACATATCTGGCAGTGCTATGTCTTGTCACTTACTGCAGCTTCCTGTTTTGTTGAAGGTATTTATGATGTGAGGACTTCTTAGACTATCATTAGACACAATATTGAATCTCAACTTGCCCCTGCTTGCATGCACAGACGACTGCTGTGGACAAGAAAGTGCTGCCATTCACTGCACTGTAAACATGGAGCGATGACATGACGCTAAACAATGTGGTTTTGCATTGTTTTTGGAACCATTCTGTATGCTGTGTGCTTCCTTCACTTTTCCAACCGCGTTAATTTCAAAACTTAGCGCTTTTGTCACAGATCTCAGTAAACTGCACAAACTAGTATGTAATGTTTTGTAGAAAGCATTGTGCAAACACCAATTTTACTGTAGATCATTATTTGTTTTATTAGTTATATCTTGTGTTCATTACAGGGCATTAGTGTGCAGTGCTGCAGGCGTTTGTGAGCAGTGCCACTACACAGGACTCCTTTGTTGTCGCCACCTGTTTGAGTAGTTATTAGTTAATAACTGGTCTGCAGCTGCCACATGCTTATTAAAACCCAATGAAGAGCTGTGACAGACAGGAGCCCAGCCACATGCTCATTAAGGTGAATGGACACAGTAATCCACTGGCAGTGCATCGCATCATAGCAAAAAGGTCCCAGGTTTGAATCTGGAATAGGAAGAGGCTTTTATGTGGAGTTTGTGCTTTCGCTACAAAAACATACAGGTCAGACCAAGGTAGTGGCAGTGCAGGACTAATGGTCTAATTTATACATGTTTGCATAATGACAAATAAAGTTGCTGGTGCTTTTATTTTGATGAAATTGATTAGGCATTGCATTTAAGTTCTGTAAAGTACTATGGTCATCTATACCAAAAAAACAGTATAGAACACAAGCACCAAAGTCAAACTTCAACAGAGAGATGTTGCTGACCCATATAAGCTGTGCCCTACAGTGCTGCAGGCCTGTGTACTGAGAATTGCTCACTGCTCTGAAAGTCTATGGAATATAAGGAGCGTGGCAAATCAGGCCAATTGTGTTAGCAGTCATGCCTGTCTCTTCAGTATGTACTGAGTACACTTCATGGTCTTAGTGGCAATCTCCTGCTAGTACTTTATTTACAGTAGTACTGTTGTCACAATAATAAAATGCAACCTCAATGATACTACTAAGAGAAAGACTTGATAATTAAAAAATATATTTTCTTAGTCAACACAATACAGTGTAATGTTCAACACAAATTATTAGTGCTGACTTAAAAGCCACCACCTTGTGGTGTTATAATACTTCTGATACAAATCAAGACTCAGATGAACAACTATTAAGAAAGTCTGTCATATGTTTTTTTTTTTTGTATAGCTACTTGTTCAAATGAGTATCTAGTTTTGATAGATGGAGGATCAATTAGTCAAACCTGAGCTTCAGTGCTATTTTCACGGAACAAATATTATTGGGGGATAATCAATAACAGAAAGGTTAATAGAAAATATTTTGACAATTCTACAGAAATGTGTTAAAATGTGTCTGTAAGCATTAGAGGTCCAACAGTGATAAACGACTGTAAAATAATCCATAAAGTGCAGAAATAGCACTCCCTTTTTTGAAAGATTACAACTTAAGATCTTTTTGCAGTTGTTTTTGCAACTATTTTAATACGGTATATGACAAAACCAGCAAACAAAATTGATGTTAATTATTCTTTTTAAACATATTTAACTGACTATAGGTGCAGTTATAACTGTGTCTCTCATGTTATAAATGGTGCTTGCCTACCATCTTTTTTCAAGACTTATTTGTGTTTCCAGCTCTATAAACATGAGTTAATCATTGTGCTCTTGGCAATTACAGTTTTAGGTGCCTTTGCCAGCCTCAGGACAAATGTCCGACACGGAGTGGCCATGGAGCTAAATACAGGCTACAGCATAGCACATGAATAACACTACAGTTATAACACGGGTGTTATTCATGTGGATGACTACAGTAGTATAAGCAGTAGAAGTGAAACACTAAGGCTTTAACATGTAACTGATTCGCTGATTTAATCTTATTTTATATTATCTTATAGATATTTATATTCCAGCATCAACGGAGTGTTGAAATCAGGACCTCAAATACAAGTCTTTAGCATCAACAGGAAGAGACAGGGATTTGAGAATCTTGTAACCGTTATGGTATGCTGTTTAAACCTGTCACACTCTCGTTTAATGGCTTCACAAATGTCTTAAAGGAAACAATGCCATTCCTGAGCAGTGATGGAAGCGGACACAGAACGGAAAAGCTTGATTGGTTTTAAATGTAGACAAAGGCACTCAGAAGGAAACTTGGTAATTACAATAAGTTTGCATAACAATGGCAGACAATGCTTTGACCTCGGGACTGAGGGAGATTACCTGGATGTAACATGGAACATATTCAATGAGACCTGTGTGTCCACAGACCAAACTTAAAACTAAACATTGTTGTTATATCTGCGTATTTGTGTTAAAAGAAAATACATGTACGTATTATTATATAGAACAAAATTAATTCAAGGGAGATTTGTCTCGGACACAGTGCAATATTTTCTACATAACATTTAAGAAAACAACAGACTTTCAGTTTGGTAAAAAAGTTGAGTTGAAGATTTACCGTGTAAATGCACTTTCCTGTTACTTTTGTTAAACAATGTGACTGAGCTGTTTGTTTTAATTACATGAAAAGAAATGCATCTGTGTAGTGTATGCTAATCATTGTTGTTTCTGGTTTACACAGGAGGGGAAAGAGAGCGGATGACAGCCAACCATGAGACGTACCTGCTCATGGCCAGCTCACAGAATGACATGGAGGATTGGGTCAAGACGATACGCAGAGTCATCTGGGCGCCTTTTGGTGGAGGTCAGTGCTCACAGATGTATGACACCGTTTTATAACCAACCAGTGTTGGTATGTAATTGTGTTGGTGTTGGTATGTTCTATTGTGTGTTAGATCTTCTGACTGGCTGTCCATTTTTATGTTACACTGTAATGACTGAGATAGATAAAGATAAATTATGTAAAGCAACTGATTCAGTCCATTAACAATTTCAACGATAGAAAAATACACTTTTACATTTTGATTTTGGAGCATTGATATATTTTCCTCTTTGTTCCTTATTCTTTGCATGCATTAAGTGATAATTCTTATCCTCATTAAGTAATAATACTTTAGAGTGGGTTGCAGTCATTGTATTTAGTAGGGGGAGAGTCATTTGCTCTGACAACCTCAAAACGGAAAGAACTTTTGACCTTCCTGTTATGGCTCAATATCAAATTTGTGAGAAATAAATTGTTTTTTTTTATGTAGTTTTGCTGGGCTGACATTCCAGATATCAATGTCTTCTGCAAAGCTCATCACTGGCTTCACAGGCACAGCCCACAATGACCGAAAACAGGGGACATGTTTCAACACAGCACTTCTATGTAGACAGACAGTGAATAGTTGAGGCTCAGTTGGCCTCTTTGTTTTCAAAGCACTGAGTTTGACGTCTATTGCAGTTGACTGCTCTTCAAAAGGACAAATCAGATGTCAAAGATACCACAAGAGAGGTGGCTCAACATTGGACCAGAGCTGGGCACTGCCTGTTTCCCATATGCAGAGAAAAGTAGACCGTACTCCAGTTCATTCATACTTTAGTAACACAGGGAAACTGAATGGCCTGGAGTGAAAGACTGAGAAACCAGCTGGAGTTAGCAGTGAAACTTAGCGGCAGTTTTGTCAGTTTAATTGTTACTTTTAAAGTGGGACTTCTTTAGGTTGTTGTGAAAAATGTGCAGTTGTGGCTTCTCCATTTGGATTATTAATGGTAATTATAAACTGCTTCTTCTATTTCTGGAAGAGCTCACATTAAATACATTAGAATAATTTTCTTCTGTTTGTGAGCAAACTATCATAATACTTGTGTACTGCAAGACCAGCTGAGCAAATCTGTAACAGTCAGCACCAGATCAAATTAATCTTTTTTTTTTTTTTTTTTTTCTGAGTTTAGAGGCTGGTGCACACACACGCTGATACATGTGACTCAGAAAAACATTCCCAGACTCATGACCAGTGTGTCTGGAGGGATGACCTGCTTTTCATCTCTTTACCGCACCATATTATTCTCGTCAGGACTTTTCTTGGAGTTTTGTATATTTTTTGGTTGTTCTGCATATGGATTTATACCAGACTGGCAAAAAGACCATTTTTCTTGGGAATTCACTGTTCTTTACTTCTCTATTTGTGTGACTACAGAGTTACACAAATAATGTTGAAAAACTTCTACAGAAGGAAGGGCAAAGAAATAGTTATTTGCTGTCACTTTCAAAATTAAGTTACTGTATTTTTCTTTTTAAAATGTCAAAATTCAAAAACTTTTTCTGGGTACCTTTTGGTATTATCTCCTATCACAAATGTGTTAGTAGACGTGTTTTTCAGAAGCTTCTGAGTTGTGTTCGTTTTAAGAGAGGTGAGTAACTGTTGCCCATTCACTAATCTCCACATGAGGAGTTTTCTAGTGATTAGTCGCCTTATTCGAAGCATGTGAATACTTTATTTTTCTTTGCATCAAAAATTGAAATTCCATCAGAAACATGTTGTTTATTCCAGGAATCTTTGGTCAGAGGCTAGAGGAGACGGTGCGGTATGAGCGACGTTTTGGGAACAAACTGGCTCCAATGCTAGTGGAGCAGTGTGTAGATTTCATCCGACAGCGGGGGCTTCAGGAGGAGGGTCTCTTCAGGCTTCCAGGACAGGCTAACCTGGTCAAAGAGCTACAGGAGGCCTTCGACTGTGGAGAAAAGCCCTCTTTTGACTGGTAAGAGGCAGGCATATGTGGTGAATGCACAGGATTACTCAATGCATTTTAACATGCACATGATTTGTTTCAATTGTGAGCTTCATGCTCAATAGGATTCCTCTAAATTTACTATTTATTATTTATACCAAATGAAAATTATTTATGAATACATGAATGTGAATTTCATACTTTTATGCTATTGCTCTGACTGGCACTATGATCCTCTTTCCAGTCAATGTTTTTACACTGCGACTATTTATAGTGCATATCTGACTATTTATGTCCCAGAGTTCTGACTTTTTGACAGAGCTTGTATTTTCACCACTGTTGCATTCCATCATATATTTAGCATTTTATCATTTCTCAAAACTGTGTATATTTTATCCCCGCAGTAACACTGATGTGCACACAGTGGCCTCACTTCTGAAGCTGTACCTCCGAGAGCTTCCTGAGCCGGTGATTCCTTTCCACAACTATAATGAGTTTCTGGCCTGTGCCAAAGTGCTCAGCAAGGATGAAGAAGGGGTGAGGACATAAATATAAAAATAATAGATTCCAACATCGGTATTATCTTTGTAGAAAACGAAAGTACAAATAAGCAGCCTTTGGTTCTGTCCAGGGAATGAAGGAGTTGAGAAAACTTGTTGACAGTCTACCTCCAGTAAATAACAACCTCCTCAAATACATCTGCAGGTAATTCTTTTTTCACAATGTTTCTCATCATTATGGGGTATTGTTTCTCTATGATGTATGTAAATATGCCTTTTCCAGGTTTTTAGATGAAGTGCAGTCATACTCAGGAGTGAATAAGATGAGTGTGCAGAATCTTGCTACAGTGTTTGGGCCGAATATATTGCGCCCCAAAGTTGAAGATCCAGTAGCTATCATGGAAGGTCAGCTGAGTGGACACTTTAAATGTATCTTATTTACTAAAATGTAATAAAAATATAAAACTTTTGTGCTTTAGGTACTGTCTTGGTTCAACAGCTAATGGCTGTTCTGATTGGTCGCCATGACATTCTCTTCCCTTGTGGTGATGATAGTCCCACAGCTCTAGAGCTGGTTAACAACAACAATATGGACATTTCTCAGCAACAGGTGCCCACAACTACCTCCTCCAACACGCTTGTGTCTCAGAACGCAGAGAACAACAATATGCAGGTGTCCCGACAGTGTGTATGGGAAGCCACAGACTCTCCCTCTCACAAACACACAGATAACAGCAGCTCTCCCAGATCAGCCAGTCCTCGTAATGAAGTGATCACACGTTTTGACGTCACCTGGAGCCCACCTCTGACTGTGAAAAAGAACCCTGCGTTTAGTAAAGGGAGTGGGATTGTTACAAATGGGTCCTTTAGCTCCTCCCCCTCTTCAGAGCTCACTCAGGACAAAATGCTGAGTGGAGGTGGAACTTTGACAGGACGTCGCACTGGCACACTCAAAGGTTCAGGTACAAAGATGGGAACTGGTGGAGTGACAACTACAAACAGCACTGGAGGTAATAGCACAGGAGCTGTGCGTATGGGTGTATTGAGCACAGACACTGGCAACTGCCGAAATGCACTTTGGGTTTCAAATGGCTGTGTCACTTTACGTGAGAACAATAAAGTCACTATAGATCAAATATCCAATCAGAATCGCCTATCCACATATGACAATGTCCAGGTAAACCATCAGAATGTGCTGCAGCAGAACCAACTCAACAACACGTGCCTGAGCAGTAGCTGTGAGGACAAGCAGAGTGTAGACAGTGCCACCTGGTCCACCTCGTCCTGTGAGATCTCTCTGCCAGACAACTCTACCTCCTGCCGCTCCTCCACCACCACCTGCCCTGAGCAGGACTTTTACACCAGCCACTTTGAGGATCTGGATGGACAAGGACAAGACATACAGACTGTCCCATCAAGAGCAGGGGCAGAGGGGGACAGGAGCAGCCCCAGAGAGGTGGAAGGTGTGGGTAGCAACAGTCGAGGATCCAGTAGTAGTGAGAATGCTGACTCATTCACTGGAACCAATGGAGCCGGGAGTCACAGTGCTCTGCACAGCCTTGTGGCCAGCCTCAAACAAGAAATGCACAAGCAAAAGAGCGAGTATGAGGCTAGGATTAAGAGGTGGGTTTTTAGAAGTATGTATGTACTTTGAATGTTTTGTTGTGTCCGTGGAACAATTTGTTTACCTACGTACATGTTCATATTATAGCTTGGAACAGCGTAACCTGGAGCTGGAGACAGAGATGGTGAACCTTCATGAGGAGTTGGACCAGGAGAGGAAGAAGTACACCATGGTAGAAATCAAACTGCGTAACGCAGAACGGGCGAAGGATGATGCTGAGCGTAGGAATCAAATGTTACAGAAGGAGATGGAGCAGTTCTTCTCCACATTCAGTGACCTGACAGCAAACAGCAGCCCAGCCACTGAGCACAGGAGAACAGACCGCAACAACACCATCTGGATTCAATAGAGCAAAGACACTGAGGAACATGGTACTTTTAAAATAAGTATATATTGCTAATCGTTGACTTGAGCATCTCCAAACAGGATTTGGTGACGGCTCTAAATTTAAGGAGTTACAATGTATAGTGTTTAACCTATTAAATTAAGGAAAACACCTTAAATATGGTCAAATCACCTGGGGTGATTATAATACACTGTTATTTAAAATGACATTTTCTAGTTAAAGGGATTCTGCATCACGTCTGAAAATGTAGCATTTTAATCGGTTCAAAGGGATGGATGTGTCAATAAAATGACCAGCTTTAGATCCAGACAAGTTCCTGGGCGCACTTAACATATCTCCCTTTGTTGCCTGTTTTGTACATATTGGGAAACAATGAAAATATGCGTTAAAATAAATATAATACATAGATGTCTATGTGAATTCTAAGATCTGTGTAACATTTTATAAATACATTTCCTTGCACTTATGTGTCTTTGAAACTGCGCGAAGTGGTACTGTGTATAATATGCACCTGTGTTATGTACTGTTGCAATAACTTAATGACCAAAAGACTCCATACTGTAAATAATGTACAGAATACTGGAAATACTACTTGTTTGAAGCATCTTTAGATGATAATGGCACGCGTTATTATATGTGGATAAGATTGTTTCATGTTTTATAGTTGATAAAAAAAATAGACTTGCACGAGGAGCCATCGATCTAAAAATGCATATGAGAATGACACAATACAGTACGTATATACTTTCAAGTATAATGAATTTTGAGTAATACAATATGTGTATAAAATATAAGATTATAATTTACCATGCGGCATATGAGTTTGGTTCATAGCGCTCCTGCAGATTCTGTGCAGTGTTACATAGGCTCACAACACTTTTGGATGTAATGTGATTGCATTTTGAGATATAGCTTGGACCCAAACAGAATGCTTAGAAATACAAGAGTATTTCAAGTTGCCTATAGTGAAATGTTTCTGTTTTTGTATTCTATAGTGGTGCTGCGGTCACTAAGCTGCAAAGTGTCGCTGCAGATTCCATTGAAAGTGTAGACTAGAAGGAAGCAATACTTGAGACTGAGTTTAAAGATGTCTTGTTATAAATAAAATCTAAATTAAATGCTGGTCTGGACTATTTTAATTTTAAGTACTTCACTCCCAGTGCACTCATCAGCAGAACTTAGTAGTACTACAGTTCCAATAACTAATACAATAAAATAATACTGCACCATTAATGTAACATTAATACTGAGTTTGCTTGTCTTCTTTGAATTGTATTCTTCTTGTTTACATAAATGTAAATAATGACTCTTAATTCTGGCAGTGCCCTCATACAATATGTGAGGTTGATAATAGATAACACTAAATATTTCTGTATTTAATGTAAAGTAAATTGTGAATGAGCCAAGAACAGACCAAGTTCAAAGATTTTGTTTATTTTCAGTCACATACATATACTGTTTTTACATACACAGTTCCTTTAAATTGTTGTGTAACATCTTTCTGTGTGTTTTTTATTTTTTATTTTTTTATTTGTAATTTTCTTTAACATTTGTTTCAACTTTATTTGAAATGCTAAAGCCCAAAGCTTCAAGATCTGCATGAGAACAAATACAGGTTTCTTTTTTTTCCCAATGTCAAAAGGATAGTTTTGTAAAACTGCACAGAGTAAAAGAAAAGCCAATTGAAGAGAAGGGAGTTGTAAAAGTACATCACCTGATTCAGATGCTTTAAAAGCTTGAATTGTTCTTAAAATTACATGTGATATTTTAGCATCAGCTGATCTCCTGCAGCAGCTTGCCTCCTTGTCTGAGTGCAATAACAGGTTTATTGCATTGTTGGATGTTATATACAAGATGGAGTGGGATCACAAATTCTAAAATGGGACAAAAAGGTTGGCACAAGTGGTTGGATACTACTTTTGTGGCATTATAGTGAATTGGAAATGACGTATTATGGCCCAATTACTACAAATAAATAACAAGGATTTTGCAGTTTTTGTGTCAACAATTTAGCACTCTAATCCTAAAGTGAGAGGACAAAGACACAGTTCCAAACAGTTTCAAACATGTCCCAGGGGCTGCTGACATTCTCACAATGAATCTAAAATTATTCATTGCTTTGTAAAAAATAAAAATGTGTGATGAATCACGTCTTCTCACACAGATGATGGCAAATCTGTGATGACGTGCATTATATATTTAAATTAAAAAACTTGAGTACATTCAATGCTATATTTCCAGCCACCTGTCTTTGTGGTATTATGGTGCAATGATTCCAAAAAAGCGCCTGCAGAATTGTCATAAAATTCACATTCAAAAACACAAATTTGTTCTGTTAATGTCCTGTAGAAAAATTGCAATAATATTTGTGAGACTGAAATACATTTTTGCACCCTGTTATTTTATTTTGATTATAAACAGCCCTGGCCAGACACTGAAGAGAAGCTGATCTAGAGATATCTCCCTCTAAGGTGAATCTGCAGTGATTAGGACCTAATGCAAATATCTAATTAACCAAAAATATATATAAGTTTGCTTTATCTGAAAATAAACCGGGTCATCCAACATACAATACACATTTCATCATTAAAGCCTATAGCAAAAAGTGCAGAGCTGAACAATCCAAATACGAGCTTGTTTTTTTCACTTAACACTCTAAAATGATGATTTATTGTCTAACATTGTGTTGCCTGATTTAAAGTCGCTTGGGGGCTGTGACGAGAGGTTAAGGCAGAACAAAATGAGCAAAAGAAGAGAGTAGTGTGAGAAAAATACATTTCAACTGCATCCTTCAAAAGGCACTTGCCATTTTCAGTGTCCATCTACGAAAAATAAATATGTCGGAGTTAGTTTTAAAGAGATTGTGGAATACACACACTGTTTGGACTTTGCACCTTTAAAGAAATTGGATGTGATTGGTGCGGTGAGCTACATAAAATGGGGAGATGTGGATGTAAAACTCAGAAATCACAGTTATTATTTACACTTCAGTGACTACACCCCCATTAGTTCATATTAGTTTACATAGATATTTTTTTTATACAGACTTGTATTTAGCATACAGTGAGATTAGCATTGTTTTCAGTCTAACCATGCAATATACCAGCAAAAAGTGGTGATAGTGGGGGGCAACACAAGTGTAAATTATTATGTGGCAAGGTGCGCTAGAGAAAAACAGAAAAACTCAATATTGTACTGGCCTTCTGTCCCACTCAGTGTACTCTTACAACTGTACAGAATTACATTATTTACATGTAGCATACAGGGGGGTGCGGCCCCATGTGCAAGAAATCCCTACAAATCTACAAATCCCTGCAGAATTACACATAGATGCACAAATCAGGCAGCCTTTCAGTGAGGGGATTGAATGGGGTTCGAAAGTTAAACAGCAGTGCTGTCACATAAAAGGTAGGATGTTTACATTGTACATTGGCCGTAAGCAAAATGGCAGCCCACCTTGCCACAATGGATAGAGCTTATATGCCTGTGTAAAGAGTTGGGACACCAGCAGCCAGTCAATATGCACGTTCACAAGAAATGCAGATTGAAGCGGACATTTTGCCATTTAAAACATAAGGGGTAGTATATACGCAAAGCAACAAGGTTAATTAACAGTATACTCTTATTAAACTTTAAATACCACTGCTGATTTTGAACAACAATGCACAGGCTTAAGATTTCATTTCAGTTAGGTTATTTTTCTTTTTATATTTTTTTGTCTTTTCACTTTTTATTGAAGGTGGTTCATTCACCTCCTGAAGAACATGGGGTTGCGCAGGCAGGCGGCTAGTCACCTGCAACACCCCAGGGGTCCAGCAGAGGTCTCCAGGCTGCTGTCAGTGTCTGAGGCCAGGGTCTGATCGGTGGACATGGATGAGATATCATTGATGGAAGAGGATGGAGGGAGGCTGTCGCTGCTGTTCACGGCTGCACCTGTGCTACGGAAAGAAGCGCACACCGGGGTCACAACATAACAGAGACAGGCACCGCAAGACAAAGCACTACTCTGGAAAAAAACTGGCAAATAAGTCTTCACAACAATCATTTTATAGGGATAAAAACATACACAATATCACAATCACATCTGTTTTATGGGACTGACACACAGCTAAGGTTTAGCTCCAGCAGGACACTGAGCATCAAACTGCAGAGCATTTTGCACTGCTGCGATCTAGATACAGTATTATGTACAGTTGAGTTCATGCAGTGCTGTGAGGAAACTGTTTCTGTGCTAGGATTTGTTGATAAAAAATGATATACGTTTTAAGCACGGCAGTAATAATAAAGTATCTATAATAGAAGCAAGTATATTTCCAGCAGTAAATTGTTGTATATTTGTGCAAATGTTATATGTATCCATTTGCTGCTCTGAACAGTCCAATGTGTAGCAATGCATCAAGAATGTTTGGCCGTTTCATAAAGACTATTATTAAGGGGTTACCCTTAGGGTTCCAAACATATTTACTGATGTCTTCTCAGCTCAAGTCAGTGGAGCTCACAGTAGCAAGTGTTCAGAGGCTGCCACAGTCTTTAGCTTTGAATGGCACTACACTGAATGTGTGTTAGATCACATCACACAGCTCTTGGTTAAGCATGAAGCAACTCAGGGTTTTTTTGGTTTTATCCTATGAATATACTGCCCCTTTGTGGATAAAAGGGAGAATTGCTCTTGACAGTTGATGCGCCCCAGTGGACTAAATCTTAAGCAAACCATGATATGTTGGTGCACACACAAAATTGTCAAAGTAGGTTAAAGAGAATCTACATTCTTGTTCATATGAATTGTAACAAATCTTAGCAGAATTCAGCTCAGTCTAAATATGTACTTGTCAAAGGAAAGTTCAGGAGGAGACAGTAGGAGAGACAGAGACATATGGAGGACAGCACAATGGGTCTATCTAGAGGGAACTCCAGTAAGGTTATATAATAAATTCACTTACAGAGCCATTAGTTATGCACTGAGAGTACCTGAAGGTGAAGGCTGTCCCTTCACAACGCCATTCTTCGTTCTCTCCTCAAAGTTCATCACCTCTTTGTAAATTAATTCTGCCGAGAAGACACATGAATCAGGCTTTGTCCATGTTGTACTATATTACTCTGGAGTAATACTTACCTTTCCATTCATCAATGGAGTGTTCCCTCTCATCAAGTTGCTTATCATAGATCTGAGGTGGAGGCTGAAACAGAGAGTCAGCTGAGATTAGTACACAGTCACACTTTCAATTGAATGCTGAAACAAATGCATTATTAATGGCATACTGTTGAATTACACTGGATTAGTCCATTTCTAACCATAAACAATTCATGGGACTTTTGACTAAAATATTTAATATTTTGTTCAGAATTGTTACGCCAACAGTCCACATTTTTATAAACTTTTAATCCATGAATAGAGTACAATGAACTTAATACAATATTGTAAAGATTACTCAGATCAAACTTGCCCAATGAAAGACAGAAAGAAGGGGATCAATGGTCCGTTGATAAGGCGAACTCACCGCCTCCACCTCGGCCGGATCATACCACACGTTAATGTATGGATGCTGTAAGGCCTCGTCCACTGATATCCGCTTAGCCGGGTCTATAATCAGCATTTTAGACAGCAGGTCTCTGGCTTGGCTCGCTGCAAATAACACAAATAAAACAATACCAAATCTGATTTTGGACTGACTAGTTATACAGAAAATCCTTTCTTTATAATCCAATCTTTATAATATTTTGTTTATATTCTCCAATAAATAATCACATTCAGCAGCATGTCAGGGAACAAAGGTTATGACATTATTTTATGTGAAGTTGTTACACTCAAATTACCTTTACAAAGCCAAATGGAAACTTAAAATAGGAAATGGAGAAGTAGTTTAAATGTATAAATGTAAGCATAGCTGCAATGTTCCTATTGTTTATCTGCTTTTCAACAACTGTTTACTTGACTTTCAGATGTCAGATACACAAAAACTAAAAATATCTTTCTATTTGTTATCAAACTGTAGCAGTTTTTAGTTTTGTTTTGAGCTTTTACAGGAGAAAATGACACTACTGTCAACCTCTGACTGCGTTTTTGCCCCTTACTGCTCAAATTCTGAACGTTGTAATGTCACCTGTACAACCTCTACACAACCTCTGCTTTTTATGTGTTATTAACAGTTAAGTGCAAGGCATTCTGAACTCCTGTAAGCAGCATTTACAGAGCTATGGCTTTGGTCAGGTCTGTCAGCCTCAGCTTGTACACTGCAGTGAGCCTCCTCTGCCTCGCCTCCTACGCTCTCACTCTCTCACTCTGATGCTGTAGCAGGGAGCAGCCAGAATACACAAGTGATTCTCCAGATCTTTAGTCAAGGTGGCGTGATGCCGCGGCAGGCAACACACAACACAAGACACAACACAACTACAGATTAAGTGTAAATGTGTTAATGTTATTAAGAGATTTTCAAGCTGCCCTGTTTTCTGGTGGAGGGTCAGTCACCTTCTTGTCTCATTAAAATGTTACATTTTGCAATATTCCACAGGATGGCATTAAACCAGGCTGAAGCAGAATCCACCATTTAAGAGTAATAGGGATGACATCATTTTATATTTATTTATTTTTGACAAGTATTGCTATTAGATTCAACTTAAACTAGATGAGACAATGTCTAACTAAATGTAATTCTCAAAAGATTGCAACACTTTTTTATGAGACTTCAATTTGAGAGAATCTAATCTTACAGACCTATAGAAATCATGAAAGTTACTATCAAAATACCTAATGTCTGCAAAGTATCTTTAGACTTAGATGTGCAGTGTGTGATGCTTTATTCAAGTACTTAGTATTGACCTGCAACATACGTAGATTATCATTTTGCATTCTATTCATTGTAAACGGCGAGACTGATTTAAAACGGCTTAGTAATAGAGACACTTCCATTGACTTCCTGCCCAACTTCCTGCAGAGGAAGATTTTATTTCTGTGGCTATGTAACATTTTAGAATCCTACATGTATCTTAATGTAGTCTTAATGTTTCAAACAAAGAACAAGGATGTGGGTGGAGATCGGGGCAAGGTGAAAACAGGACTTTCCTGAGCACTTGAGCCAGTTGCAGGACTAAGACATGCAAGAATCAATCAAAATACAACGTCGAGTAAACTAACGATGAGGAAACCATCTTGTATGGAGGTTTAAAGCTCTTTAAAGGACACATTCTCCTAGATTTATTTTTTTGAGCTTTTAATCATGTTCTAATAATGTTCTGTCATCAAAACATACCTGAAGTTGCATTTATCTGCATTCACACCATTTTGAGGAATGTTATCTTGAATATCTCTCTTTAACCGTCAAAAACACTCCTTGCTGAACTCCCTCAATCGATGACGTTTTTCCGGATTTTAGACTTCACTTAGCCGAGAATCTTCTGCTGTGTTAAGTCCTTAAATCACTGCCAGACTCGTTCTGAGCATTTCTGCCGTCTTAACACGTTCACTTCTACTACTAGGTGATGTCTGATAGCAATGTATATCAATATGTTTGACATTTCCTGCTGTCCTTTTGTGTTCTGTGCTTTTCTGCGATGTCTATTCATGTTCAATAAACAGATTTAAATGTGATTATTTAGATTGGATTACACAGGTCAGTGCTCACCTTTGAGTTTGTTGTGCTCAGAGTCAGCGGGAAACAGGCAATCGGGGAAGAGTTTGGGGAAAGTGAGTCCGGCGTACTTGGGCCTGTTCTCCACATAGTTCCTGACTGTGGGCTGGAGCTTCTTCATGAACTCTGGTGAGGGCGTTCCAAGCTGCTCAATCACTTTGTTCCACTGGTCTATGTCTAGTATGGGGTCAAGGTTACGGAAAAATCAATGGCCATGTAAGATGCAAATATACTGGTTATAGGTTATACTGTTATTTGTAGAGATCAAGTTTTTTATTTTCACCATCACGTCATGATTTACGATTGTACAAAACCTGCAAAACCCGCATTCCACCAGATTCCTAAACAGCCAAGTTTAGGAAATAATTTTTGGATTTTTACACTTTGTTTTTCCTCTCTAAAAGGAGCCCATTGACCAAAGAATTTAGCTGTCATTCAAAGCTATCTCCATGAGAATTAAAGTGATTAACATGCCCTGCCATTCTTGTGTCTCAGCTCTTTGGCAACTCAATGCTTTCCTTAATGATGTGACATGGCTTCCTCTGCTGGAGTCGTCTGCCACTTTCAAATGCACCCCACAGATTAGAGGGGGGCTGAAGTGGGATCAGAAGGATACGGTCGGTCCCAGGGAACAGCACTGTTCCTCTTATCACTTCTCCATAGATGCAGCCCAGAGACCACATGTCCACTACAGCGACACACAGGCACACTCAACAACACAGCGTCATCAGCTTCTTCAAAATAGGTTGCGTTCATGTTCTGGATGATGTCATAATCTCTGGGCATAATCTGGGCATGGGCCTGTGTAACTCTATGAGAAATTTGCTGTTTTTTGATAGAAATATCCATAATAGAAACCCACAAATGTTGAACCTTCTCATTATTTGTTTGTGGTTGGCTTCACAAACATGTAATATTAATCTGATTTAATTCATTTCAACCGACAACAATTTTATCTTTGGGGTGAACAATGGCACCACTTTCTGAGCCTGTTGTGAAAAAATGATTTCACTTTTGTTGATTTATTCTAACAGGAAATATGTTGAACTTTGAGCCAGTTTTTGTTTCATGAAGATATGACCCGTAATTACAGAGATATGAACCATAAACCAGGTCAATAATCTTGACCTTGATCTTAATCTTAATCTGACTTTAAAACAGCAAATTTCACTATAGCAATCTCACCTGCTCCAGCTCAGTTTTAGTGAAAATGTATTACACATTGCAGCAATTTATTTAGTGTAATGATAAGCTGCACCAGTTTTGGTCAAGGGTTAAATAGTTAAAAGTTAAATAGATTGCTGTGTGTATTAATCAAATAGACTGGAAAGCAACAAACCATCCCAAAATATTTTCACTCTTTGCTAAACAAAACACAGTCAGATAGTGCATCAGGCAGTGGTTATTGCACAGTTAGATGACAAGCTGCTGTTAGAGTGTGAGCTCTGTGCTGCTGCAGTCTGTGAATGCAAAAATCTGAATGGAATGGCTTTGAGTTGTATGATTTCTACTCGTGACAAGACGAGAAAAATAATCACAATAGTATTTTCATGATTGTATGATGTGGACTCATACAGACTATACAGACAGCGCCATTATTAAATTAAAATGTCAAATAAACAACAATAAATCAGTAATACACTTCTCCAAAGCTTTCATTTGCCGTTTTCAAACCATTTTTGGTTTGAAAAGATCTCAATGTACTTCCTTGTGGACTGATCACTGATTAGTTGACTTGTAAAAAAATGGTTAGTTTCAGCCTTAATGTCATAAATACCAATCTGATTGAAAACAAGACTTTCTGGGGATGTTTTCACCTTATTCCACCCCGCCCACTTTTGTCTCTTTTTGCCACAGATCCACACTCCTGTTGTAAACGCACTTCTGGTTTAACAAGAACCCCGTTCATATAAATGGCAAACAAGGGAAAAGTCTAGCTGTTAAAATATTATATAAAGTAGGTTGATTTGTGTAAAATGTTTGATGTACACGTGCAACAACAAGCTCGCCTGCCCCGTGTAAACTAATACAACGGAAACGAGACGCCGCAGCCCACAGCAGCTTCCGGAAAAAGGCAAATATAGTTTACTATACACTGAGAGAAAACAAATATGTTTTACAGAAGGATACAATCTCTCCCCGGGAAAAGAATTTTATGGCGCACCATCTCTCCCATAATGCATCCCACTGACCAAATATCCACTGCACACAGCAAGGAAAGGGCAAGGCCAAGATCAGCAGGAAAACAAGAGAAAAGGCAATGGTTAGTGTTAGATAACTTTAAAAGGCAAAGGTGAACAGAAAGCAGTTGTTATAGAGCCAGCATTCTAAGGCAGTTAGGCATGTGACACACTTAAAATAAAACAAGTGCAACCGCTCCAGAGAGAGGACAAACTACTGGCATAAATACTAGAGGTGGCGGAATCACACTTATTTTAGCAGAAACACAGCTATTGAATTAGACTGTGACTTATGCTGGCAGGGAATTTCTCACCTCATGTTCCGGGGGCCTTTCATCATCAACGATTCATAAACTTGACATTAACACATGTCTCAGCTTCATCATGTGATGTGTATTACAATAAACATTTCATTAAAGTGCCTGTACCTGACTTCAATTTAGTCTAGTTAAGATAAATCCTCTTTACATCCTATAGTAAAAGCAGCTAAATGAGAAAAACTAGCAACTGGGCAATATACAAAAATGTAGGTAATGTTGTTTTGAAGATATCCAACATTTTAATTTTAATATTGAGTGTATTGTTTATAGTGAAAAATGCTACAAATAGAGATTATTACAATTTTAAAATGAAATGAAAATGTCGTAAACTTTCAAATAAGGGGATAAAGTGATATTTCTGAACTTTTGTGATTCATTTTATAGGCATTTTACATGTATCTAATTATTAAACCTCAACAACTGTTTTGGCCCATTAGATTGGGAGAATATTGTTACTGTTAGTATTTCATTGGGTAATAAACTCATGGATAAACAGCTGCCTGACACAGTTGTTTCCCATGGCTCATTATCAAGAGGGAAAAGGATACATAAAGTGCGTAGAGATTGGAGAATCACACGGAAACAACTGCTTGAGAACCAGAGTTGTTCCTGTGTCGATGTGCAATATCAGAGCGGCAGAGAGCACTATGTGGGTGGATTTAATAGTTCAAACTACAAACTAAAACATGCCTCATGGGTTACAATCGGGTACAGGCCCTTTAATCGTTGGTATTGCCCACCGTTTTCTTTGTATCCCATTCCAAGGATGACCTCCGGAGCTCTGTAGTATCTCGTCACCACATACGGAGTCATCATGAAGCTGGTGCCCGCGGTCCTGGCCAGACCGAAATCCAGGATCTTCAGAGTGCAGTCGGACTTCACTACTATATTGCTTGGTTTTAGATCCTGTGTGTGGGAGGAAAAAAGTCATGTGGGGTGGTAGACGTATCCCAGTGTATATCAGAGTATCAGTTAATATTGTTGAATTACAGTTGCAAAAATTGAACTAAATCAATATCTAAAATTAAAGTCTATATGACGGGTTAGACCACACATTTCATAAAACATAGTGAACATGATTATATTTAAGCTTTTACAGAAATAATATATAACAATAACTATTTTTCCCCAGTTTGAGCATTTTGGTGAAGTTTATAAAGTTACTTCCTGTTGAGCATGAGCAGCAGATGTGGTAGAGATAATAACATAACTGTTACCTAGCAACCATATAGTAAACAATGCCCACAATCAATGAAGGCTGTATTGACCTTATTCTGCCCCGCCCACTTTTGCCGTTTTTTACACTTCCGTCTGTAAACGCACTTCCGTTTGACAAGAACTCCGTTAAAGCTAATGACGAGCGAGGGAAAAGTTTCGCCCCTAAAATGTTACATAAAGTAGGTTGATTTGTGTAAAATGTTTAATGAACACGAGCAACAACAAGTCAACAACGCAACGATTTCCTGGGCGGTCTGAAAACGGCTTTTTAGTCCGTGTAGAACTTATTTTCTGTTGAGCTCGTCTGCTCCATGTAAACTAATACAACAGAAACAAGACGGCGGCGCGTAAGGCAAATTCCGGAATAAGGTCAATATGTAATATGTGTAACATATAAATGCATGTGGAAGTCGCATAATCTCTATTACGCAATATGATTTGACAAATAATAATAATTGATAACAGCTTTAATTTGTCAGAAATTGTGTCTGTTGTAAATTGTCCCTGTCATTCCCAAATAGTGTCTTTTGCCAAATTTGAGTGAAAATTCATGCTAGTTGTTATCTTGACTATATTTTTTACAAAACGTCTGAAAGTATTTATTTAACATTATCTGTCAGTTGTAGTATTAGTTCACCAGTTATTCAAGTTACACTCACAAAACATTAAACACACTATGACACTAAAGTCAGTTGGCTGGGATTCTCTAGAACTCAGCGCTACGTACTATAATTTTAAAGTTTTGTGTTTACATTTTTCTTCATCAACTGAACCTTAACTGTTGTAAACTTATGATAAATATTTACCACAAGTGCTATCTCACCGAACAAAGTAATAATTAGAAAAACATGAGAACCTGTCACGTGCACAAGCAACCACCACCCCAGAACATTAAAGCATTTCCTCTACTGTATGGTTGAAATAGTTTACCCTGTGGATGATGCCAGCGGAGTGTAGGTGTTTGATACCGCACAGCATCTGGTAAAGCAGGTAGGACATTCGTTCATGATCCAGCTCCATCTGAATCACCTGGCACAAGTTGGCATCCATCAACTCCATCACTAGGTACCTGCAGGCAATAAGATGCTCATTCATTCATCTAAGAAAGTTTCATTCTGGAAAATAATGTTGAATTTCTGACACTTACACATCCTGGAATTCCTCTAAAGATTTTTGTGGTGTGAAGACATTTAATAAACTGATTATCTGCAAGACAAAAGAGGAGAGTAGGGATGTCAAGATCATTCAGTTTATCGATAATCATGGTCAGAATATAATCGTAACAATAAAAAAAAGAAAAACTATGACAATTTTTGTGGCGAAATTAAGCATTTTTAACACAAATATTCTATAGTTCAAAAATGTACCTAAATGTAAAGCACTTTTTATCTAGCTGTTTTTTGTCACATTAACTTTATTTTGTCATTCAGAAAGTTCAATTTCATATTCGCAACTTTGATAAATAGTAGCAGTGTTAGACAATGGGAATGAAATAAAATGACAGATTTTATTATTGCTTAGTTAAAGTCTCAACAATTGTGAATAACTGTTAAATCATGATGTTTTTTTCACACAATAATCGTAACTTTGTGGAAAAAGTTGTGATTGTGAAGGCCTTATGTAAATTATACTCAACTTTCTATAAAATAAGTCATACATTTTCATTATTTTGCTTGGACAAATTCAACTTAGGTTTGTTTTTTGGTAATTGTACTGTGATTGTGCCATTAATTTATGTCTGATGTAGAATATCTCCTTTTTACCAATTTGTTCAGACAATTCTACAAGATATTTCTGATATAGAAGAAAAACTATTGTGTAAATTGCTTTTGTTTCACTAATAGGAAAATGCCATCATTACAGAGGCATATAACTCAGAATGGTGGCAAAATTAAAAGTGAACCTCTCCATGTTTCCCGTTTTATGACTTCTGTCAAATTGAAAATGGTCTGTAAAAACATCCAATATTTCAACAGCCTGCATTTATGTTCCCTGTGCTTACGTTTTTATGATTGACACATTTCATGAGCACCAGCTCCCTGTACGCCCTCTTTGCATGAGTCTGGTTCTGAAAGGGTCGGCTCAGCTTCTTAATGGCCACATTTCGGTCCAAAACAGCGTCATAGCCCGCACTGCAGAAGAAGAAAAGAAAAACACAGAATGAATCATCTTTTCTGTCTGTACAAATACATGTCACGATCCAATCGCACTGCCATTGGTTACAGCAAGTACAACAAGTTCTGCTGACAAAGACACAGGAGATGATGGATGACTTTATTCTTAAGGCCTAAAGACGGCAGCACATCTGAAATACAGTGGGTGGTAGTGTGACCTTATCGGAAACTGGAAAATATCAATTAATTGGTGTGTAAAAGTGCTACTGATTAATAATGCAACACTAATAGCTGTGAACAATCAAATAAACAAAGCAAATCCCCACTGCGCGAGCCATAGATGTGCTGCGTTTTTTTCTAAGACTAAGACAGACTGAGATAGTGGAACGAAACCCAGTCTGCATGTACATTCAAACGTTTCAGTAGAAAAGAGAATGTTGCTACAGCTTGATTAGAGCATGTGGTTCATATATGACTCGGTAGCATGAAATATGTTGAATGTCTCTCCTTCTGTTCCCTGATTTTCTGCCACTACTGTCCTGTCTGAGCAAGCCAATAAGGGCAAATATATAACTATGGGTATAGCAGTGTAATCTCATTGCTCAATGTGTTTTATCTAGCATTTACAACAGAAAAACAATGTAAAGTATATCTGCTGTCTTTTTTTGGTAGTATTACTTAAATGATTCAGTTAGTTCAGGCCATTGTTTCATTCTTCAGTGTTGCTGACTCAACATAATGCCCAACTGAGAACCAGGTTTGCCCATTGTAAGAATTTATGTCTGCTTTCATTACACCAGTCCGCGGCCATAAAAGGCTTATAAAGGCAGGCTCTTCTCCTAAATCCCTCCACTTGCTCTGGCTGGCACAGTGTAAACTAAACTTCTTGTACTAGTCTGAATGTTGAGTGGGTTTGATGAAGAAGGGGATGGTACATGATGTTTCTCTGGAGATGCGTGGCCATGGAAACATGACAGCATATGAGTGTGTTTTTAGACCAGCTTTGTTTGCTAAAGATTTTGCTTTCGATCCTCATATCTTTTGCCTTGTCAACAATGAAACATAGTGTCTCGCACAAATTACAATGTTATGAGCCACAAACACCAAATTTAGCATTTAATTCACATTACATACGTGGAAATACACAATATATCACAATGTAGCTCGGTCAAAAGTGGACAGATGTTGCAGCTGACATAACTATTTTCAAAAGCATATACTGTGTTTGTGAAGAAATCCATTTTATTTGAGTCATGTACATGTTTAATATACATCATGTATTTGAACAATGTTGATAATTTATTTGTTTGTAATGTGTAGGTAAATAATAGTAAAAATAGCTCAGGAGCAGCCGTATAGGAACAATGCATAAAACAAATATTTCAATCTATCTTTATCCTCATAATTACATAATATTATCCAGTATTAGGGGTTTAGGTCACAATAATACCATGACCATATGATACCAGAGGACAGCTGTGAGGCCAGGCAAGCCACATGAGCTTCACTCAGATTTAAAATGCTAGATCCGCCAGACGGGCACAGACCCAATATCGTAGCCTTTAGTCGATGTTAACAAACGGAACATGGTGGTAGTGGTTTCTGCTCCTGCTGTTTTACACCGAGGTCATACATTCAAAGCAAATGTCTTACAATGAGTGTCCTCGCCATATTACCGTGGCGTTAAATTGTCTCCCACAGCTTGTGGTGAATGAGAGAATCAATGACTAAAGTAAGCTCTTAAAAATGTGTACATCAAATAAAAGATGGGCGAGTATTTATTACATTGTAGGGAGGGGTGTCGGACTGGGGGGTAAAGGGTACTGGTTTCCCTGGTGTCCAGGGCAGGGAAGGGCCCTTAAAGTATGTGATTTTTTTGCATTTTTCTTTGCTTTAAAGGAAATATATTATGCATTTTTTGTATTGTTATTATCCTTTAAATATGTTAGTAGATGGCGCCTAGCGCTTACACAATTTAGTGACTTCAAGGGTGACATGTGATGATCAGGTTAGCAGTGGCAGTGATCGTGTTTAGGGGGTAGAAATTCTCAGAATAATTGAAGGACTTCAAACAGCAGAAGAATCTCAGATAAGTGACGTCTAAAATCAGAAAAATGTCATTGATCGAGGGAGTTCAGCCGGAAGTGTGAGGGTAAGGATTTTCTAACTCACGTTCTTCAAAACAGCATGAATGCAGCTAAATGCAGCTTCAGATGTAACGTGGTTAAAAGCTCAAAAAAGTTTCTATAGCATATATATTTTTGTTATAATAAAATGTGGTGTGGTTGAGCACAGTCCTTGAGAGTATATGTCCATAAATGATCAAGTTATTGTTTAGTGTATAGAAATCATATTCTAGCAATGGTGAAAAAAAACCCAAAAAAAACCGATAAAACAAATTTGCTGGAATAAATAAATTATATACAAAAACATGTTTTAGGGGCCCACCAAGAAGTTTTGTCCCAGAGCCCAGAATTTGGCGCTATACGCCCCTGAGTGAAGGGACTAAAAACTGTGCACACTCTCAATTTATGAGGGTGACCTGCCTTCCTGATGGGGACACGTCAGATCCATGACATAAATTGTAATTATGACTTTAAGTTCAGATTTGAGTTTAAATCGGTTAAGGCTAGTGACTCTGGTTAAGATTAGGAGGAGATGAATGTAAGTCAGTGTAATGCACCCTAGATGTCTGGAAACCAAACATACATGTGAAGGTGGAACGATAAAGTTAAATGCATTACTGGAAGAACTAGCATGGGCACAATTCCTTCAAGGCTAGTGGTGGACCCAACTGTGTTACTTAAGTAAAAGGACAGATACAGGGGTCAAAAATGAAAAATAAAAGTAAAGGTATGACATGAAAGAGTCAAGAGTAAAAGTATTTCAGACTTATTTTGAAAACCATATTAAAGTGTCAAAAGTAGTGATCTGGATTTAAAAAAAAAAAAAAACAGAAAAAACTGAATTGATTTCTTAATTTTTCAAGCAGTTTTTATGTGTATGTTTTTGTTTGCTTCAAGTTGGGACTCAACTCAACTTAACTCATATGAACATGCTAAAAATAACCATTCAGTCATCTCAGGCCATCTCAAACTGTAAAGAAAAATACTTTTTTTTCCTTTTTGGTCCTGTTGTAATGTAAAATGTAATGGAATTAAAAGTACAAACACCTGCTCTCAATGTAATAAAGTAAAAAGTATCCACTGTAAAATGTACAGATACCTACAAATTTGACTTAAGCACAGTATTTTTACTTTTGTACTTAAATACGCGATGCACAAAACAGCTTTGAAGCTTAAGGAGAACAGCGCCAAAGGCATGGGAACCAGAGGATGCCCAGGAGATAAGCTGCAGTGAGGGTGAAGAGTTGACAACCACCAAATCAAGTGCTAGATGTCGATAGTGTTTAATATATTTAACATATCAGGGGTTAATGAGGGTCTGTTATAGCATGATGACACAGCAGGAGCACACGTGAGTCTGCAGCTCAGTCGTGGGATGGAGGTTGCAACACTTTCCTTTAAGTGCAGCCCTGGCAGTGGCTTTGTGCATTCTGTCAGAGAGGGCATGGAGTGAATTACAATGAACTATGAGCCTGCGCTGGGATCTGGATTAAGTATTCTCTTAAGTGCTCATGCTGCTAGTCCTTATGCTCCACACAATCATATCCATCAGCAAGGAGCAGCTCAAACATCTATTTTCAGTTATTTTTGGGTTAAGCTTGTAAAATAATATCAGAAAGTTAAATATTTTATGGGCATAATCTGATAGTGAGAATTTTCTTGTTATGACAAAACAGTATTTGAGTTGCTTTGCATTTACTGCAAATCTAAAATACTTCACTGGTCTCCTGCTTAGAGGCCCATGAAGAACCAGGGTTTCAGTTTTATGCAGCTAAACTCTGGAACAGTCTTGTTAAGATGTGAGACAGGCCTCTACAACGTTCAACTTCAGGCTGAAAACAGTTCTGTTTAGTTATGCATATGACTGAAAGGATTTTACCTGCACATATTATTTACACTTTTATATGTTTATCTTGTGATTTTAATTTGTTTCTTGTTCTTGAAAGTTCTTTGAATTACTTTGTATGAATTGCGCTCTATGAACTTGCCTTCGTTTTGTCTTGCCACTCTGTGTTTACTGACACTTTTTTGGTTACAAACTGTAGTTCAGAAATCAAATAACTTCAGAATTACAAAATGCAACGAATGAAGAAACAAATAAGTGCACTATTATCTATTGCAAACCCATGACTATTCTAAACCATTACTACAACAAAACTTTCATAAATGTGAAATTATATCACATTACATTTTAAGTGATTGCAGGACACTCACCAAACTATTCCCTGAGCTCCGGAGCCAATGGGCTTTAAATTCTGATAGCGCTTTAGGACTGTGAAGGTAGAATCTCCCACTTCCACGCTGTAGAACTGGTTGTCCACTTTGCTTTTGCTCATGTTGTAATGTTTGGCAATATATGACACATCCACTTGTTTACCAAATCCCTGCACAGACAAAACAGAAAGACAGCACATTTTAGGCAATCCAACAGAGTGTAAAGAGTCACAAACATTAATCCAGGTTTGTATTACACTCAAAGTGTCACATTTTACTAGGAAGTTACTCTCTATTGCTGATTATATGTATGTAATTATGTATATATATATATATATATATATATATATATATATATATATATATATATATATATATATATATATATATATATATATATATATATATATATATGTGAACTAAGCTTTCTATTAAACCAATATCAGTAGTAAAGACTAATGTAAACAATTGGAGGGAATTTTATAGTTCAATAGTTGTATTTATATTGTAGTAATCAGCAAGATTGATCAAGTCCTTTTATTATTCTTTCACTAATGTGCACATAGTAATTAGGAAAACAGTCTCTACAAATGGTGGCACAACAAAAATATCACTTAATTACAGAGTTGTTAATTACAACACCAGAGAGCAGCACTCAAGTGCCACTCTGAGGCACCATTGAAATTACAATCACACATTTCAAACAACAACGTTAGACTTATTGTTAGCACAATACAGATATAGATGCAGAGGCAGTGATCAGTCGCACTCACACGTGAAATGCAGACATGCCATGCAAAGCCTTTTAATAATTGAATAAAGCCGAGTGTCCTGCAGTGCAGCCCTGGAGCAGCCACAGTCCTCTCTCACTCATGCTCCACAGTTTATGAGATTACAATGCTCCAGGACTCTACATTAAACACTACTGTGGATACAACAGGGTGCGTTCACACCGTCACCACAGCAAATAGTGACTAAACCAAGACTAAACCTAAAACTAAACCTGGACAAGATCATGACTAAGCAAGGACAGAAACCATGTCCACATCGGCACTAAATGGGTTCAATTTACGACCAAATAATATTTTTAGCTTTCTACGTGAACCCAAGTCTGATCGTCACTTGGGGTGCGTTCACACTTGTTGCTTTTGGACCTAAATTAAACCCATTGTAGTCCTAGTGTAGAGATGTGGTGAATGTGCAAGTGTGAACGCACCTTAAATGTGAATGATCTGTTTGCCTTTAGCGGCACATTCCAAATGCTGTACCCTATATTTCTAATAAAATGATATTGTGTAATCTCGTCCAGTGTAAAGAATGTGATAATGTACTATAAAATCCCAGATGTTCATTTAGCAGTAATAGCACAGGAGATTGGTCAATTCACCAAACCAAAAGTCCAATATCTGATGTGAAGCATTCTCTTCTCCCGACTCTACATACAGAGAGAAACATCCAAGCCATATCTCTTCCAAAAGAGAATATTTGGTGGTTGGATATGGTGTCGTTTAGTTCTGGTAGCATTGCAAAAAGCCCCCAAAAAATCTGATAATTTGATTGCTTAAATATGATTAGAGCAAAATAAAAGTGTCAATAACATTTTGAAATACGGTTCCTTAGTGAACTCTTTATAAGGCTTTAATAGTTATATAAAGTTATTTGTTTACAAGCACTGGACAAGACAATTTCTAGCATTTGCATATTTCAGATTAGATTTCAGATTAGATTACAATTGCAATATTATAAATGTTAATTAACCAAAAACATGTGTGTTGATAATGTATAAAATAAGAGCGTTAATTAACGGCTTGTTAAACGTATTGATTTGCTAAATTCTCTTGAACATTGTTTATTTAGACTGCTTTCTAACCGTGGCCCATGGAGGCAACTGCTGTTGTGATTTTGGGCGCTACAAAAATAAACTGATTTGATTTGATTTTAACGGTTTTCAATAACCAAGTGCTTATAAACAAAGGAAAAAAAAGTGTGTATTAATGCATTACAAATAGTTTAAGGAACCATATTTTAAAGCATTGCAAAATAACAATCAAAATAAGAGGAAGCCCAGCTGTGAGTTTGAGCATTGGGTTATAATTGCAATTTAAAGTTTGGTAAATGTTCATTCCCAAATATAAGTAACAGCCAGATACCACAAAAGTAAATTGTGGGTTTAAAGGGCAATTTGCTTGATAAAGAACAGTAAGGGGAATCAATACAGTACCTTTTTACCTGTAAGGAACACACACCTGACAAAAGGCTATCTTCACATCCAGGATCGGTTGACTGCAGTTGTATAAGAAATGCCTGCTCATAAATACCTGAAAGACACAAGTCAGAAGAGAGTTGAGAATCAATAAACCAGATTATTATTTTCATTACTTTTCATCAGCGCAATCCTCAAGGTTTTGCTCATCTTGCCCACAGTGAAATGTCTCTTTGATATGTGAGACTTACTCTCAATTGTGCAAGCTTTATAACAGTATAGTATGCGCCACAGGTTTACCAGCATGAATGGACAATAAAGGCTACAATGCAGAATACAGTAAATAATATGATTTGCCCAACAGATTTAACATCCTAACATGCAACCAAAGAGCATTTTATTGTGTAATCTTTCACTGTCTGCCATTAGCCTGGTAAATTACCTTGTAAATGGGCTTACAGATCTTAGATTTTCATCCAGTGTGCCGGGGAACACTAGTGTGCCTTAAGATACTGCCAGAAAAATTTTAGTCCAACTGATTCAAACATGGATTTATTTAAATAAGCTACAATGTTGGAATGTCCTGGGCAAACTTATGATTCAAAAAAGAAAACAAAACAATCTCCTTTGCCAAATTTAAAGGACCAGGCAGTGGCACGGACAATATTTGGTAAATGAGCTATTTACAACTGTCTTATTAGAAGAAACTCACAAGTTAATAATTACAAGAAGACAGAATTAACTTTCCAAATATAATGTGATCATATTCATATTATATTTCAGGTGGGCAGCGCAATCTTTTCAAATCAAAAAAGTGTGCTGTGAAAACTGAAAAATACTTCTTTAGACAATGTGAATTAACACTATTTCAATTTGTAGGCCTACCAAGGAACAACATGAAATTAAAAGTTTGGATTTGAAGTATAATTTGAGTTGATATTGAGAACTAAAAAATAGCCTGTAACACAACAACACAACTTTTACAGGATTAGACTTTATCAGTAACTGCAGTTTATCTCATGTTTATTCAATTTACTATACATTTTAATCATTTTAAAAACTGTTTGTGTGAAATGTCTCTGATCTACAGGATGTGCTGTCTTTCTGGGAGCTGTGATTTCTGAGGACCTGGAGACTATCAAACCAATGAATCAAGATGCATCTGACAGCAGCGCTAATGGGAAATTTGTGTGCACAGTTGATTTATGATTAAAAATGACAAATCAGTTTATATCCTGTAAATTTCTCACTGGAGCTCAAACCAAATGTAGACCAGGTTGACTGAATGTGCTGAGAGTGGTCACAGTTGAAATGCTGCCGTAGTCGGGGCTAATACTGCTCAGCACCTTCCATCCAAATGCCCATTTATCATTGTGACTGTACGTTTAGCCTCATCAGGGCACTGCCAGTTCACTGTGAGCAGCAAGATACTCCTGCTTTAGCTTTACACAAACAAAGAGAACACTCAACTATGATTGTTGCATATGAATCGGGCTGAAGGCCTTGGGCGATAAATCGGTCAGTGGCATATCGAACTAAATTTGTATTAGTCTACTTATTATTTTACGTAGATGATAAGCATTCATGTGGAGCAGGAAAAAATTAGAAAAGAGAGTGAATCATGAGTTTAATCTGCCTCTGTTTCCCAGTACTTTTCTGTATAAATTGATTTTGCATGACCTCCCATGCAGTTGATGTCTTGTAAGTGCAGTTTAGGGTCAGATAAAGTTTTGAACAAATTGATTGATAGGGAATGTTTTTAGTTGGCCAAGAATTTCTTTGGTCGACTAACAGCCCTTTAGTTACAATGCTCTTGTATTTAACAATGCATATGAACTAAGTGTAATCTAGTAACATATCGCATGTGTGGTAATGATAACATTTTCAAATCCTGTGAAAAGGTATATTGTGTAATTTTGATAAGAAAAGAAAACTGTGCAGTTGGAAAGTACTGCATTTGTACTCTTCCAAATTAGGACTGTAGATTAATCTCACACACACATCTGTTGCTGATGATGGAACTGACACATGAGAGATGTGAGCATTAACTGCTGTACCGAAAACAAATTCCACCAACTCTGTTGTGTGGCCTTTAATAAATGATTCTGATTCTGATTCTGATTCTGAAAATCATTATTTGAATTGATTAGAATTTAGCAAATCACAAATACTGCAGTTTTTGAAGTATCATAATTTTCTTAACAAACAAAAAAAAAAGTCCTGTTATTCAGCATTTATTTAAACTGTTGATCCTGTAGTTTAGATCTGTACAAACATGCCCTGAAATACATGTGATTATTTTATTATATATTTCAAAATGTGAACTTTGTATCAAATCCTTAAATTAAATTAAAGCATAAACCACAAATCTAATCGCAAGCGTAATTAGATATTTTTTGCCCAACTCCAAACTAATACCTGTGTATGTAAGTTGCCATATGTTTTATTTTTTGGGATTGTTGTTACTGTGTGTTATTGTCTGTTTTTCGACTGACTAGCACTTTGAGATTTGTTCTTCAAATGTAAAGTGCAATATAAATAAAATAAAATTCAAAATTCACAAAACAACACTGATTAGAGGTTTAACTATCTCAAAAGCAGTACTATACATGCTAAGAACAATTGAGACGGGGTTGCACTGAGAAGGGCACTTGACTTAAGCAAAGAAAATGTGCAATTCTTCAGTGTGTCCTCTAACTATATTCTCGCATTAACAATAAGCAGTGCACAATTGGTTGGAAATCCATTCTAACTTAGACATTTAGTCAACAGGATTATCTCAACAATCATTAGCTGACAAATAAAGCCAAGACACAGTGCACATCTCAGTCAACTGTTTTGCTATGGACCCCTATAGATAGTATCCCACTTGACCATTCCTCCTCATTTTTTTATCTTTCTCTCTTGTTTTGGGTCCACAGCACATCTCCATCCCTACATGCACCCTCCGTCATGAGTCCACAGTATTCCTGCCTGGTGTCCCTGGCTGTCATTCTTCCACTATTCCCATCACTGAGTCTCCTGGCATTAGCGACCGACCGCCGCCCCTCCCCCCGACTTCATTGTGAGTGCCCCAGCCTCCCTCTCCTCCTCTCTCCTGCAGTATATATGCAGCCATGGCCTCGCTGTGGTGCCCCGGCTGAACACAGAACAGCCTCCCGTGTGGCCACCGAGGAAACAAAATGGAAAACTGCCATGAAAACGTGGCAAGCACAAGTCCAACGCATCAAACGGTGCTTATGATGTATATGTCTACTGAGTGATCCATTGTACAGTTTACAGAGTTGTGTACTCTGAATAAAAAACATATCCCAGCTGAAAACATGCTAACGCTGCATTTTAGAACTAACAATAACAATATAAAAACAAGCACTTAATAAAATAGCCTGATCGCAAACCCCTCTTTTTGTTTTGTTTTTCGCCAAATGTGCCACCAAATGTGTATCTCTTGTTTATAGACTCTGTTTCTCAATTTATTTTGGGGAGTTTTAAGGCCAATACTGTTCCAGCCCCCATCATTTCCATTATTCCTTGTTCTATCTTGAGGTTTTCCTTCCCACAAGACAGTATAATGTTTTGAAGGACTATTGCTTTGTATTTAGTAAATTGAAACACATTGCATTTTATTACTTATCATCAACTCTGGCTTTCATTCACTTTTGTGTACTCGCCAATGCCCAATTCACATTTCTCATTGTGAAAATCTGATTTGGTGCTGTGAGCTTTACCCCTTTATTTGCCGACTAATACTTCATTCAAACAATGTTAACCCAACCCAAAACAATAAATAGGTCAAATCCTCCAGCTATGTGGTGTGGTAGGCCAAAAAGCCAAGCATGAGATCTAGAGAGATGGGTCAAATGCAGAGGACAAATTTCCCTTCGGGGGCAATAAAGCCTACCTTAACCATGACCATAACATTCAATACATTGGAAAACAAATAAAAGCAGAATGTGCAAGATAATATAAAATGAATTGTCGCTTAAGTAAGTCTTGAGGGTATAACTGCAACAACCTTTTACATGCAGTAAGTAATTGTACTTCTTTTAAACAGAGCTATTCATTTCAAACAAACCAGCTCAGCACAAAGATTTCCACATCCAACCACGTCTCTTATAATAATCTTTATTTTGATACCCACAAGGTCAGTTAGCAGTGGATGTCATGGAAACACACTGGTACAGCATCAATGGTGTTCTCTATCAAAGCCAATTCAAAACCATGCTGTAGTTCATGAGCTTTAAAAACATAAACCAAAAATACATCTCATGAAGTACACTTCAAATTATACAGAGTAAACAAGCGGCCAACTTCATTTTGACTACCTGCAGTCACTGTGGTCATAGACTGCATCAAATGGATTGTTATTATGTGATAAATATTCTGAAAAAGAAAGAATGCTGCCCTTTCATAGAAGTTGCTTTTGAATAATTCAGTAATCAAGGTCACAAAACTTAAAATGTTTTGTATTTAAAACATTTTGTGACACTCTTTATGACTGTGGCCAAACTGTGATGCTGCTGGTAATCAACCACAGAGTAATTTCTAAAAACAATTTCATTCTTAGACATCACCATGTACCAGCTGGAAGTCTATTATTTAAAAAAAATCACATAGTAACATGATGACCTTTAGGCAACAAAATATTCCAAGCGTCTATAGGTTTATATGGGATGAAACCAAAACATCAAAGCACAAACAAACAGCCTACAGTAAAAAGAAACGTAACTAACCTAGTTTGGTTAGTTTTGATGTGTTGTGGGTCTATAGACTGTCCCACATACTAGAAGTACTGATGGTCTGCATAATGCACAAGGTGCGCAGCTGAGTCCTGCTGAGGGAGGTGGGAACACTCTGCGTGCAGAAGGCCTACAGTAGGCCGATAAGGCTTGTGTTTTGAACAGTATATAGTCAGCTAGTCATCCATTAACCAACTGCACCACTCCTGTAATTCTCCTATAGCCTTTATCAAATAAGCATTACACAACTGCACCACATTTGAGGTCACACGACTGTGGCACTGATGTTATGACTTTGAGAATCGAAACAGCGCATAAAGTAGCCACTGCATGATCGATCGTTTACATTAGATTGTGTGAGGAATTCTCCATAAGACGCATATGGCTATATGATGTTGAGGAGCTGCAGAGGGGATGGGGAGGGAGTAGGCTATTTTGTCAGGGCAAGACAACGCCATAATGGAATCCCCGCACAGTGCAGCATGTTACAAAACACAGGACATTTATGTTATGAATCTTCATGCCATTCAGCCATCCCTATTGGATCCCAATGACGTGTCTGTAGCAGCCAGCATTCACCACCGCAGCTCTTTCTAGGCAGCTCATCACCCTCGCATCCCCGAACCAAACAACCCGAGGGCCGGCCTTACCATTCCGTGCCAGCTGATGACGAGCCCAGTCCTGTGACAGTCCTGTTCAAAACATCCTCACGGAAAACATCACGCCGACCATGTCCGCTGCTCCGAATCATAAAGATGGAGGGAGACGGGGTGAATGTCAAAGGAAATCAGCGATGGGGAAATAAAACACGCAGAGGTGGACGGATACTCTGGACGGATGCTGAATCACTTCTTCACCACCTTGCAACCATTGTGCTGCAAGATGCTGCCTGTACCATTGTGGAGCGAGAGCAGCGCGCGGAGAGGGAGAGAGGGAGTGCGGGGAGGGGGAGGAGGAGGAGGAGGAGAGGAGGGGTGTAGGGAAATGTGTTGCCATGGCGACTGAGCATGAGCGCATCTGACGTCAAGAGAGAGAGAGAGAGAGAGAGAGAGAGAGAGAGAGAGAGAGAGAGAGAGAGAGCGAGAGAGCGATGCAACAGTCCCTAATTCGGCCACCGTGAAATATATCCAGAAAATTATATCGCAAAATACTAAATATATTACTATATTGTCTGTTCTACTTAAACGTAAGGTTTTACACTGCGTAAATATACAGGCAATGCATGGGCTAAAGGTAAAGTAATAAGCCGGTTCTTCTTGAGAATTTATTAACTCTCAAGAGGCTTGTCATGACATACTATTGTCATGACCATAATAATAATAACAATAATAATAATAATAATAATAATAATTATTATTATTATTATTATTATTATTATTATTATTATTATGGTCATGACAATAGTATGTCATGACAAGCCTTAGTTAGTAGTATTAGTAGTAGTACTATTATTATTATTATTATTATTATTATTATTTCTTTTTTGCAAACATGTCTGAAGAAGTTGGAAAAGAGGAAGGGTGCTACTCATGGTCCATGGTGCTGCATTTGCAAGTGTGCAATGCGAATAAATGACCACTAGATGGCAGTAGAAATGACAAAAAATGACATGTTGTAGCCAGTCAGAAGTCCAGTATAGGAAGGAAGTACTCAGACCTGAATTGCTTCCTGATTGCCATCATGACTGCACTTCAAAAAGGACAAGGCTAGAAATGTATCTCCAGAAAAGGTTGCACAGGTCCACACGACTTCATCCAAACATAGACACTAAATATAGAGTCTAGTAAGTGTGATTTTATGGTCTGATGCATGCATATAAAAGCGTATAGCCTGTTTTCCCCATGCTTTACAGGCATGATTGAGTCTTCTTCATCAGCACTGCCCCAGCTCTGGGGTGAGTTGTGTGTTACTATAGAGACGGTTAAGACAGTCCCCTCGCTGACAGCCAATGGAGAGCCGCACAGAGGTGTCTGGTTACTCCCAGCCCACGCTCGCTGGGCAAAGGCAGGAGGAGGAGGGCTTATTCCGCTCCTCAACAGTTTTGGCAACTTTGCTGCGCCTGAGGAGAAGTGCAGCGTAGTCGCCATCAAACACGTCTTTTACCACTTTTTGGAAAACAGTACCCGTTTTTCTTTCTCATCCATCAAGTATCCATCGTTGATGTGGATTTGTGTGACTTCAAGTGCCGCGGGACGGTAGAAGACCTGTTGCCTGCTTTTGCCGTGCCTTCTGTCGGCCCAAGATGTTGCTGCTTTGTGGATGGGATGGCGTCTGGTCCCGTGTGCACTCCTAGCCTTGTCGGAGCACCAGCACTTTTATTTCAAGATCTAGCGTAGCTCTGCTCGCCTGGTAAGATCTGAAACGTGCAGAAGGCGTGTTATTTTGTGGCTTTCATGGAGTTATTGTCAGGACATTTTGCCGGGGAAAAAAGGGGCCCGTGTATCCATAATTTGACTTAATTTTAAGTGGGCTGGAATTGATGGATGGGGTTTGTGTCGATGTTGCCTTTGATTTGAAATTTGAAATCAGTAGGACATATGACTTGCCTGTGAAGTTACGACCTTTTTCTGGAGGGACACCTTTTCGTTATTAAAACAGGCCAGTAACACCATTCAGGTTCATTTCCAGTACATACAAAGTCGCCAGATGAAGTGGACATTGCGTGTCTAACCGGAACAAAGGCATTTATGCTATAATATGTCATTACAGACTGAAGGTTTTGTTGGGATGTGAGGCAGCCATGTCCCCTTCCCCCTTCATTAACATAGAGAAGTAGTAAAGTTATCCCTGTGTCAGAGGTCACCACGAGTTTGAATATGTGTCATTCAAGTCTAAAGGAAGAGGTGGAGAGATTGGGCAAGGCTGGCATTCCTACTTGAATTCCTGGCTCTTTGCTAAACTTTGTGAACATCAGCATATAGGGAAAACAGTGGGTTGGGTTTTTGAGGGGAGGAGTGGTTGAAATGAGGTTTTGCAAAACCATGCTCTGCTTGTCACGGTACTCATAGCAACCCTGTGATTAACAGAAATGGAGCGGATGAGGTTGAACCCAAAATGAGCACTGAGGGCCATCGGTCCAGAGCAGCAGTGATGCTCATGGAAAAGTCCAGGCTCTGCTTTTTGCTTTCTCTTCTCAGCAGACAGCCAAAACAATACGAGTTCAATGCTCTCATTCCCAGTCTGTACATGTCAGATCGAGACAATCTGGAAAAGCCAGTTAGCTGATTGCTTAAACTCAAACTAAGAAAGAGTTATGACCTATTTAATTCTCTTCGGGATCATCAGTCTGTAGTCTGTACTAAAGTCAGTGGCCTTACGTTTGAATATGTCTAACAAAGCACTTGTCAAAGGTTTGAAAATAGCGGATTATTTTTTTCTTAAACTGTTTTCACAATTTTTTTTCTCCAAATCCATTCCTCTTCCAAATGCATTTGCCAGCTGTAACCACAGCCTGATGTTGGGAGGATATGAACAAATTCCTTCTCAAATCATAATGTTTGTTGGAAATACTGAAACACTGAAGGAAAGAGACTAGATTCAAAACAGAAATGCGTATTTTTTATTCAGTCTGGTAAACAAAAATGCATGACTTGATTTAGGTGCAGCCAAGACTTGTATGTCATTACATCTTGATGGGTTGTTTCAGTTGTATTTTTCAGGCGTTTCTGCCCACTTTCCTGTCTGGTGGGAGGAAAGAAAAGCTGCACATAAGTACTACAGAGTAAAGAGGACTATCACGTTTCCTGGATTATTTTCTTTAAAATCCTTGTGACTGTGACCAAGACTTTCAAATAGCAGAAATCTAAGCCTTGTTCGAAAATCTTTGTACAACTAAAGTATGGGAATACATAGAGGAACAAATACGCCCACTGTTTGACAGAGGTAGAAAGAATGAGGCGCTCAAGTGCTCAGGGCTGTCTGCTCTGACTGTTTTGGGCTGTGGCCTCCTAAGCCCCCCTCCATAATGAGCAGGAGCATAGTCCAATGAGAGAGGAGCACAGATAAAAACATTCCACTGTAGGTCTTTACTGAAATAACAAGGGCCACCAAACAATCAGTCTTCACAGTTCCAATGGCCTCTATTCTCATGAGCAATGGGCAAGATTGGTTCAAGCCCAATTTACCTTGTTGCCTCCCACCGACTGAAACTGTTAACCTGAATTCTTGCATTAGTATATCACCCTCTGCCATGCCTGCTTACTCATTAACTTACTTTTCAAGTCACACATTCATGGCAGAAAGATCCTTTACATTTAGTGATTTAGTGACACAAAACTGATGACTACCACTTTTGATGGAACAGCTGATGTTAATGTGCAGATGAAATACATAATAATACTGTAGGCTTCACTTGTGAGTGCTTTGTGCTTCCATTGTAAGGCTGCTTGCCATGACATCGCAATGTATTTACAGCCCTTTTCCTGTGTGTACTATCTCCCTTGAACTGCTATTTAGGTATTAAAAAATTTAATGGAAATACAAGTTTCATTTATATATATTTTTTTTTTCATATACTTTAATGTTTACTTTACTGACACATGTTGTTTTGTTTTTTTTAAATTGTGTAATCAGAAGGAAGCTTGTTGTTTGGTAATACCTGTTTGGTGACACAGAATGACAGAATGCAAAACATTTTTAGATTGATAAGAGCACTTTATTGTTAGTGGAAAACTGTGCTGAACACATCCTTTCCATAGTTACTTCATAGGGTTTGAAGACGGTGAATTCATTATTGGTAACCTTAAATGTGTGGTCAGCGTAGCAGTTTTGAAGATATGCAAAATGTAAATATTGACTATATTGTTTTAAAAAGAGCCGATTAAAAACAAAAATGAAAAAAGGAAGCAACCCAAAATGGCCGTGTAAGGACCGCACAGCCCTAAACTCTCCGTCTTTTGACTGAGCAAAACCTATTAAAAGTTAAAATTAACTAAAGTTGTGTAAACGTTAAACAAGGGTATAAGGTGATATTTCTGCAGTTTAATTATGAATTTTACATACATTTCACATTTGTCTCATAATCCCAGCTAATACATTTACAGACACGTTTTAACACATTTCTGTGAAATTATATTGTCTGAATATTGTTGTCAAGCTTATGAGATTAAAAAAAATAATAATAATTTTTGTCAATATTGCCAACCCCTATGTCAGATTGTTCCATTTACTCATAACTTGTGCAGACAAACCCTTAATGCTTTACTTTTGAGGATTCACTGTGAAAAATATGAAAGGATCTGGAAATCAAAGGAGTCAATCTGTGGGTCACATGGCTGGCGTCTGCAATAGCCTCGGGCCCAGCGTGCCACAGCATGTGTCAGCTCAAATCTCTGAGAGGTGCTGCAGTGCTACTTATTTATATGTTTACTATATTATACACTCTGTTGATTCTCCATTAATACATACTTGACTAGTTAAACCTCATTACTCCAGTCTCAAAAGTGCACTGTGCAGAAGTTACCCTCATCTGTGTTCATAACTGTGAATGATTGTGAAACTCTGTTTTTTATGTTGGTCATAGACTTCTAAGACTTTGAAAGATGAAAGAATTTACTGTGCTTACCTAGTTTCTTGTAAACAGATATTGGATTAGGACAGCTCAGATGGTAGAGTGATTGTCTTAGAACCATAAGGTTGGAATGCCGCTCTTGTCAGGTGGTGTCATGGTGTCCTTGAGCAAGACACCTTGTCCAATCATCAATCATTTTGATTGTGCAACTGGTGATGGTCTGGATGTTGTTGTCACTGATTGACAGCCATGTGTCCATCATTCCATTTGCTTGTACCAGTAGGTCTTGCTGCAACAAGGAAAATATCTTTTGAATAACTTTTCCTTTAATGAAAATCATAACTCCTAATTCTTGTGTTTACAGGGAAAATGCACGTGTCCCTGGCTGAGGCTCTGGAGGTGCGAGGAGGCCCGCTGCAGGAGGAGGAGGTGTGGGCAGTGCTGAGCCAGAGCGCAGAGAGTCTCCAAGAGCTCTTCCATAAAGGTATGAACATGTGAAATGAATTGTGCTACAAAACAGATTCTTAGAAAGGGATGCACACACTCCTTACACACGTGTCTGTTTATCTATTTGTTTATCTTTTTTGTCATGTGCTCTAAAGATGCATCATATTAGAAAAATACTGAATTGTTACGAAAACTAAGCTAAACTGGTGAAAGTCCCAACACACTCAGACTCAGTTATGAAAACCAAGAACCAGAACCAAACCAGGTCTAAAAAGTGTACTCCATCACTTGGACTAAATCAAAATGTCTGACAAAACCATGGTCCAAAATTTGATCGAAGCGTTTATTTACTCACATTATAACACATTTCTGTTGTCAGTATGGCATGGCATAAACATTGGCAGTATAAAGTCAGTTTGTCATTGGGTAGTACTTAGTGTTTACAGGTACTCCACCTGTAATTGCTGCTTTCAGTCATACAACCTCTTCTTTCAGCACATTTCATGTTTTTGACACTGTATATAGAACAGATAATGGGTACTAGATTTATTATTGAAGACAATACTAGACAATTATTCAATAATCAATCAGGATCCAATGTTTAAATTGTTTCAGCCCTTTAACAGACTCTATTCCACTCTGTTGTCAAACCCCTGGTTTGGATACCTGTTTTGGGATACAACACATATGTTTTTAAAATAGTAGCATACAAAGAAAACCATTTACTATGAGACACACATCATTACGAGCTATTGGACTTTGCCCATGAGTTAAATGAAGAAAACAGTTTGTGAAACCTACTATGAGTTGAACCTGTTTTCCATTCCCTCTTAACCTTCTATTTTTCTGATTGTGACTACTAAAAGAATTTTGTCTTATCAGCGTGGGCCTTTGGGAGAGGTGCCAACTGACTGCACTTGCAGATTCCCATGTGTTTAAACAGCTACATTTAATATCTGATCTTCACACCATTAGACATTTGTTATGCTTATTGTTGAGCAGGGGCAATAAAACATGCATTGACACAGTGTTTCCCATGGATTATCACTGCAAATAAAATACAATATAATTTATTAATTGTTTTATTTAATACAATTTATAGAGTATAGTCACTTATTGCCTCTAGCCCATCGAGGCAACTGTTGTGATTTTGGGCATTATAAAAATAAATTGATTTGATTTGATTTGACTCTACTGATTGCAGATTAAATATAGATATAGTTCTTAGTCAATAGTACAAGCATAAAGTATTGCTTTAACAATTTTGTCTTCAGCTTGTTTTAACACTTTGGGGCCAAAGATTAGACGATGTGGTGCCACCGTGGTCTCCTCTATTAATGGGAAAGACTGTGCACAGTTAAATTTATCTTGACGCAGACATTACAATGTACTAACCACCAGTGCCGTTTTTTGTCTGAGTCAACAGCAGTGGTTTGTTACTGTGTTTGCAAAAGAATGATTTGTTTAAACAAATGAGGAGGAAAGTCTATATATAAATGCTCTTGCCAATTCTGTCTGTCTTTTTTCATACTAGAAATCTATACTGGCACAGGCCCCTCCCAAGTCTAGACCAGAGCTTCACTGAGCTCCTGGTCAGTGTGGAGTCCAACCTGGCAGTGCCAGAGGAGCCTGATGCCTCACAGTTTTTCTAAAGGATTTATGTCAAAGGAACATGGTCACAGTTTGTAGTCTTATCGATTCCTTCATCATCCAGGATCTGCCTGCGCTCACCACATGAGCCATTCACTGTAGATTCCTCTGCCCAGTGTCCATGTCCCATCCACGGAGGTCTGCGTGATAACTGACTTGCATTTTCACGTTACTAAATTTGTACTTGATTCCTATACGATGGAAAAAGCTTGTACAACAAATACAACAGTCTGTTTAATTTTACCAAGTGATCTTGTGCAAGTTCTGATATAGATCAAGATGATTCTAAAATTATGGAAGAAAAGTTACATTTTTATGTTATTTTATTTTTCAGTGGCAATTCAACAGTTCAACTGAGTAGTTTTGATACAAGCTTTAACATCTGTTATCATGGTCTCGATTACTGTATTATGGGGAACTTAACGATAATGACCACAAGGTCAACAAGAGATTGTCAGTCAAGCCACCCTCACAAGTTATTTTTCAATGAACAATAAACAAATAAATAAGATTAAATATGTGCTAACAAAGAAGTAAGGATTTCAGGTCCAAAATATTATCATTAATGGTGTCATCATTTGAGTTGTACATTTTGCATTGGTTTGGTCAAAGTTTAAAGATGCCATATAATCCACCTAACTACACACCAAAGTGGTCATAGTTTTAAACAGGAAACTTATATTTACTTTGCAAATTCCAGCTTTTCTAAGCAGACATTTGGTGCCCCAAATACAGTTGCCCTTATTCTCTATCTGCTCATTGTGGAGTTATTAAGTCAAGGAAAAGCATTTTGCAAAGCTCCTCAAACATTCTTTTGTATATTTTTACAACACTCTTTAACCATACACAGGACTGTGGTTTCACAGGAGAAGGGAATTACACTGTCCAGCAGCCATTCCTTTCTCTCTCTGTTGCTTCTTCAACTCATGTGGTTCTGCATACCAAAAAGACAACATTGGTGATTTCCTTTCTTCTGTTGTTGATATATCATTGTTTACTTCTTTAGACCCTGCAGCCATGGGCTTCATCATCTCTCCCTGGTCACTCCTGCTCATGCCCTCTGGAAACATCTCCTTCACAGAAGAGTATGTCACGCAACAGGACCTCAGAGCCTTCACGGCTCCAGAGGTTCTCGAGGGAGTCACACTCACTTCAGTCTCAGACATAGAAAAGGTAAGACATGGACTGAGGTCCAGATCACTTAGTTTGATTCTATTATGAGAATGAGGAAGATATGGGGAATTACTGTTATGTTCAGTTTAAATATATATTATGTTGGTATAAAAGCTCTGCTTTGGTGAAGGTGTATGAGCAGCTTTTCCTCTGTGGCAGAAGAGCAGAGCCTGCATGACTGGATTCCCGTCTCTGGCGCACTACCATAGCCTCAACACTTTTGTGCTGAGTCAGTTTTCCAGCCCTAGTCCTGTCTTGCTACTTGAGTTATTTTCGTACAGAAAATATAATCTGCTCCTGCCATTATGACAAACTGTGACTAAACATACGCCAGCATAACTGCCATCTGTTTCCATGCTCTTTCACAAATGAGCTGCTTTTGTTGCAACTCTGACTTTTCCACATTCTCTGAATGAATGCAGTAGGTTTTCTTTAAGTTTGAACCTGAGCTCTCTCGCTAAAAGTCCTTGAAGGCTGTTGGATTCTTTGGCAGTGTCTGAATTATTCTTTCCTGTTCCAAGCCTAATAGAAGCAGAGTGATTTCTCCTCCAAACAGTGAGTGCTCTCTAATAAGAAGAAAATGGAAAAATCTTACGATCAAGATTATCCCTTGGTCCTCTGCAAAATGTTCTTTAATATTAATCTGTTTCTTGTGTTTTGATCTGTCAAATGTATGTACAGAGCTGATACACCAGGAATTATAAAGGCTCAAACTATTGTGGCCTGCACTAAAATAAGAAAGCCATGTTTCCGTGTCTTTTTGCAGATGCACATGTACTCGTTAGGAATGACCTTATTCTGGGGAGCAGATTATGAGATACCACAAAGTCAGGTAAGACACATGTTTTTAAGCCGATTTTTATATTGCGCCGTATTGGGCAGCTCTGGTGTTGTATAAAGGGGATGTGTGATATCAGGCAACTCTTGTGGATGTTTGTGTGCGTTTCAGCCCATGAAGTTAGGGGAACACCTAAACAGCCTGCTGCTCAACATGTGTGATGACGTCACAGTGAGCCGAATGTCGTTGCGCACGGTGCTGGACATCTGCAGCAAACACATCAGGAACTCCAGCTGTGACCCTCCATTCTCTTACATCAGGAAACTGGTGCGCCTGGTCATGGGGAGCCTGTCGCAGGTACACATGCATCTGTTAGTCTAAGCAGTCATTAGAATAATACTATAAGGGCTGACTGTATATATTTACAATATTTATCACTCAATCATTTTTGGGGCTCAGTATTTATTGTGGGTAGCTTTATTTGACACCAGGGGGAAAAGTGTTTTTTTGTGTTAGAATAAGATATTGTATCCTGCTTAAGGGATATTGAGGCAGGGAGTAGTTTAAAAGTTATTTTTTTATTGTGATACTTTCTGCAGCAATATTTGTTTCTTTTTATTTAACATAATATAAAAAAAATAATTATAGACCATTGCACGTCATAATTTGTTATTGTAACAGGCCTATATATTTCATATTTATCTATTTATTTATCTTACTAATTTTATCGTTTTCTTCTTCTAGTTGGATGGTTTGCTGACTGACCGAGAGTCACTCCCTGAGAGGAGTAAAGAGATTAGGGAGAGACTCAGAGGAAAAGGTTTACCCTCAGGTAAAACAAGATTTTTAAAATCTATGTACAGTGTTCTTTGTTTTCTTATTTAGAAGAAAACCATACCTGGTATTCTTAGCTAAAGTTGTGACAGAGAATAACTTGAAAGTTGTTGACATTAACAATAACATAATTTGTAAACTATTGGCTAAAAGAACACAACCTACTTTTGTAACTAAAAAAAAGGAGGAAGACAGGGTGCAGGATTAGTTTGCAATCCTTAAATATGATTTAATATGATTTGATTCAGGAAAATATGAGCAAATCCTCCCAGTGGTTTCTCTGTGAACTCTGTGAGCATTTTCCAGGCCACGGAAAAAGAGAATAGCGCACAATCATGGCATCCTTCCTGATTATGTAAGCGCAGTACGAAGTACAGACGGGTATTTAAGTCACCAGTGGCGCTGCTGATCTGCTGTCTGTATCAGGCCTTTGTCTCCATGGTTCAAGTGCCTAAAAGGGAGGCCTCTGTTCTCTACTAGATACCCTGCTCAAGTCTTTGAAGAAACTCCAATTTGTAATTACACATTTGCTGATTTTTTGTTTTACTTATTTTTGTAGCAAGTAAACAGAATAGTAATAATTGTATTTATTGGTGCTGGCAATACTTTGCCTCCTTAATAAAAGGGCTTTCTGGAAAAGATGTGTTTGATGTGCTTCCTTGTTAAGACTAAGCGTATGCTTTGTAGCTCAAACCACAGCTTCTAATGGCTGCTTTAACGGGGTCTAATATTCTCTCTAGTTTTGTCCTCTATCTTTTTTGACTCAATAACTTTGAACCACATTAAACTGTCAGACATATGAAGATTGAACATGATAATCCAATAATATTTTACACTACACATGGAATGTATTTTTTTCATTAGGCTGTGTGTATCTTTGATTGTTTTATTTTGTGTGTGTGTGTTTATTGTTTTTTTTTTTTTTTTGTCAATAGGAAGAAGTGCCGCTCCAAGAGTTTTAGAACGCTACAAAGCCAGGACTCAAGAACAAGCGTCATTAAACCGCGGCCTTAGTCGCTCTATGGGCTCCCTACCTCAGGACATGATAAAAGCCGAAGAGGCAGCCGTGGCACAATATTCTCAACCAGACTATCGGCCGAGCTCGAGCTCACCAACAGAACTCTACCCCAAAGCCCCCTCACTGCAGCACCAGCACTCTTACCCCTACCTGCACCCCTTACACCCGCACCAGAAGGGCCGACCTGTCGAACTGGACCGGCGGTCTTTACACTTCCCCAGCACAGACCTGGGACCCAGCCAGCCCAGGAAACCTTGGGCGTCCTCTGTAGATTTGGCTTATATTGACCCAGAGGCACTGCGTTTTGGGGCTTTGGAGGATGCACGGAGAGGCAGCACTGCCTTAAGTACTTACTCTGGAGGCAGACACAAGTCGCCCCTTTTGGCCTCCAGGGAGTTTGGGCTGAAGAGCAGGAAGCCACACCATCACTCAGCTCTGTCTGTAGGCTCAGGACTCCCCAACACCTACGACAGGATCAAAGAGCAGCAAAGGAAACTTCAGCTGTTCAGAAAAGGAGGAGAAGGTGAGTTATTTCTCATAGAATACAAATGAGAGAATAAGGGATCAAATCTGTACTATAATTGTCTTTTGGTCTGGCTATTTCTTGTTGCCTTTATAGAATTTTTGAATTAAACTATTTTGTTATGTTTATTAAGATAATTATGTGGGTATTGTTATGTTCTTTGACTTTCTACAGAATTTTAACATTGATGTTTTAAATAATATGTGCTTATGAGTAGTATGAGTATTTTTGGAGTAGTAATCTAAAAGGACAAATAACAGAATACACTGCAATTTGACAAGACTCTACTTGATTGTGTGATGCACTTTGTTTTGACTGTCTTGGCTTGTTACCAAACAAATGTGAACAACAAGAATACAATTATTAAAAATCACCTGGGGCCAGTAAGATGTACAGCTACTCTACTCAAAGACAAAACACTTATTAAACTAGGCAAAGGGAAAATGTGTGATAAGCAGTCAATGTGTGTCAGAGTGACTGGTAACAAAGATGTCTGCATTCACTGAGAGCTCCCAGTGCTCATGTTGTGTAGGCTACGTCTGACTTTGGCTCTCACATAGAATTCTAAGTACAACTGGTGACCTTACAAGTGCATGACCCAGGCGCTCTCTTAACTATTACTTAACTTCAGTCAGGCCCAAGCGCTTTAGGTTTCCCTCTGGGGCTTACTGAATTCTTGGTAAAGTCTCTATAGGAATGAAGTCTACTTTTATTCACGAGTCACATGTAGCACTGTGTCTGTTGACCAGCTGAAGTCAGAAAAACCATCAGATTTAGATTGTATACTACGTTGCTGTTGTACAAAATAATAAAAAGGTGACATGTTTAGTAGCAGATGAAAGTAATCTGCTAATGTTGGAGAGTTCAGTTAGAATAGTTTCTGTTTCCTCGCTTTTTCCCTTGGTCTGAATGGGGTTTAATTGAGCGCAGACCATAGCAGAGGGCCCCTTTGGTGTATTACTTGGCAGACTGTTCTTTCTGTTATTTTTTTTCTGCAGGAAAGTGATGGTGCAGCAGTGGTCAGTGTTTCAGGTTTCACAACGATTACAGTCGGTCTTTGTGCGGATTGTGAAATGATGTTGAATAGTGTGTTATATCCTGTGATCTTAACATTATTTGTGTGCATGCTGGTGTGTGCATGGGCATGTTTGTACCTGGTCCACTCACGTCTCAGTCAATCTCCCGCCACGCCCCTTTTTTCCCGTTGCCAAGGTGTTTCAATGCTTTTGAGGGGCTGTAACTGGAGTCATGCATAACGGATGAGGGAATTCCAAACGTTATTGGACTTTTCCGGCAAAAGGCAACAGGTCATGTGGTCTGAGCCAGGGCTGTTCCAGGTTTGGGTGAACAATACCACAAAGTCTCCTGCTAGTCTGATGTTGACTTGACTGCAATATTGTCTGCTCCACCATTTTTCCCTAGTTGGTGTCAGAACAGTTTTGTAATTGTAGGCTTGTAAAATGGGGTATTCATGAATATCTTGAGCTTTTCCTTATGATACTAAATGTATCCACTGAACTTTTAAATATTATTTGAATGTCATTCGTTTATGGCATCAGTGATATGAAGATTTTATTTTCTTTGTTGGCAATCCTTGTCAAGCAATTGTTAGAGACTAGAGTGGTGTTTATTTGTAAAGAGCAATGCCAAAACTCTCCCACACAAGCTTAGAAACAACTTTGCATTATCAGCAAGATCAAAATGTAATCTCTCTAAGTAGCTTTTACCCTCATATTTCCTGAGGCCTTTAAATCGGTCTGGTTTTGCTTGAAGTGTTTGTTTAGCTTCCACACAACACTTGGATTGGAATATATGTTTATTGAAATACCTCTTTTTTTACTTACAATACAGCCTTTATTGTTTTCATTATGCAATTTCATGATTGGCTCTATTTCAAGATTAGGGCCAGGCAATTTTAGCACTTTATAATTTTTTCCTCTCATACTGAATTATATTGTTTTATGATTCAATTTTCTTAAAAACGAATAAACATTATTTACATTATAAATATGAATTTCTTGGACATAAACAATACAGACACTTCTTGGGTAAAAGACAAGAAAAAAGTGAGTGCTTCACTGGGTCCAAAAACGAGTAAACAAGATCAGGTGGATGAGGACGAGGATGAATAGATACATGAATTGATAACAGGAAATTGCCGTATTCAAAAAATTGTGAAGCATAGGCCAAGATCCGAAGCACACTGACTGAGTTAAAAGTCCTTTATTGTGGACAGGGACGCCAACCCAACAATGACGTTAACAATTGTTAATGCCCTGACGAAAACTGCCACAGTCGAAACGCATTGGCATCCCTGTCCACAATAAAGGACTTTTATCTTAGTCAGTGTGCCTCGGATCTTGGCCTATGCTTCACAGTTTTTTGAATACGGCAATTTTCTGTTATCATAAACTTTTGATCATTGCAATTTAATACAAAAATCTGAACTCCTCTCCATATCTTGTTGAAGATTGGACCTCTTGATTAAAAACCCAAGCATATCATTGAACATTTTAAATACTGGTGGTGGTTTGAGGAATCATGACTTTGCTTCCCGGCTTCCACCATTTACCGAATGTTTTTCCCTTTCTCTCCCCAATCTTAATCTCGATTAAAATTTGCCCAGCCCTAATTGGTACTATATTCTATTGTAGCTTTTTGTTAATTATCATCCTGAGCTGAGGTGTTTCCGGTGTTTACAGAAGGCTGACTTACTTTCATTGTGACTAAACGTTTGAGCGTCAAGAATGCCATGTATTTAAAGTATGTAGTGATGAGTGATACTGAGGAGCAAGACTTTCAAGTTCTGTTGGACACTCAGAGGCACATGACACATTAGTTCAAGTGTTGGCAACAAAAGTCATACAAAAGATTGTGGCGAGCAGGTGACTGTAAATGATGTTGTTTTGTAGTCTTGTTAAATCACCGCTGTGTAAACATTGAACCGAAAGGTATCCTGGCGGCAAGCAATGTGGCATTTCATTATTCACCACCAGCATGACTAATCACACCATTGTTTGTCTACAACATCCTAAAGTTACCTTAGGTCTGTTTTAGCATTTAAAGAATGTCAAGGAAACAATTTGCTGTTTTTGAGAGAAAGAACAAACAAATTCTGTTTTGTGCAATTTAATAGAGAAAGCTATGGTGGCATCATAGTGTTGTTTCCCCAGCTATAGTTAAAAACAAGTCTTTGAATAGCCATACTATAAAAAAAAAAAAAAAAAAAAGACATGCTTTTAGACAATGACTGACTCTGTTACTAAATCATAATGGATTTAATTAAATAGAGACATAATTAAATACAGATCACCAGTGCCACCATATCTCAACATGAAACCGTGGGAAACCCATCTAACCATTTTTACCTCGGTCACACCACATGCATGAGTTTCATAAATGAATCAAATCAGGTTTTCAAAGAGATACCAATAAATTGCTTCTTTTTTCATAGACCCAATCCAGACGCACCATCGATACTACAGTGATTACAGTTCATCCAGTGAAAGCCCCTCTGTGACCTCCTCTGATCCAGATTACAGACAAGGTAAATATTAGGTTGGTGTTTTTGTTGTAGAGTTGTTTTGATGTAGCCTTTTGAGCATTAAAAACTCCTGCTAATAGTATCCCAGTTTTCAATGACTAAAACAATATATTTTTGAAACTTATTATTATTATTATTATTATTATTATTATTATTGTTATTATTATTATTATTATGGATTGACTGTGCGTACATGAAGCATCCAGGAAATCTACAGTATAATAATACATTTATTTTTGTTCAGCTAAGAAATCCAGCGATGGGAAACGGTTTGGTTCTCAGTTTGCCCTTGCTTCAGAACAAGATGCCCTGTCACTAACAAGTCACCCAAAAAGGTAACACACACACATACATACAACAAAAAGCCATGGCGGTCTGTGATGAACGAGAATGTAATTCTCAAAACTAATAAGTTTGTTTTCTAACTGTATTATGTAGCCACAAAAAATACATTGATATTAAGATCAGTTTTCACAGTGTGAAATACAATATTATGAAATGTTAAGGATATATATTTTGACAGGTCCCTCCTTCTATCCTTGGTCCTTTTGCAAACAAAGAGGCTATAACTGCTGTCATTTCTGATCTGCCGGGCCTAACACAGCTGGTGTGGTAAAGCAGGGTCAGCCCCATGCTTTGCTAGTGAGGTCATTTCATGTAACATCCTCATTCAGCAGTCTCTACACTCTCTAATCTCTGACATAACAGACCTGAGCCTCCTGCTGGTGCTGTGTCTGCTTGCAACAACATTACTTCAAAGCACCACTTTTACAGGAGTTTAATATGTTCTGCTTAGTTAGATCTTGAAGATTAAAAGCCTTTAGGATTTTTCACAATAAAACCATCTTAGAAGAGCCTTGTTATGTTGAACCTATACTCTTGTTTCTTCTACAGGCAGTATGAGGGGGCCGCAGATGAAGACCTAATGGGGGCAGAGCTCCTACTTCAGAAGCAGGAGGAGGAGGTTCAGCGGCTGCAGGCCCAGCTAGCCAAGAGGCTGTCTAGAGCCGACGTATACTCTGTAGATGAACCCCTACTGCTGTCTCGTAACTCTGTTCTTGATCTGCGTGATCCACAGTACACAACCACAACACCACTGCAGAAACGCAAGGTGACTCAACTTTTGTATATAGACGCATGCATAATACCCAATCAAAAGCACTGACCAAATGTTGTTCATTCATATGTACGTTTAAGAATTTCTTTGGACCTGAGTTTGTGAAAATGGCAAGTGACCCAAGTGTGACACTATCAGTGCCCTCTTCAATAATGGTGACAGTTTCATTTAGAATTATTATTATTATTTATCTGGTTATAGACACACTGATTTGTCTGGATTATTTTCTAGAAGCGTGGCAAGGGGGAGGAGGTCCAGAGGAAGGTTGGCGTGGTGCTTCTCAATGGCCAGAAGCTAGAGCTGAGCTGTGACTCTAAGGCGGTCTGTAAAGATGTTCTTGATATGGTGGTCGCCCACATTGGGCTGGTTGAACATCATCTTTTTGGCCTGGCATGTCTTAGAGGTAATGTGCACACTGTAATCTTGTTTCAAACTGTATACGTGTAGCATGCGTGTCTTATGTGTTCAAAATATTTGTGTATAATGAAAAACGCTTCGTTCTTGTGATACACTCACCCCAAAATTGACACTGTGGGTATTCCAGTCCAGGACAGTTGGACTACTTAGCACAAATTATTTAAAATGCATTTATGTCACCCCACAAGTTTCCCATCAATATTTGACTCTGTTTCCTTCATGTTCACCTTCATGTTCATGTTGAATGAGGTCCTCATGCTATTTATCCATGTCCTCCCTGTGTTACCGTGGGTTCTCTCCGGGTTCTCCGGCTTCCTCCCACCGTCCAAAGACATGACTGTGTAGGTTAATTGGAAACTCTAAATTGTCCGTAGTGTATGAATGTGAGAGTGAATGGTTGTCTGTCCTTGTCTGTGTGTGTGAATGAATGATAATATTCATTGGCTGGTGTATGAATGAGAGTGTTGTGAGAGTGAATGCAGGACAACAGATGGAAATGAGCCCAAGGCTGTAAACACACCAGTGCTGTAAACACTGGTGTGTTTACAGCATGTATATCATGTATGTTCATTAACATGCGCTGTCCCAACCAAAAAAAACAAACAACAAACAAATATGATTTATAGCTAAAAAAAAAATCTCCTACGGACATGGACATGGACATGGACTGACATTATTTTAAATAGCACAGATGGAATAATATAACATGCTTATACACATAAAATTCACAGATTGTGTTGGAAATGGTCTCACTTCTCTCTCCATTCTGTAAAATGTGTCACACAGATAATGAATTTTTCTTCGTTGAATCTGATGCCAAACTAATTGATATTGCCCCAGAGGGGTGGAAGAAGGATCCGAAGAAGAAGAAGACAGAAGTTCCCTTTATATTGTTTTTACGAATCAAATTCTTTATTGACGATGTTAATCTCATTCAGTAAGTATGAAATAGACATGAAGTTTAAAAACTGTTGATACTTGAACCACTCACATGTTATAATTGTGGCGACAGACATGCCATGACCAAACATCAGTACTACCTCCAGCTGAGGAAGGACGTGCTTGAGGAGAGGATGTGCTGTGACATGGAAAATGCAATGCTGTTGGCTTCACTGGCTCTTCAAGCTGAATTTGGAGATTACCAACCTGAGGTTAATGTTTGTATAAAAACTATGATAATAATAATAAAGGACGTCTGTCTGTACTTACTCTCTGTAAACCCAGAGTATTATTAACTAATCACAATGCAATGCTTATTATGTGTTCCCCTTTGATATATTTTGTGTTAGCTCCATGGGAAAACCTATTTTAGAATGGAGCACTACATTCCTGTGTCTGTTTTGGATAAATTGGACCAGACAACGCTTAGAGAAGAGCTTCCCAAACTTCATAGCAACTACTACGGAGCGTCAGAGTCTGACGCAGAGTTCGAGTTCCTCAAGGTTATTACACGGTCTTAACTTACTGACTATAGATAACTGGGAGGATTTATTTAGCTGAATTCCACGTTATAACTTTGTTCATTCTTTAAAGGTGAGCCAAAGGCTTACAGAGTATGGTGTCCATTTCCACCGGGTGCTTCCTGAGAAAAGGTCCCAGACAGGCATCATGCTGGGTGTCTTCTCCAAGGGAGTGCTCATCTTTGAAGTGCTAAATGGAAACCGCACACCAGTGCTACGCTTTCCCTGGAGAGAGACCAAGAAGATTTCCTTCAATGTATGTATTCAATCAAACTAATTTCTTTGATGACCAATAATACAAAGCTCATGCTCTTCTCCTTTATAATTTATCTGTCAAGAAAAAGAAAATATGCCTCCAAAACACATCTGATGGAATTAAGCACCTTTTTCAAACTGACAGCAATAAGACCTGTCAGTATCTGCTCCAGCTCTGTTCAGACCAACATAAGTTTCATCTGCAAATGAAGGCTCGGCAAAGCAACCAGGAGCTGCAAGATTTGGGTAAGCACAAACCAGCATCTACTGACCTGCTCAATATCTGTTCATATCTGATCTTTTGTGTTTATTTTCATCAGAGAACTCGCCCCTGAGCAGCTTGCAGTACCCCTTTGACTCTCATGCAGGAGGTGCAGTGGGACGAACAGTCAGCTCAGGGAGTTTATCAACACGTTCAAACCCAGACCAGCTGAAGAGGATTTCCTACTCTGAAGTGGCCCTTAATCGGGCACTCTCTGGTCCTCTGTCGGTTCATGAGCTGCACTTTCCAGGTTTCAATGCGGGCCCCTCTTCTATTCGCACCAATCCAAAGCTACTGAGCCGTTCTCTTCACAACCTAGGACAGATCCAAGACTCTTCTGAGCACAGAGATGTAGAGTCTAGTAGTGATCAGGACTTTCAGCAGCACCAGAGAGCCAGCTCTGATACAGACTCATTACTACAGCAACAGCACAAGTCAGTATTATCATGTATTATAATAATTACTTGGGTAAATATACCCAAATGTAAATTAGTTTGGTTGTCAAGTGTGTCTTGATGACATTTATTATAGTTCTGCATCAATAAAAAAATCAATGTAAATAAAAAAAATGTCCTTGTCTCACAAACTTCTTTAGAGCTTTCAACGCGGTGTCGCACAGCAGTCCGGCCTGGAACCACAGGATTAAAAAGCATTCAGATGCGTCCTCTATTGAAGATATGGGCCAAGCATATGTCATTGGTTTGTTTGATGATTTCTACTTACATTTCAACGGAGTCAGATTAATAATAAACATGTTTATTTGTAGGTGTCAGTATGCACAATTCCTCTGATCAGCCTTCTACCCCCGTCTCTGTTAATGGTATTGTTCTTAACTTCTTTCTTTTCATTTATCATGCTAACTATTTGATTAAATATTTTATTCATAATCAACAGTAGAGTTGTGATGTGAAACACTAATTATTTACTTTGAATGTAGCACTGCAACGCACAGAAAGGTAGTTAATCAGATTTGTAGAAGGAACAGTGAAAAATGCTTATCTCTGCAGCTGACCTGTTGGTTTGTGTTCAGACGTTCAGACAATTCACTTTTATCCATCTTATTATCTCTCTAGAATGTCACTTGATCACATATAACAAAATGCATGCATGCTATTAATATGGCATACATTATTTGTGTCTTTTAACAGATTCATTAAAGAAAAAATTAAGTGCCATACCTTCTCCGGAGAGAGAAATCACAGCCATACAATTAAAGAAAGATGTAAAATATGGCCTCGGTAAGTGTTTAATATCAAAGTCAAGGTCTACTGTCTGTAATAAGCATGCTCAACGTATTCTCTGACAAATCTAGGGTTTCAGATTGTCGGAGGAGAGACGTCTGGTCGTAAGGATCTTGGGACTATTGTCAGTGCCATCACTCCTGGTGGACCTGCTGATGTTAATGGATGTCTCAAACCTGGTTTGTCAATTAATTTCCTTTTGTCATTACTAATTGTGTGGTTGCACTGACAGGATGCTTCTTTAAAATTTCAGGGGACCGACTGATTTCAGTGAATGATGTATCTGTAGAGGGTCTCTCTCACGCTGCTACAGTAGAAATTCTCCAAAATGCTCCAGATGATGTTAAACTTGTAGTGTCACAGCCAAAAGAGAGACTTTACAAAGGTAGTTATGGAATTTCTTTGATATTTTGATGGCAGAATTTGATACTTTACTTTTGCATATTATTTTTCAGACTCTTCACCCAGTCACATTCCTTACCAACCAACGGCCTCATCAAAAGCCCTCGAAGCATTCCATAACCTTAATCCAGATTTGGAGTCATCATTTGAAGAGCAGGCACGAACAAGAAGCCCTAGCCCTGTTCTCCGCAGCACCGGCTCAGCGTCTTCTGCCTCGTCCCCATCTCGAGGGTCTAAAACCAACTCTGCCTCTAAAGGGGCTCAACCCTCTTCCAATGGAGTCCAGCAATTTTTGGACAGAGCCAAGATGGCGCTGACAGTTTCATCGATTGCATCTCATAAACCAGATTCTAACATCAGCCTGGATCCACCTCCACCAGCGTTGCCTCCAAAAACAAGAAAACTTAAAGTTGTGGATCTCCCGAAAGAACCTTCCGACTGTGGCGACTCAGACGTGGATGAGGAGACATATTCCAGTCAAAATAAATCTATTGGCAAAAAGGTGTGACATTTTCCTTATGGTTTAACAAATATATATATAAAAAGAAAATAGTTGCTAGAGAGGTAGGTCATCATTTCCTTGTGGTGGTACCTTGGCAATACCATACATTTGACCACGTTTGAGAGTCAGAGCATTTCCAAAACTCCTGCTCCCGTGTTATGTTCCCTACAGTGGTCAGGAAGAAAGTTCATGGATGAAATGTTCAAATGTTCATCAAACTGTCTGCAGGTGATACAGGGGATGGTCCAACAAATAACTGTAACTCAAAACTGTTGTCAGTGAACGCCGTTGGTAACACGGCGGCCCTAACCCTTGACCAGTGTATATGAGAGATATTTGAGATTTTTGGAAAGAGTAAACCCTAGTATTCACACTAACGGCTTTCTACGGATGCGTGATGCTTTTTGCTGTATTTGCAATGGCATTATTTTGGTGTCCCATGCATGTCTTTTCCTTTCCTCACAAGTACTGATTCAAAACCTTCTCCTTTTTGCTTGTCTCTGCATGTTGCACCACATAGTAATTCACCTCAATGGCCTTTTCTTTTTTCACAGGAAAGCATCATGGAAAATGTAAATGGTAATGCTCCAGGGGTCAATAGTCTCTGTCCAGGAGATCTATATGACGTTGAGCTGTCCAAAAAAGACAGCAGCCTGGGCATAAGTGTCACGGTACTGTTTGACAAGGTTTTCATCTTCTCTTGGTTTTTTTCCCCTTCCCCTCACCTTATCACTGCAGCTTATCTAGATTATTTTTGTTTGGTGTTGTTTCAATGTGATTTTGAATCACATTGATTGCATGATCTGCTGTTTTAATCAAACAGGCTTGCGTATGAATTTTATTTGACTTTTTATTAACAACTTGTGCCACTAATATTTCATTTCAGTGTTTCCATTTGTCTTAATTTTTACTACTTTTAACAACTACATGTGCCACTACATGTACCACTTGTGACTTGTTCCATGTTTCATCATTTTTATGCCAATGATTTATGTTTTCGTAAAATGTGTATAATTCATGTTATTGCAATCAGCGGTTGAACAATTCTCTTTTGACCATGAAATCATCTTAAAGCACCATCTTTAAAACAAAAATATCACAGTTTATACTAAATATAAAACAAAATAGTGCCATATCACTGTTTGTGTTAACAACATTGTGGAAGATTTTTCACCCATTACTAAAATACTAATAATGATCGCTGCCTTATTTTTTATTATGAGTAATAAACTTCATTATAATTGGACAAATTGAAAATAAGGCAGTTGACATGGCTATAACAACCTTGTAAACCATCTCCACAACTCACTCAAGTCCCAGTCCATACAATAACATAAGACTTATCTGAGTTCATTACAGTAAACTCTTCATCTGAATTTCATAGGGAGGAGTAAACACAAGTGTCCGACATGGAGGGATATATGTTAAAGCTGTCATACCAAAAGGAGCTGCTGAGCTTGATGGACGCATACAGAAAGGTAAATTACTTTGTCCATATCGCATACTTTATAAGTTAATAAAAATACATTTCAATCTTAAAACACTTGTCATCAGGTGATCGCGTTATGGCAGTTAATGGAAAGAGTCTGGATGGAGCAACTCATCAACAAGCTGTGGAAGCACTCCGGGACACTGGGCAGGTCAGGGCACTATTAGTGGTCCATTTAAGAGTCATTTTCTGCTATACAGGTTTTTTTTCTTTTGCAGAAAGTGCATTTGCTTCTTGAAAAGGGTCATCCTCCTGTAGAGAGCTTGCACGCCCCTGTGACTCCTCAATTCACGCCTCCTGCTGGACCATCCCACGAGCAGAGCACAGGGCACCCAAACAAACAAGACTACAGCTTTGTTACAGAGGGTGAGTGAATATGAAGAATAAAAGAAGGGCATGTTTATTGTGGTGACTAATCTACAGGATAGGAAAATAACAAATTACAAATACTGTTTTGAGTTGATTTTTACACCAGTATGTGTACTTGTAAATTAGTATAATTCTGGCTTATAATGATTAGTTATATTCAAAAACTGTATGATTACTGAGTACAGCACTATTCACAATGATCACATATATCTGACTATATCAGAAATTATTTCACGATTATCTCACTGCTGTCCTTGCTCCTTGATATACCAAACACTCAAAACGGCACTGCATCGCCTGCTCTGATTACCTACCTGATATATAATAAACTTTTGTTTAAAAGACTGATCTAAATTGAATTAAAAAGTCTTTTAATTCGTACTAGTACTCAGTGTTGTAGTGTAGTGTTGAAAGAATGAAAGAATACTTTGAAAATGCATTTTGTTACACAAGACTGAATACTTGCATTTAACTGTATTTTGTGTCATATACCGTTACTTGGTTTAATAAGAGTGCTGAAGTTCTGAAGACTTGGAATACTGTCACAGTTTCATTATAGTGTGAAAACACAATATAAGATTAAAACAGCTTTTTGTTTTTGTTTCACCCTTTATGCATTTAGGTATTTATGAAATAAGAGAACCTTTATCACAAATTAGAGGAAGGAAAACATTGCACATGTACTCATTGTAAGAGCTAGGTTTTTCTCACTAATTCAGTGCAGTTCAAAGCTTAAATTTCATGATCAAATACCATAATGTGTTTGTTTGATTGTAACTTCATAGTAACTAAAATAAAGCGTAATTGTACCAGAATACAGTTACTCTAAATGAGTATTCTGAAAACTTATTTTCGGTACATGTATTCAGTTACTTCCCAACACTGCCAGTACTTTGAGTTGTATTTTTCTTGCTTATTTATTATACACATTTCCAGTACTCTTTCCACTGCTGTGTGTCCTGACAGAGAACATGTTTGATGTGACCCTCCTGAAAAACACTTCGGGGTTAGGCTTCAGCTTCAGTAGAGAAGAGAATGTTCCTGGAGAAGCTTCTGGATCTAGCATGGTTCGAGTGAAAAAACTCTTCCCTGGACAACCTGCTGCAGAAAGTGGCCGTATAACGGTTGGCGATGTCATTTTAAAAGTCAACCAGACCCCGCTCAAAGGACTTTCTCAACACGTACGAAAAACAGATTAATCACAATTAAGTTTTTTGAGAATTATGTCGAGGTCATTGGGTGTTAATTGTTAAATAATAAATAATACAGGAGGTGATCTCAGCATTGAGAGGAACAGGACAAGAGGTGACTTTGCTTCTCTGTAGACCTGAGCAAGGTATACTTCGTGACATGGACAGTGCTTTGGTGAGATTCATGCACCATCTCAAAGAACATGTTGCCTTTTTTATGTTATTTTTTTATAGAGATTTTTTTTTTCTTTCAGACTCCAATACCATTACCAAGAAAAGAGCCAGTATCCAAAGCTGACCCCAGCCTGCTTTTGAGCAAAATCACCACATCTCCAAGAACACAAAACAAGAAAGGTTCTGTGGAGGACGCACTGGAGAGACTGCAAAAGACTCCTGTCCGTCAAAACAGTTACAGTGACAGCACCGATGGAGATGAGGAGATTGAAGAAGCGTTCAGTCCAGGCAGACACAAATGGGACCACAGTGTTTATCACACTCCCAGCAGCGGCCTTGCTTTGGGGGGTTTCAACGACTCTGGTCAACTGGACGACAGCACGCATTCAGCCTTTTACTCACCGAACTTGTCAATCACACGACTGGATCTAAGTAAAAGGTACCGCATCAATTCACTAGTTGCACTTTATGTATTAGATTATTCATTTAATTAACATTGAGTAATAAATGCAGAAAATATGGGTTAGTCATCTGGTCCTATATTTAGATATACTGCAGTATTACTAATATTTTTTCAGTAATTGTACGGAATTTGAGAGTTATTTGAGTTATATAATTATAGTTAGTTTATATTTAGGAGAGTTTTGGCATTGGTTTGTTTTTAACTGTAAAACTTTGCTGCTTCTTGGCCAGGACTCCCTTGGAAAAGAGATTTTTAATGTCAATGGGACTCTCCTGGTTAAATAAATAAAAATAAAAATTGGGACCCAAAGAGGAATTAAATGTATATTGGGTATTTTGCGGAATGTTATATTTAGTTCTCAAGATTTTAAGACCATTGTGTTTTTAATGCTTGTACAATACATCTTGTATTTTTACTGTTTCTGTTTCTTCTATATAGAAGCCCTTTGTCTCCACCACAAGCCGATCTAGATACTCCTGAGCCAATGGTTTCCTCTCCAACTGCCCCAAGTCCAGATCCGCTGCCCCCTCCTCTGCCACATCCACTAAATCTAACTCTCTCTGCCAACGGTCAGGATGCGTATGAATATGTTCCGGTAAGTCGCTTTAATGACTATGGGCTACCTTTTCTTAGCGTTGATGAGGCAGTGACTTTGATGTAGGTAATATGGTATGTTGTGTTGCCCTGAACTTGAGGTGTGTTGGACCCTTATCCAACACTGGGGCTTTCCAGGGTATTCAAAATATTTCACTGAATCACCAGGCACATCTGCTGTGCAGATACAGGGAGCTGTTATTATTTGAAACTTATTCTAATCAATTTATTTACTTTATGTAAGCCTTTATCATGTTGCACCTGAACACACTCCTAATGTCAACATAAATGTCCTCTGCCAACGCCTTATAAATAAGATCAAATGTGAAATGATTTATTTACACATTGTTTTCCTTTTTTAGGAGGTGGAGCTTAATGTATCTTTGTTGAAATCTGAGAAAGGCAGTCTTGGCTTTACCCTCACCAAAGGAAATGATCATGGGTGTTACATTCACGACATAGTGCAAGACCCAGCTAAAGGAGATGGCAGACTCAGACCAGGAGATAGAATGATAACGGTATGAATGTGACATGTTTAGTGTCTACGTTTAGTGTTAAATACTGTATAATTACAATGTCTCACAAACGTTATCGTTTTTAGGTGAACAACACAGATGTTACTAATATGGGCCACACTGAGGTAGTCAATCTTGTGCGAGCAGCTCCTCGAGTTGTTGATTTAGTGGTAGGTAGAGTCCTAGAGTCTCCAAAGCCACCTATAGAAGCCCATCTGCTGCCGGATATCTGTTTTAGAGGCACCCAACAACCAATGGGTAAAATTTAATTGTATTTATTTTATTTTCAAATTGTTAATTATAGCATGTATTCTTTCCTAATTTAAGCTTCATCCAAATGTTACAATATTAATAAAATTATACTATATTGTTACAGGATTAGCATTGGATGGTGGCAGTGACAGCCCGTATGGAGTCTTGTTTGTTAGAGACATCTTCCCTGGATCTTTAGCATCTGAAGAAGGAAGTTTGCGACCCTTGGACCTGATTCACTACATCAATGGGGCTCCAACTCAGGAGCTAACTCTCAGTGAGAGCAATCGGCTGCTGGAGCTCTCCTTTACTGAACTTATTATCAAAGCCACACGGTAATCACCGTTAAACAGTATCAATAAATTCATTTATTTTAAATTAATGAGAATTATGCACATGACTTGTTACTTTTTTTTAAGGGATGGAAAGCCTGTTTCTCCAGCACAGAAAAGTGTCTCTTTTCTCAACAACAATATCAACCCCAAAATTTCATCAGGCATAAATGGTATATTTTAGGTCATTTCTACCTTAAAAAAACAACAAATTAGACTGTGTTTGAAGATTATGTGTTCATGTTTGTTGGGTTCATGTTTGTTGTCGTAGGTTTTCTCAAACCAGATGCTCCGAGAGAAACTGATTTGTTCTCATCTTTTTGTCCTGTAGAGGTGAATATATTGAGATATATTAATTAAAATACTTGCTTGACCACTGTAACTATTGACCAGTGTGAACATGAATCCTCCAGCTAGGTTCTCCTGACCAGGTAGAGCCCAAGAACTTTAGTTTCTTAATTGAACTGAGCTACCAGCTCATTGTCACTGGTTGATGAATGGCCAAATGCAGAGAATGAAGTTCCCTCATGAGAGATTATAAAGTATGCCTTACCTTACAACTTTGTTCTGATGCAGGAGGAAACCATACACATTGACCTGGATAAGCCATTGTCAGGGGGCCTGGGGTTCTCTGTGATTGGAGGAGAAAGAGGGATCTTTGTGAAGTCCATCACTCCTGGAGGAGTAGCTGAGGCATCAGGAAAGCTGCAAGTTGGAGATCGATTGCTGAAAGTAAATGAATAGTTTTATAATCGCTAATTATTTCACAGTGCTTTTAATTAAGATGTTTCATCTTGTATTGTTTAAAGGTAAACAATGAAATGATGAATGGTGTTTCTCACACCAAAGCTGTCACCACTATCCGAAAAACAAAAGGCCTTGTGCATCTGATAGTATCCAGACCTCCAGAGCAGAACTTGGCTTATTCACCAGTCAATGCAGACACATGCAACGGAGCTGCTGGTATGTGCTGTTTTAGAGCGAAGAAATCTCAAACCTCAAACCTGTGTCGCTTAATTATTCTCCTGTTATCCAGATTTGAGTGATGAATATGGCATGAAGAGAAAGCTTTCCTCTCCCCTCGATGGATCCAAATCCAGTGGCTACCCTGACTTACCACCTATTGGTAAATATATTTACCTCGCAGAATATAGTCAATGGTCATGGTCAAGTTCCCTAAAAAGACGAACTGTTTCAGATTATGACGACTGCTCAGTAGATCACAAAAAGGAAGTGGATCAAAGCACAGAACTTTCAGAAGATACTGACTGTGATGGCTCTTCACTGCCAGATGACTCACCTAAGGTATCAATAAATCATGTTCAGCGTTATAGTATGGAGTTCATCTGTATCCTCAATGGCTGATCAAACTGATGCACTTTTAGAATTATCGCAACATGGAATGGCAGGAGGAGAGTGTAGACGATCCAGTTGATGAACCGTAAGTACTGTAGTAATACTCTAAATACATGTACAGTTATTTTACAACAATTTAAAAAGTTGGGTTGTTAACAGTTTTTTGAGTACCAGGCATGCTGATGAAGATGAAATCACATGGGGAAGTGATGAGCTGCCTATAGAAAACATGACACCTAGTGATGGTAAGAGGAACTGCATGTGTTGTAACAGTTATTATTGTGCAATGCTAATTCTGTTCAATTAATTTTAATACTTTAGATGGACCAATCATAACAGAGGACGAGTTGACCTCTTTACCCCTTGTTAAAGTTGTTCCTGATGGTCAGTACACTGGACTTAAACTCAGCTCTGTGGTTCGCATGATGAGGGGACTTTTAGAGCAAAAGGTTCCACTGCAGGAGTTTGAAGTAAGTATCTTGGGCTGATATACTGAATGATGTGGTTTAAAACAAGCTCCTTTTAAATCTATTGCCAAATTAAATGGTTTTATTCACAGAATTTACAGAATCTTCAACCGCTGGATGATTGTTTAATTGGTCAGACAAAAGAAAACAAGAGAAAGAATCGCTATAAGAATATTGTCCCTTGTAAGAAAACAGAATACATGTTTTTACATTCTTAAATATGTAATGTTTAGTCGTTTTAACAAAACTTGTCTCTTTTTAGTCGACACAACTCGTGTTCTTCTGGGGAAAGATGGTGGTTATATTAATGCTAACTTCATCAATATGCCTGTAAAAGATGAGAACTTCATGTATATAGCCTGTCAGGGACCCCTTCCCACTACACTTGGGGACTTTTGGCAAATGGTTTGGGAACAGAAGTCAAATGTGATAGCTATGATGACTCAAGAAGTAGAGGGAGGCAAAGTGAAATGTCAACGTTACTGGCCAGACACACCTCGGACTGGTGAGATGGTGGATGATCGATTACAAATCACCCTCATCAAGGATCAGCATCTTGACAATTTTGTCATCCGCCTCATTGAAGTCAAAGATGTACAGGTAAAGTTATAGTACAGTAATTGATATTAAGACAGTTGGTAGATGATAATAATGTTAATATTTTCTTCTCAGACAAATGAAATTCAACGTGTGACTCATCTCAATTACACTGGCTGGCCGGACCATGGGACACCCTCTCAACCTGAGCAGCTACTTACATTTATTTCCTACATGAGACATGTTCATCGATCGGGGCCCATCATCACACACTGCAGTGCTGGCATCGGCCGCTCTGGCACACTCATCTGCATAGACGTCGTTCTGGGACTCATCAGTAAAGATGCCGACGTATGTAATCCAAGTGTAGTCCATCGGGATGTTGCTCTTGAAATACTCAAACCTCTCCTCTTTTATAGTTTGATATTTCTGATGTTGTAAGAAACATGAGACTTCAGAGACAGGGCATGGTCCAGACAGAGGTGAGTGTGATTCATCTTCACAAACGTCATTGCTGTACATCTTTTAATTTTACTTTTATACAGGATCAATACATTTTCTGCTATCAAGTGATTCTTTATGTCCTTCGATGTCTTCAAGCAGAGGAAAAAATCTCAGGATAGTAAAATACCAGCACCTGTTGAGTGTTGCCTTTTACTACTGGATTGGGAAACCGATTGAATCAATGACAGCGGATATAGGCAAATGTTGCCAAATTATAAAATGCCTCACTCTTGTTCTGTATGAAAGTAGATCATGATTTGTTTTATGTTAGCCTTTTCATCCACTGCCCTCCCTTTTATTTGTCTTTTTTTCAAACTGCTGTTTAAATGGTCTTAATTATCTTCTAAATGTTTTCTTTTTTCAAAAATTCTTAAAGAATTCTGAACATGATCAATAGCTGTATATTTTATGAGGAACAAATCTGTGTTTTAAATCCTATTTTAATGCTGGAACATGCCTTGACAAGATACTATCAGTATTTGCTTTGTACATGTATTATAGGTCTATAGTGTTACCTATTGCACGAGGTGACAAGATTAAAATGTAAATACTCAGCTCCAGAAATTCAAACTGGATATAGTTTGGACAAAGAAAAGCCATGTACATATCGTTTTTTTAAATACACAAATCAACTGTAATCTTTCTCTTTTTTTTATTTCACTGCACATTTTAGGCAGCAGAAAATGTCACTTTAGTTGCTTGCCCTCTGTAAAAAGATACATGTGATAAAGTCAACATATTTAATAAAATGTAATGCATAACTTAATGGGTATGTGTTGTTGTTTTGACTGTTGTTCAATGTTATGTTCTGTGGCTGCATCATAGCATTTGCTGTCTCCTTATATTGAAAAAACTACACATCCCAGGAGCACGAGGGGTCCAGAGCGGAAGTGACATCATAGACGGATGTGACGTGTTGGTGCTTCCGTAAAAATATATGGCAGCCTGCAGGTTTGCCATGCGTATGTGGATAGTGCTGGTTTTTTACTGAATTTATTCCTAAAACTCATTGAACCTGCTGAAATCATGTCTGGCCGACAAAATAATAAGTTACCAAACAATTTGCCTCAGTTGCAGAATCTCATAAAAAGAGATCCACAGTCGTACCTTGACGAGGTAAGTGTAAACACCGAAACGGCAGCAAGGCTTCTTCTGCCACAGATGATATGATGTTGTCTTTTGCAGTTTCTACAGCAATACAGGCATTACCAGTCCAATATTCAGATCTTCAAACTGCAGCCAGACAAACCGAATAAAGAGCTGGCGGAGCTTGTTATGTTTCTTGCTCAGGTAGATAATGTCATTTAGGCCTGTGTTTGTGGCCAAGCAACTATTTGTGAGACATATTATTTTCTTTTCAGGTTGGTCACTGCTACTTGGAACACATGTCGACTTTTCCTCAGGAGCTGTGCGAGTTGCTGCTGAGTTTTCACACAGTCCTGGAGCCAAACCTGAGGATGGTGAGCTACAACACAGTGTCACACATCCAGATATGCAAATCAAACAGTACCATATTTTCACGATATTCATATTTCGATTAAAAGTGCAGTTATTGCTTCACGTTGTCCGCACTGAAATTGAGGTCTATGTGGAGGTGAAAATGTTGTTTTGGTTAAGATTTGTGAAGTGTATCATTTACAGAGAAAAAAAAACACAAAAACTTAACATTTCCAAATAAGTGTATAAAGTGATATTCCTGCACTTTTGTGATTAATTTTACTGACATTTCACATTTGTCTGATAATCAAACCTTAACTACATCTACTTGTTTTTGTGTGTACATTCTGCATAATAGACATTTTGTAAAGGATTAATTCTCCTGAGAAACAAAAACCTAATCAGCCCATCTGGCCTCCTTGAGCTCTTCTTTGAACTATTGAGATGTCACGACAAACTACTCAGAAAGGTATTTATATTGAAACGTATTTCATGCTAGAACTCATGGATTTGTGGTCTAATAGTTTTTCCTTTTACAGACACTGTACACACACATTGTATCGGATATTAAAAACATTAATGCTAAACACAAGAACAATAAAGTTAATACAGTAAGTACTTAAACATTTTCCTGTGTACCAATCAGTTGCTACTTGTATTACCACAAATCATGCTCTCTGCTTCAGATGTTACAGAACTTTATGTATACCATGCTAAGAGACAGTAACCCAATCGCAGCAAAGATTTCCCTGGATGTCATGGCGGAGCTGTACAAAAGAAACATATGGTTTGTTGGATTCAGTTTCAATGATCAAACTCATGGTTGGTTATTTCATTAATACTACCGTTTTAGGAATGATGCAAAAACCGTCAATGTCATAACAACAGCATGCTTCTCAAAGGTGACAAAGGTACTACGTTCTGTAAAAAACTATCCTTATCTTATTTACCTGAAATAGAAAGAATTAACCCACTTTTCATGGTGTTTCTTTAGATTCTCGTAGCAGGTCTTAAGTTTTTCCTTGGCAAAGACGAAGATGAGAAAAATGAAAGTGACTCTGATTCAGAGGCAAGTTTCAAAGTTTGTCTGAAGAGAACGTAAACAGACGGCTTGTGCAGTAATATCCCTGCTGTTTTCAGTAACCTATTCATATGGGCTGTTTTTTTTTTTTTTTTTACAGAATGAGGGGCCATCAGCCAGAGATCTTATGATCAGATACTCAACCGGTAAGAAGAGTTCCAAAAACAAGAAGAAGTTAGAAAAAGCAATGAAAGTTCTGAAGGTAAAATATTTAGTATATTTTTTTAATTGGTCAAAATAACATCATATTAAATGTCAGCCTTCTACCTTGTTTGCTGTGCTTTGTTTAGAAACACAAGAAAAAGTCAAAAGCTGAGGTTTTCAATTTTTCTGCAATTCATCTGATCCATGATCCTCAAGGTAATTTTACATTACATTGTCTCTTTACTTGATATTTGGAAGCCTAAAAGTTTTTCCCCAATGTACATGTTAAGTTTAAAGAGGCCAGATTGACACATCTAGCACTCTTGACTTGAGTTCTTCATATTATTTATCTGGTACGGTTCCCAATGAACTCGGCCAGTAAAAGGTGGAACAGTCCGGTAAATACATCAGACTTATTGCACAAAATGTAACGGCAGCAGAGCGTACAGAGAACTCAAACATTTGCTAAATCCAGTTGAGAGAAAAGTACAGACATTTTTCTTTTTTCAAAAATGATAGCGTCTATATTTCTGCTCTTATAGGCCCGTTTACCTCTCTGGCAATGACATATTTGTCAGGTTTTGTTTGGGTGATTTACCACAATGCTGACTGCTGATTAGTCAGTCTCTCTGATCCACTGACTCACAAATATTTCGGGAATTAATCTTGTGTGTTGAGTTACTAGATTTCTTTCAGTGAAATCTATGACTGTATGATTATCAAAATATTATTTATAATATAGCAGTTGCCTAAATGCAGTTATCACAGACATATCAGACAATCTTATTTTGTAGATTTTTCTGAAAAACTCCTTAAACAATTGGAAAGCTCCAACGAACACTTTGAAGTGAAGATTATGATGATGGAGCTTATATCCCGACTTGTTGGAATCCACGAGGTAACTAACTGAGATCATTTACAAATGTGAATGTAATGTTTTTATTAAATAAAAATACCTTTTGTGTGCTGACATTAAAAATGATCGGTAATGAAGCATCTCTTCCTGTACAGCTTTTTCTTTTCAATTTCTATCCGTTCATCCAGAGGTTTCTCCAGCCACATCAGAGGGGTATGCGTTTTTAAATTTATTAATTCAAGGAGGAATAATCTCACATAGCTGTGTGTTGTTTGCTTTTTTTTCAGAAGTGACAAAAATATTACTTTGTGCAGCCCAAGCCTCCCATCAACTTGTCCCTCCTGAGGTTGTGCTTTATGAGCTTCGTGAACTTCAGTTTTCTTTGTCAAATTTGAGACTTAATAGAACACTTTGCCTCAACTTATTATTCCACTGTAGATCATTGAGCCTATGATCATGACCATTGCCAACAACTTTGTGACTGACAGAAACTCAGGCGAGGCCATGACTGTCGGGTAAACAGCATTTTTCGTCGCTAAATGTTTTTATTTGCCTCAGTGGCAAAGGTTTAATATTGATCCTATTGTACACCTCAGGATCAACGCCATCAAGGAAATTGTCGCCCGCTGTCCACTAGCAATTAATGAAGACATGTTACAAGACTTGGCTCAGTACAAAACTCACAAAGATAAGAGTAAGTAAAAAGCATGGGTTTGATTTTATTTCAAAGTGTCTAACATTGTGTCCACTTTGCAGATGTGATGATGTCAGCCAGAGGTCTGATCCAGCTGTTTAGAAACCTCAACCCACAAATGCTGCACAAAAAAGACCGGGTTAGCAATACATTTAACTGGACATATTATCTTGGTTTGATGGTTATCTACTTAGTGGTTGTTGTGGTTGTGCATGTTTGTTTTAGGTAGAAATAGTATTGTATATTTTTTGCTCTTATGTAGAATTGCAGTATATCCATTATAGACCTTTCTTTACATCACATATGAAACTAAAATTGATTAATTGTTCTATATATTTACAGGTTAAGAACTAATTTATCTTCTCTCTTTTTCTCAGGGGAAACCAACAGAAGCATCAGCAGAAGCTAAAATCAAAGATTATGGGGAGCTGGAGGCTAAAGACTACATACCTGGAGCAGAAGTTCTTGAGTTGGAGGTGAAAAAGGAAAACGACGATGATGGAGGCGAGTTTATATACAAAAATACTGATTGTCACCTTCTCAAAGTATAGTCATTAACATTAGGAGATGCCGATGTTGCAGGTGATCCATCAGACGGCTGGGAGAGTGCTAGCATTAGTGATGATGATGATGAAGAAGGAGAGTGGGTAGATGTGCACCACTCATCGGATGAAGACACAGAGATTACTGAGAAACTGAAGGCCATACCAGCAGAGGAAAGACAAGCCATGGCAGCAGCAGTCAGTGGCAGTAGACTTCTAACTCAGGATGACTTTAAGAAAATCCGCTCTGTTCAAATGGCCAAAGAGGTCAGTGCAGCACCAGGCAAAGCCCAGAAGAGGAAAATGGTTGATATTGATGATGAGGACGACAACAGGTGAAGAATATAAATCTTTTGCCTTTAAGACTAGTCTCATATGTCAGAATTCAATGTCAGTTAAATATATTGAATGTGAGTTAAATCTGTTTGTCAGGGGGGAGATTTTAACGCTAAGGAATATTGAAAAACTCCACAAGAAACCGAAAGCAGACAAAGAAACAAGACTTGCAACAGCAATGGTAAAACAATATTTATTATTTATTTACAAAGTTTCTTTTTCCACAAACTATCTGGACTAATATAGTTATGGTGTGGGTGTAATGTGTACAGGCTGGAAGGACGGACAAAAAGGAGTTTATCAGGAAGCGGACAAAGATGAACCCACACGCTAGCACCAGCAACAAGGAGAAGAGAAGGACGAAAAACTTTATGATGATGAGACATAGTCAAAACGTTCGGACCAAGGGCAAACGTTCCTTCAGAGAGAAACAGGCAAGTTGAGTTTTTACAGCTATGCAATGATTTATGCTTATAGCTATTGTAAATTCATTTTTTTGTGTATTTTAGATTGCATTACGAGATGCACTCCTGAGGAAACGGAAGCATAAGTAAATCTTTGGAAAGCTGACTATTGAACTCATTGATTATATACTTTCTATACAGCATTTGTGTCTTGATATAACATTAAGATGGCAAATAAAATATGTTTGGTGAACTGAGTTGTCCCCTTTCTATTCAGTCTATAAGTTAATGAATTACAGTTAACTGCATAGCATAACATAATTGTGTTGTAGCAGTCATATGACAGTTTGGTGATAAAATCCAATAATTCAGTGTCACTTGAACAATTCCCCTTACACTGCAAATTCCACACAGGTTTAGTGTTTTTTTTTTATGTTGTATTTACCGAATACTGTGAAAGGCTACGCCCATTTGACTAAGACAAACGGTAAAAAATATGGGCCTGTAGAGTTGCTTTTTGAGTTCCTAAATAAACTTACTGTTTGTATCCAGTCAATGTCAGGAATTTATATTTCGGGAAAAAAATATTATTTCTTTAAAGCCATGAACTTAAAATCTTAGAACCAGAAGAAGGCACCAAGCACTCCACAGTGCTGGACCAAGGACCAGGGGATGAAAGTACTGGTGATAAATTCAGTGCCCTCTACTCTACCTGCCAAATTAAAACAAGGACTGGAGCATGGTGCAGTGTCAGGTTTTCAGTCATGTAACTACAACATGTCACAGACAGCAAAGCACTTGGCCAATTGATGTCATCTATTTGTATGATAAGAGCGAAACTACCCACATAGGCCTACGTCCACACTGTCTGCAATTACAGGTAAACTTCTCCAGTTTTGGCAGAATAGAATACGGACTACATTACCCATAAGCCAGTGGGGGATCACAACAAACGTGCTAACGCCGAACATCGCAGAAAAGAAGCCCCTGACAGCAATTCCTACTGCGACATGAGGTATCCATGATTATGAACTATTAAAATAGACAAGCACTTTCTTATATTTCAACGCGTTTATCCTTCTCTTGTTTTTTGGGGAAGTTATTAAATCGTGTATCCATCCCCGCGTTTTAGCATTAGCCATGATGTTATCGGCCATTAGCCTGTAAGCTAAAGTAATCTGCCCTCTTTGCATGTTAAAATATTTTAATTTGGGCAAGTATTAAGTGCAATTTAAACATCGTGCGTCAAATAGGCTTAGGAAACTTCATTCTTACAGTAAAGGTTATATTAGCCATATCCGCTAGGTTTACAAACTGTTGAATGAACAGAATCAATCCATCAATCCAAACTGTGAATATTCTCATGATAAAATTAGTCCACTGTCCTATGGAGCCCAGAGCCAAATGTTCTAAAGAGAAGTTTCAGTGTAATCGATTCACGAAGGCCACATTGAACCTATCTCATTGATCTGTTGTTTTGAACAAAATATACTGTTTATGATTTTCCTCATAAAAGAAGGCAGTCAAAATGAGGCTTTAGTTCGAGCAAAAGTATTCATCTAGTTAATTTGCTGAAACTGAAACTCATTAGTTGTATGGCCTCCACATGAACATTAGGACATGCTTTTTTTTTTTTTAGTTCTCTTAGGTGCAGCAAAAGTCTAAACTAGGTTTTAGAAGTGTTTCTGTATTTGGCAAAGTGCATAACCATTCTCCAAAAGTCTATCATTTATTTCAATTCCCATATTTCATTTTCTTTTTTTGTTTGTCTTACTTAGGTGCTGTTTTCTCTTGACCGTTACAGCAATGAAAATGTTTTAAATTTCTTTCTTTTTTTGCCTCAGGTGCTGTTTTCTCTAGACAGCTATGGCACCGGGCGATATGGTGCCAGACCATGCCAAACAAGTCAAGTCCAAGGAGAAGCGTCCTGGAAATAGAACTTCAAAAGCAGAATCTGACACGGATGGGTCATTTGTCTTTGAGGCGCATGAGGCATGGAAGGACTTCCATAACTCTCTCAGGCATTTCTATGAAGTGGGGGAACTCTGTGATGTGACACTGAAGGTCAGTCGCTTGTTTTTACCAGGTACATTTAGTTGTTCAGGGAAAATAAAATAAACTTGTTTCTTTCTGGTATCCTATACTGGATCAAAAATAATGATATAATAATAAGAGCAATGTCATGTTTTTCTAAGAAAAAAAGCAAAATTTACTCCTTCAATTATGTAACAAAAACTTATTTACCAAAATCACTGATCACAATACATTTATAGGGGTTAGCTCTTCTGAACGAAAACAACAATATACTCAACAGGTTTTTAATCAGTTATGTGTTGTATGAGTTTCTTTTATGTTAAAGGGAATGTTAATGATTTGTTGTGATGCTAAAAGTGTAATAAACTTCTTGTTTAATTTTTATAGGTTGGCAGCAGGTTGATCCCATGCCACAAACTTGTGCTTGCATGTGTGATTCCATACTTCAGGTATGTGCCGTTGTTTTGAGGTGATAGTTGTTAATGCAATCATGTTGTTTAGGTATTTCTTTTTATTTTAGAGCCATGTTCTTGTCGGAGATGTCAGAAGCTAAGCAGGAACTTATAGAAATTAAAGATTTTGATGGTGATGCCATTCAGGACCTTGTACATTTTGCCTATTCCTCCAAGCTGACTTTAACAGTGGACAATGTGCAGCCATTGTTGTATGCCGCATGTATACTTCATGTAAGTGACTTCAAGTTGATCTAAAATCTTCATTTCTTCATCCTTGATACGTTTTATAATACATTACATATACATGCAAGTATTTCATTACACATTAGGTTTTGTTCCCATATAAGTTGAAATGTAACTTTTAGTTGATACTGAATTCATAATATTAATTTCCCTGACAGGTGGAGTTAGTTGCACGAGCGTGTTGTGAGTACATGAAGGCTCACTTCCATCCCACAAACTGCCTTGCGGTGCGCACCTTTGCTGAAAGTCACAATCGCGTAGACTTAATGGACATGGCTGACCGCTATGCGTGCGAGCATTTCAAAGAGGTTGTGGAGTGTGAGGACTTTATTTCTGTTTCGCCACAGCACTTGCGCACTCTTCTTTCCTCCAACGATCTAAATATCCACTCAGAGACACAGGTATACAATGCAGCTGTCAAGTGGCTTAAAGCCAACCCACACCATCACGAGGCCTGGCTGGACCAGATCATGTCTCAGGTAAGTAAGCCGAGAGGTTGTATGTGTTTTCTTGTCTTTATTGCACTATAAACATTATAAATCTAAGAACCTACTGCATAAGTAACCAGTTTTACAACCTAAGTATTTACCCGTCTTTCAGGTGCGCCTGCCATTGCTCTCTGTGGAGTTTTTAACAGGAACTGTGGCTAAGGATGAGATGATCAAGGGTAACTTAAGTTGTCGGGACCTTTTGGATGAAGCAAGGAACTACCACCTGCACATGAGCAACAATGTGGTGCCAGACTTTGAATACACTGGCCGCACTGTTCCACGAAAACACACTGCAGGTTGTTTTTATGTAATACATATGTAATACACTGTTTATCAATTAACGTCATATTATGAAATGCTCTCAGCGTCCATGACCTAAAAGTCCCTAAATGTTATTGTTTTCCTCAGGCGTTTTGTTCTGTGTCGGAGGCAGAGGAGGTTCTGGTGATCCATTTCGTAGCATTGAATGTTACTCTATTTCCAAGAACAGTTGGTTTTTTGGTCCTGAGATGAACAGTAGGCGAAGACATGTAGGGGTCATTTCTGTTGGAGGTACGTCTGTTAAGGTTTAAATTCATACAAATACAAAATTAATCCGGCATATATTTTTTATTTTACAGGCAAGGTTTATGCTGTTGGTGGTCATGATGGAAATGAACATTTAGGAAACATGGAGGTGTTTGACCCTCTCACCAATAAGTGGATGATGAAAGCTTCTATGAATACCAAGAGGTACAGTATCGACATGTAGCCCAAGATGTTTGATGACTTTTAGCACACAGCACAGTCAGTTCCTGGATGTCTTGTGCAGGAGAGGTATTGCACTGGCTGCACTTGGCGGTCCCATCTATGCTATTGGAGGTTTGAACGACAATTCCTGTTTTAACGACGTGGAGCGATATGACATTGAGAGTGATTGCTGGAGTTCTGTGGCTCCCATGAACACCCCTCGCGGTGGAGTGGGCTCTGTGGCATTAGGAGTAAGACTGAACTTTGTTGCTGGTCTGTTTGGCACGTAATTGTAAGAATTGTAATTCTTCCTTCTCCACAGAGCTATGTCTATGCAGTCGGAGGGAATGACGGAGTGGCGTCACTTTCTAGTGTGGAGCGATTCGACCCCCACCTTAATAAGTGGTCTGCAGTGAGTGAGATGGGCCAAAGGCGAGCCGGAAATGGAGTTAGCAAACTTAATGGATGTCTTTATGTAGTGGGTAAGTGAAGTTGCGTAAAACTGCTGATCAAGGGTTCAGTTTGTAGTTGTCAAGTTACTAATTTGTTTTTACTACTCAGCTGAAACTGTCCAGTCATTCAGTGCTAAGTTTGAATGCACTGGCTGCTGTTTGTGTCTTACACTACAGCTTTTGATTTATTACACTAATATTTTAAGATAAGAGAACCTTTTTTTGTCCCAGAGTGGGGAATTTCATTGTTGCAAGGCACAATTAAAAAAACAATATGCAATACAAAATTTGGAATCAATCAATCAAGAAAAAATAACAATTTAAAATAGTCTTAAATTTAACACAGATTGTGCAGGTAGAGCAAAAATATTTTTTACCTTTTTAATTCTAATTTGATTATGTGTGTATCTATCTATCAGTGTATATTCCAATATAATCCAATATACATTTTTGTCTATTTTCTTTTATTATTTTATTCTCAGGTGGGTTTGACGATAACTCTCCCCTGAGCTCTGTTGAACGCTTTGACCCTCGAATGCACCGCTGGGAGTTTGTGTCCGAGCTAACCACTCCGCGAGGCGGTGTTGGAGTCGCCACCGTGATGGGGAGAGTGTTCGCAGTGGGAGGCCACAATGGCAATATCTACCTAAACACGGTGGAGGCGTTTGAACCCCGAATGAACAGGTGAGAAGACAAATGAAGGACAATAACATGAATAAACCTAAGCTGTGAATAAGTGTCTGTATGTCGTGTCCAGATGGGAGCTGGTGGGCTCGGTGTCTCACTGTCGAGCTGGAGCTGGCGTGGCTGTATGTTCGTCCCATGTGAGCCAGATCAGGGATGTGGGCCAGGGCTCCAGTAATGTGGTCAACTGCATGTGAGAATCGACCAGGTGATGGAGAGATCACATTTAACCCTTGCACAAGCACAAACCACACAGCACAAGGAGTGACTGTTAATGTTAAATTCTTGTTCACGTAAATGCTCTACAAGCCTTGCACAGTATGCTACTGTTGTTAAAAATGTTGGCTTGAAAATGGTCAATGTTCAAATATATATATACTATATATTAATATGTGCACACAGAAAAAGGAATTGTACATAAATAATGTAAACACATCTCAACCTGTTGCTAGTGGTGTTTTACAACCTGTTGTGGATTATTATGTACTGTATTTGTCATGTGTGGCTCCTATACCTCATTTTGACATTTTGATTTAAGGGAAAGGTATAATGTAAATGGCCATTATATTTCTAGTATACAAAGTGCTCTGGCTAGTACCATGCTGAAAACTCACACTTTTATCACTGTTCACATTCATGTGTACATTTTAGACCATGCAGCTACATTTTTTTATTTCAAAAACTCAATTAATCATATATTGCCTCACTAATGTAATCTTTAATTGACCCTGGAGGACTTTGTTACTTTTTGAGCGTCATTTTGATGAAACTATCATATAACAGACTGTCTATTCTCAAGGAAGTTCAGGAAATAATCCAAACTGCTGCCGTTGCATTCTCAATTACAATAAGAGGCATAATGATTGTACAATATAGGACTGAATAAAGCAATATATGTGGCACTGCTCAAAGCCAGAGAGGGATCTTCACACAGACCTGTGTGGGATGATAGCTGGGCTGTCTTCAATCCTAATCAGACTGCTTTTTGATATCTCTGCCAGTGCTTCTGTTCTTTTTTTAATATATGGACTCTTTGTATATAATTGGTGTATATCTTCAATAGTCTTTGATATTCATATTCATTGCTGTGTGCACTATTTTTCTAGAAAATATAGATGTAACATCTTGTTATATTTTTGTCTTCAATAGAAAATTATGATAAGAAATAGTGTAATTTTGTCACATTTAAAGTGTGATATTTACATTGACAAACTGCTTAAAGTACATGGTATTTGCAGTTTATATAGTGAAATAAATATGATTCAGTGAATTGCACATTGATACTTTTGTTGTGCGAAATGTCAAAGTCTGTGTATCATTATTACAACAGGACTAATGATGATGTAAAACTGAATTTTGTAGTTTGTTGCTGTCTTTAAATTTTATCGATGCCGTATACTTTCTTCTTGACTGCTTCCACATTTTGTCATTTACATTGTATTGGTATAATAAAGTAATTTATAAGATGTTCAATATTTTACATTTCTATGACTCCAAACCTTTTAGGTTTGAATGTAGTGTATTTATTTTCATTACTTAATAATGGTTTAACTAATGTACCTACATCCTAAAACTTGAGTTAAACCTATGCATTTACGAGCCTTTTTAAAGTGGATTTTTAGTTATGTATAGTAGCTGTCACAATATAAGCCACAATTGTTTACAAATCTGCTCTTTTAAAAGACTCCAAAATAAAGCAGTATGGGAAACTTTTACTGGAATTTGAGATGTGTTTTTACTACAGCAAATTTGAATTTTGGTAACACAGGAGATTCAACCCTATTAAAATAGTAAGTACACTTTAATTTGATAATAATATTTGAGAAATAATCAAATGTACACTGTATTACAAGATTTTTAATTAAGATATTTAAGGTTAAGGAGCTTTTGGAGTATGTTTTTATCTAAAATATTCCATATTAAATAAAAAGATGCAATTTGGTGAATTCATGAAAAGAATTTTATCAACTTAAAGTGCCCGTTAAGCAAGAATCCTTTGTCCCACAATCCCAGGTCAATTATGTCAGTGTTTTACAGGTGCTGGACTCTGGACAGATGCTGAAATCTGTTGACAGCAGCAGCTGATGCTCACAACACCGAGGACTTGGAACCAGCGCTCATCTCAGTCACTCTCGGTTGTTCTTACTGTATGATACTGTATAAACAGTATTGCTTGTTGATTGGGGCTCTTACTTTGTGCCAGGCTGGAGTGAGGTAGAATGTGCTGAGGGACCTCTTCCACTCATGAGTCAAAATGAACAGGAAAACTACTCTCCAACTGTTAAGCCTTGCTGCTCTTTTAGCTGGTGGTAAGTCTCACTGTTATTTATTCTATTATTCAAATTTGGGAGAATGTTTTTGTTCAATTGGCACAATATTTTTGCTCAAATACTATTTGTGTTGGTACTCATTTTTTCTTGGTGGCTGTATCTGTCTGAATTATAACATTTAAATTCAGTTAAACTTTTACGTACTCATGGTCCATTTTGAAAATAGATAAGCACAATTCTAATGGTTGCAGTATTTTATTTTATTGTGCAAAGCTTACAGTACAGTAAAATCAAATGGTTTTATGTAGTTTTGTGCTGTGGGGGTTTCCAAAGTCTAGTTAAAATATATTATTCTTAGCTTGTTAAAGCAATTGAACTCAAACATTACCAAGAGTTTTAAGACACTTTTGTGATCAAAGAATTGTACCAAAAGTTGAAAACAAAATTTGTTTTCCTTAATGGAATTTATGAATTACTAAATGAATTACTAATTACTAATTTTCAGCCCATGGAGTGTGTCGCACAGGCTGGAGGGAGTATGAAAGTAAATGTTACTTTTTTTCAACTGATACAAAAACGTGGCCAGAGGCCAATGTTTTTTGTCAGCGGCAGCACTCCAACCTTATGAGCATTCAGGACATCCATGAAAGGGTGAGACATTTATTTTTTTAATCAACAAATGTTTTATCTTTAAATATATGTACTATGGGTGACACTGGTACTGTCTGTTAAGTGATCAGAGTTGGAGAAGTTACTTTGAAAAAGTAATTAGTAACAAATTACCAAGGAGTTTAGTCACTGCTTCAAGAAACTAATTTTACTTTTGGAATACCTTATTTGTAATATTGTATTATATTATATTATTGTAATTAATCAAACATGTGCCTTTACATTTTATTAAAGACATTCAAAAAGATGAAAACAACTAGTAAGATGTTTAAATGATCTTTTTTGGCATTACACCAGCAATAGAAATGGCTAACAACACTCCAAGATGCTGATCTCTGCCTTTGAAATGTTTACTGATAGTATATGTCATACCTATGGGTCTTTCACTTAAAGCCCTTTCAACTTGCTCCTTATTTAGACTGTTTCCTGCAGAATAAGACTGCATTCTCTACCTAAACATTGTTGTTGGTGTTTAAAGTATTTTATTAGTAACTGTAATTTAATTACAAGTATTTTCAAAGTAATGTGTTGCACAATTAACTTACTTAAAATAGTAATTTAATCTCAGTAACTAAGCTACACCAAACTCTGTAAATGATAGAATATAGCTGGAGGTTCACTGGTTCAAACTCTGCCCAACTTAATAGACATTCCATAATTCACAAGTACTTATAACAACCTTACCGTTCAACAAAGTTTCAGCACATTACTGTGTGACTGGCTAGCTTTTGGCTTTTGAAACCATGAACAGAATGGGAAAAACTGAAATACTTTTTATTTGTGATGTATAAATGTTTGTTTATTTAGCTTTGGCTACGGACCCAACTGGCCTCTGAGATCTACTGGATTGGCCTGACTGATCAGATCACTGAAAATGTGTGGGAATGGAGCGATGGCAGTACCTTTATTGAATACCTATCGTGAGTCTAATACCTTGTGCTTAAGTGCAAACTTTTAAGTCAGACTAAATACTCTCTTGTTGCAGATATTGGATGCAGGGTCAACCTGACAACTGGAATGAAGAGGACTGTGGCCAAGCTGTGGGATACAGTAACGGGCAGTGGAATGATGAAGACTGTGATGTCAAGAGGAAATATATCTGTAAATATATTGAAGGTAAAAAAAAATAATTAGAAAGAGAGAGAGAAGAGAGAGAGAGAGAGAGAGAGAAATGTTTTACTGACTGTAGCCTTTTCCCACTTTTTTTCCTCACATCTCTGTTCTTCAGAAAACCCTGTTCCACGGTGTGACCAGGCCAGTGGCTGGTTCCCGTATGGTTCCAACTGCTACAAGCTAAAAGCCGACACCAGGAAGAGCTGGACAGAAGCCAGACATGACTGTCTGCAGGACGGGGCTGATCTGGTGTCCATCACATCTCAAGATGAGGAGCAGTATATGGTGGGGACACTGGACCCCTCGTACACGGACCTCTGGATCGGACTGTCCACACTGGTGCGAGGAGTGCTGTAGTTTAAGTATTGGCGTTAAATGTTTCTATATCACATAACTTTGTGTCGACTTTCAGAAATGCAACAAGCTCTCGTGTGAAGTTCAAGCAGGAAACACACAGTTTTCCTGGTCAGATGCTCAAACATTGTCGTTTCAAAATTGGGGTGAGAACGAACCCTCTCCGTAAGTAAACACATCTGACTAAAATCTGACAAAGGAGAGAATAAAATTATTAAAAAGCTGACTTCTTCGCAGAGATCCTCAAGTAGGTTCATGTGCAGCTATGATCAAAGATCCAACAGAACAATATGGGAAATGGAGGTCACATTTATGTCGATATGAGCGCCCTTACATGTGCAAACGACCCTTGAACAGTAAGCGATTATAGGACATTTTTAATTTTCAAAACATTGTGTAGATATTTGATTCATGTTTCGTTGGCTACAGCACTCTGTCCTCCTGGGTGGCAGAGTTTCAATGGCAGCTGTTACTGGTTGGTCAGCAACATCAATCTTCTGACAACATGGCATGAAGCATTCACAAAGTGCTCTGACATGGGGGCCCACCTACTTATTATAAACAGGTAAACGATAATGTTGTCTTTTCATTACCTCATCAAACCTACCTGTTTCTTTTGTTTTTTTGTTTTTCCCTGGCCTTGAAAGGTCATGTCTATACCAAACATTCAGTTGTTATTTTATTTAAAACAATTATTCTTGGCCTGAGAACATATTTTACATGATGTCTTAATTGCTTTGAATGTTATGCATATCATACAATATTGTATGCCATATACAATAGTAATAGTATGTGCAATTTTGTTTTTTAGCCAAGAGGAACAGTTCTTTATCAATGCAAAACTCCCAGATTTTCACCAAGTGGACATTCCAGACATTTGGATTGGTCTATCTGGTATCTCTATAATATAACTAATTTAACAAGACTGAATGGTATATATAATGTAATAGTATTTATTATTACCAAACAGATATGTATCAAGATGGAGAGTTTAAATGGGTGGATAAAAGTGCTTTTGACTTCTCAAACTTTGCTCCTGGTTTCCCTAAGAACACAGAGCACTTTTGGGACTGTGGTCAAATCTACACAGGTAAGATATCACCAACCCTTATTATTTTGTTATGTAGTAGTAGATTTTTTTTAATTTATTTTATTCCACAATTTTTATTCCAGGGAATTATGATGGCAAATGGGAATCCACCAACTGCTTCAAGAGTTTGGGCTACATTTGTGAGATGACTGGGGGGCAGAACCCCAAACCACCATCACCTCCTGGTGCGATGTATTTGGAATTAAATGTAAATTACTTTTAGCCTAATGTCTTTTTGTTCATTAGATTCACATTGCGATGCTGGGTATCTGTTGTATGGGGACTTCTGCTATCAGTTTGAGACAGACGAAGTGAAGAACTGGCACGACGCTGAGGCTCATTGCAACAAGGAGCAGGCCCATCTGGTCAGCTTCCACTCTGAGGAGGAGATAGGGTTTATAACAGGTGTGAACAAAACATGTTATTGTAGACAATGCGGTGCAATTGGTAGTAACACATGCATACTTTTTACTTGTACACCTAACACTATGCATTGTGTTGTTGTGCAGCTCATCTGCCAGGAGAAGCCTGGACTGGTCTCAATGACATCAATATTGAAAACCAGTTTGTGTACACTGATGGAACATCAGCTGTAAGTCGCAAGATGTTATAGTTGCAAAATCAGTACATGAATTGTACTTATTTTATAACTACACTACCTATATGTGAAACAATATAATCTTTTGCTGTTTGATGCAGAATTTCCTCCCTTGGGGCCCAAATCAACCAGACAATTGGCAGAATAATGAGGACTGTGTGCACATTATAGGAATGAATCACCCTCAACCTGGGAAACTCAATGATGACTTCTGTACAGCCACAAAAGAGTTCATCTGCAAAAAAGGTATACTTTTTGCCCCTAGTAATTTATTAATTGTCTGTTTTGTTTATTGACATACATTTTCTAAACTTTAGCAAAGGGACAAGGACCACCTCCACAGCCTCCAACATCTGGACCAGGTTTGCTGAATCTTAAGTGTAAAATGGTTTTATTTGAACATAGGCGTGAGCTGTTGTTGTTTCTTGTTAGGATGGAATGACAAGTGTGGCTCTTGGATGGCGGACCCTTTTAATGACTTTTGCTACTTATTTAACTCCCTGTCTATGAGGACGTGGGCAGAAGCTCGGACCGACTGTATTAACCAGGGAGGAGATCTCGTCAGTATCACAGATCCTGCTGAACAAAGCTTTATACAAGGTGCGTTACAAACACAGACTGTGTTTTACAAATGATCTGACCTGTAATTTGATTTTCATTTTATTGTAGGTGTTATCCAGCAAAGTCCGACTGGGATTTCCCTGTGGATGGGTGGCCATGACTCAATCACTGAAGGGGGCTGGGAGTGGACAGACGACTCACCATTCAGATACATTCGCTGGAATACAGGTTCATAAAATTGGAAAAAAGTGCAATCTGTATGCGCAATAAACACAGACACCCAAGACATTGTATATTATGTATATTTGGTCTGACCCAGGCAACCCAGATGACTATTATGGAGAGGACTGCTTGTCTATTCTTATAAACAACGGCTACTGGAATGATGACAACTGTGAATACAAAAGAGGATACATATGCAAGAAGAAAGGTGAACTGTCTTTTTAGCAGTTATTATAAATAAACTACTAATACACTGATGCTGTTTTCTCTTTTAGGAAGAACACCTGAACCTCCTCCACCACACGATGGTATTGAATATTTCCTATTTCTGGTGTTTGTATATGTTATTTATTACATTTTAGATAATGATAATAAAGAAATTGTTCATTCTTAATGCATAGGAATAGATTTTCTCTGTCAGTTATCTTTAATAGTAAAGAAACCCTTTACTATGATCTTGATTACAATATATATTTAAATAATTAAGAGGTAGTCATTTTTTATTTAATCTTGTGTTTTGCCTCAGGTTTTATTACAGCTCTGGTTTGCCAAGATTCCTCAGCTGTTCTCCACTGTCCACAAGAGAGCGTTATTAACATCCAGTCGGCTTTTTATGGACGAAAGAGCGCTGACATTTGTCCTCATCTGGGTTCTTCTGACGGTTATAAACCTTTTCTGTTCTTTTTTAGGACGTAACCACAGAGAGCTTAACTGTATCAATCTTGTCTGCAGGTTCTTGCACTGTGGGGGGCGTTCTACCTCACTACAGGAAACACTGTGACAACCGACAATTCTGCTTTGCATATGCTCACATGGATGAGGATCCATGCCCCACAGTTTCCAAATACCTGGAGATCACATACAGCTGTGAGCAGAAAGGTCAGTGACTACATTTCCTGCAGATTTACAAAGTCATACAGACCAGTTACTAAAATAATAAACTGTGTGTATGTTCATTTAGTGTGCCTACATGGCCTTGGTGTTGAACATGGCAATATCACAAATGCACAGCTTTCGGCATCTTCCTCGCTGGGTTTTAATACTCCGGATAAAGCTCGCTTGAATGGAAACTCTTGTTGGATGCCTTCAGGAAATCGTAAGTTATGTCCTAAACATTACTGAGTTTTTTATATTCTTACTCATATTTGGCTATTTCATATGTCACCTAATACAGCATCTTCAAGTTGGATTCAAGTTAATCTGGGACAGACAAAAAAAGTCACTGGGATTGTTATTCAGGGTTGCCCAGAAGGTGATCACTGGATCACCAAATTTAAACTTCAGCATAGTGTGGACGGAATTACCTGGAAAGACTACACTGCTGATGGAGAGGTACAGCTGATACAGAACCTGGACTGCTGTACATGTAATGGGTTCTTTGACATTTTGGTCTTGCTTACAGTTCTTCCCAGGCTCCACAGATAGAAATACACCTGACACTCAGCTACTGGGATCTCCAGTGTCAGCACAATACATCCGTATTATGCCACTGCAATACAGCGGACAAGCCGGCCTTCGCTTCGAAGTCTTAGGATGCACACCTGATTGTAAGGAAACTGTTTATTTTTCATAATCTGAGGAAAGGTTTGGGGTTATTACAAACTTCTGTCCTTTCTACAGATGCAGTTACCTGTGCGAACAAGCCCAACTTCAATTTTGCCAATGACAGGATGACGTTAGTGGAATGCTTTTTTGTGTGAGATGTTTTGTATGAAAAACTTACATTAACAATTTACTTTTCCTTCAGCGTGCATTGTCCTGCTGCCTGTGCAAAGGCAAACTACCAGGTTTATGGTACTTCAGTATATCGCGGTGTATGTACTTCTATCTAAATATACAAAACAAATCACTGTATATTGCACATGTGGCAAACATTGAACAATGAATTACTGTTAACACGTCAGTATTATTTTTCAGGACTCAAACATTTGTGCAGCAGCCATTCATGCTGGAGTGATTGTTGATGACGTTGGAGGGGACTGCACTTTACTAAAAGCTCCAGGACAAAGCTTTTACCCAGGTTCCACCAAAAATGGCATTACGTCTCGGCAGTACGTCAAGTTTTAGTTTAGTTTTAGTTTATTTTATTGCATAATTTAACACTGACTATATTTGCAGATTTGATGGAAATTATGCAGTCTCTTACACATTTGCTGATGGAGGTAAGTTTGTTAGGTGTGTATCCTGCTGCATGTTTTGTTTGTATTACATGTGCCATATTGTTCCAGGTGTGAGGTGTCCAGGACCAGATTGGTTTGAATTTGGGGAGTTTTGCTACAATCCTTCTACAGACAAAAAGACCTGGCATGGAGCCCAGAACACCTGCAGGAAAATGGGGTCTGAACTTGTATCTATCCTCTCAATGAAGGAGCAGAGCTGGTTGGAAAGTTACCTCTATGAGGGTAAGACTGAACAGATATTGCTGATCAACAAATTATGAGAAAGCACTAAGTTTTTACAATTTCCTTACAGAGACTAGTGATGTGTGGACAGGACTGAATGACCTCCTTTATACTGGTTTCTTCACCTGGTCTGACAGACATTTGGTGACCTTTACCTACTGGGCTCCAGGGGAACCAAATAACCATGATGGCTTTAGTGAGGACTGTGTTGAGATGTTACAGACTGTGAGTCATCTGGCTTTTCTAACTATTGCCCCTCAATTAAGTTCCTATAGCATTTTCTGACACATCTTCATTGTATGCATAGACCGGCCGATGGAACGATGTTTCTTGCACAGAACTTAATACTTACATTTGCAAAATGCCCAAAGCACATTACCCCGTGCCGTCGGCAGGACCCACAGTATATGGATGTCCTCAGGTTGAAAGCTGCTTACATCTTTGTCTTTGACATACACATAATTGAGTATGGGTTACATTAGTCCCAAATGTCTGTATAATTTCAGGGCTGGAATGCATATGGTTACTCCTGCTACTGGATGGAGGAAACGGCAAGAAGCTGGGAAGATGCTAAAACATTTTGTAAAGACCAGGACAGCTTTTTGGTGCATGTTGGAGACATGTGAGTTAGCACAATGTGTAAAAAAAACATACGAATGACCTATAACTCATTTTATAGATTTAATATAGTTTACAATCAGTTATTGTGTAATGATAAAATATGTGCACTTTGATACAGTTACGAGCAGTCCCACTTCACCGTAATGCTCTCAGGTAAGAATGGGCTCTGGTGGATTGGTCTTCGAGCTCGAGGTGGAGCTACAGGTGGGGTGGATTACATCTGGGACAATGGAGCACCCCTAACGTTTACCCACTGGGACAGAAACCAACCAGGTACATGCTTCAAATTAAAGACCGTCTGACAGGATGTTTTCGAAAGGATAAAATATTCTGATCCTAAAATCTGTAGATAATGGAGATGGGACTTGTGTGGCCATGACTGCGGGTCAGATTGGTGGCTTTTGGGATGATAAACAATGTTCAGAAAAGTATGCCTTTATCTGTGAGAAGACACGACCTGATATATCTCCACCAACCAAGGCCCCCACACCTCCACCTGCTCAGGGCTGTGCTGACAGCTGGACTGCTCTGGCCCACTTTAGAAACTGTTACAAGGTACTTTAGTCCTGGCATCTTAAATAATCAACTGGTACCGGAGTGTTATAATACAAGTGTAAATATAGTCACAATGGGCCCCTTTGAAAATATGTGTAAATATGATAGTAATTTCGCTTTGTTTAGCTAGTGGTTAATGTATAAAATAATTTTAGATGCCTATTTTAAGTTCATAAAAATGCTAAAATAGTTTATTTTTTGGCATTGGCAAGAAGCGGGTCCAAGTAGTTTGTCAATTAAGAGTTCAACATTATTTTTTTCGTATTGCCAACAATAAAGCTTTTGTAGACTGCTCATAGTTGGAAGAGCAAGAGAACTGAACTCTAAAAGTTTACAGAGAATAGAGTACATAATACTTTTACTTGAGTACTATGGATCTCTGTTCAAAACTTTTAACCCCCTTGTCTTTGTACACTTTTTAGTGACACAGCATGATTAGATTTCAGTAAATTGAGATTTAAGATAAATGTCTAAACATCAAAATTTACAAACGTGAATTTAATTCAATGGTTTCTTTTTATTATTCCTCATGGTGATATTTGCTTTCGTCTTATCTTATCTTAAAGCTGTTCCATAATGTAGACTGGTCCCAAAAGAAGAGTTGGCAAGCGGCATATGAAGACTGTGTCTCAAGAGGAGCAAATCTGGTCAGCATCCACAACCAGGAGGAGGAGGAGTTTCTATCTTTGTACACCAAAGGCACCAGCAAGTGGATCGGTCTCAAAAGCAACCCCACAGAAGGAGGTACATTTAGCAGCTTCTAAGAATGAACCAAACAGTTTAATGTTGGAACAACATTTGTTTCCCCGCACATAAACTAGGCTACTCTTGGAGTGATGGCTCCCCTCTGTCCCACACTAACTGGGGTCATGGAGAGCCTAATAACCATGAGGGCCGGGAGGACTGTGTGGAGATGGTGAGCAGCACCAATGGGACCTATTCCTGGTGGAACGACCTGAACTGTGATGCTCATCAGGACTGGATTTGCATGATTTCTAAAGGAAAGAACCCCATTTTACCACCAAAACCCCCTCCTCCAGTACCAGGTACAGTATAATCATATCCTGTACAAGAATGCATGTGTTGCATTTACCTTCTGCACGTATCTTTTAAATGACTTTGACTTTGTCATTGTTTTTATTATATGCACAGCTCCTGATTGTGGCAGTAATCCTGGGTGGAGGAAGAACAATAACATCTGTTACTACTACAACGACACTGATGTTGTGGACTTCCACACAGCCATGCAACGCTGCTACGCTGAGAAGGCAGCTTTGGTTTCAATTCTTAGCAAGGATGAACAGGCCTATGTCAACACTATGGTGATTGTTCTGTGCAATTTTTATGGGGCACCTAAATGATCATTTGGTAAGGCAAATGATCATTTAGGTGCCTTATTTCATGTTATAGGTTGGAACAGGAAATGTTGCTGCAGCCTGGATTGGAATGAGAATGTTTGGTATTGCAAATGGACAATATATGTAAGCCATGTTTTTTTTTCCACTTGTTTTTTTTCTGTTGTATGCAATATCAAATGTTTCTTCTTTCAACAGGTGGGTGGACCTTTCCCCAGTGTCATATACCCACTGGTCTTCTGGAGAACCAAACAACGCTAATGGGGAAGAGCAGTGTGTTCAGATGAACAGACATCAAGGTATCGGTCTTCTACATAATACGCCACATATTATTATAAAACAGATAGCAATATTTGACTTTTATTTACAGTGATGTTTGGCAACTGAAATGTACAATTACTAAAAATGTTTGTTTACTGCACAGGGGGGTGGAATGATGCAAACTGTGGTCGAGTGGCAGGATATGTCTGTAAGAAGACCCCTGGAGATCATCATACCCCTCCCCCACCGACACAGCCCTGGGAAGGGAACTGTCCAGCAGGTTCATTTTCTACATTTAATACTGCACTTATTGCATATTTTGTGTATGATTTACAATGTATCTTACATTGTACTTTATTTTCCAGGCTGGCTACGCTTCAACAACAAATGTTTTTTGTTCAAAGGAAAAAAACATGACATAAAAGCCAACTGGTCCTATGCACGAAGTTGGTGCAAGGAGCAAGGAGGAGAGCTGGCAGTGATTGACAACCAATACGAGAACGGTGCGTTTACTGCAGTGGGCAATTTGGCTTTAATGACATTGTAAGTGCAGAGTATATTTTAAACTGTGCCCTCTAGACTTTATTTCCAGTTACCTGAGGGACTTGCATCACCCCACTTGGATTGGCCTGTCAGACCTTTTAGTAGAAAATCAGTACGCCTGGAGTGATGGTGTCAGCCCTGTGCTCTACACAAACTGGAATGATAAAGAGCCCAACAATGCAGGAGGAGCGGTGAGAATTAATGAAAATAATGGAATTCTGCATTCGTGCAAAATACCAAATGAGATTTCTATCCAAATTATTTAATTTCATAATATTCAACAGGAGCACTGTGTGGCAATAACTCACAACCATCTAGTCACTGGAAAGTGGAATGATGATGCCTGTCACAAGGATCAGAGTTTTGTCTGCTCCAGAAAGAAATGTTAGTAACAATCCGACCAGCTCCCCCTAAAATATCTTACCAATTGCAATCCTTATTCCTTATTCCTTTTTACTTTTGTCTTTGTTCAGCAAGTAGCATCAACCCTCCACCGCCAACACAGAGTCCATGTCCATCCGGGTACATCTCTTGGTACCTGAATTGCTACAAACTGGTTGAAGAAGCAGCCACCTGGGAAGCAGCTCAGACAGCATGTGCTCAGGCAGGAGGAAACCTGGCCAGCATCGACATGAGCTACGACCAGGCCTTTGTGGCTGGAGTCGTGCTGCAGGGAAAAGCCGACGCCTGGATTGGACTCAAACGCAAGGTAGACTTGGCCAGATAAAACCACCCACAGAAGACATAAATGTGCGTAGAATAAACCTGTAGCTGGTAAATGAGTAGGTTACATTCTTTTCAAAGTGCTTGTACATTGAACATTTATTTTACAATGTCTATCAACCAAATTTCAAATTTCACACACAATTGATTTTGCAACAAACAAACAGTGCCCCATTGTTCCTTCATTACCATCGAGATTGCAGTTAAGGGATGAAAGAGAATAAAACAATAAAACATAAAGCTATTAAAAGGTTATTTTGGGAGGAATAAAAATTGGAATGTTAAATCATCATAAAAGATAAATAATTAGATAAATAAGATTAAAATACATAAAAACTAAATAAATTTTAAAGCTAAGACAACAGGTTTTAAACTTCCTTTAAAAATATGAACACTTGCAGCAGGCCTAATGTTGAATAGTTTTTATTTTTCTACTTCCAGTCATAGTAACAATGTTGATGTAATGATTTGATCTGCAGGAAGACGGCTCGTACATGTGGACAGATGGATGGCCAATTTTCTTCACGCAGTGGGGCCCGGGAGAACCTAGTAACATAGAAGGCGAGGGCTGTGTGAGCATGCACGCTTCACATTTCTTTCATGGAACGTGGAACGACACCAAGTGCAGTGAAGCCAAGCCTTACATCTGCAAGATCTCTAAAGGTAAATCGTCACTCTTCGTCAACCATTAAGAAGCAGAAATGGCTTTATGTGTCAACTTTTCGGTTGTTTTTGCTTTTATCCAGAGAGCCCCCCGCCTACTCCTGGTCCTGGTAGTGGAAAGTGCTTGCCGGGATTTGTGCCTTATGGACATCACTGTTACTTTGTCTACAATGGTCAAATGGGGTTTTCCTGGCCAGACTCGAGACACTACTGCCAGGGGGGAAAGGCCGAATTGGCATCGCTCCACAGCCGAGCAGAAGTAGAGTTCATAAGAAGTCTCAACTACACTAAAGTACACAACATCTGGATTGGCCTCACAAGGGACCAAAACTGTAAGGCCAAAGTATCTTCTATTTAATGTACCAAGTCAGACAAAAGACTATTTATCAGCATGATTAATACATTTTGTGTAATGTAGTTGGTTGGGCCTGGACCGATAAGACATCTGTGGGATTCTTCAACTGGGCTCAGGGCGAACCCAATGCTGCGTTTCATCCTGGGCAGGTCGCAGAGGAAAACTGTGTTGAGATGTATCCTGATGGGCGCTGGAACGACAACAACTGCGTACTAAAGAGAGGCTTTGCATGCCGCCACCGCCAATGTAAGATATCATTAAAAAAAAATGTTTAAATGCTGTACATAAGTTCACTGTGAATACTACCAATTTAGAGATGTGGAAATGCAATGGTTAATTGTGATTATTCATGTCACAATACATTGGTACATGAAATGTACTAATGTGGCTAAATGAAATATAATTAGATAAAACTACAAGTCATTTTTAATTCAGTCTAAAAAGCAAAGTTAAATGAAACGTGCCTTCCTCTTGCTGTTTATGTCACATTAACTTACATCATAACTTTATCAGTAAGAGTTTGATTCCTTAAAGCTTGTCACAGACTAGAGCAGTGATAATGGTTTGGTTACATATCAAAAATCTGGACTTTTTTTTTTTTTTCTTCTCAATAGACTATGTAACAGATGATGGAGGGAATCCAGTTTTTCCCACTGATGGCCCAGGTGTCAACCGTAAGTATAATTGTAACACTTTTTTAATTTGTATTTTCCACGTGTTAACCAGTATTTTGTTTCTGTAGATGATGGAGTCATTGCTGGTGCAATCATTGGAGCCATTATATTTGTCTGCCTGATCGGAGGACTTCTGTATTATGTCGTTAATATCAAAGGATATAAATTTAGCAATTTTAGCCTTCCAACAACAACAAGAAATACTGAAAAAGTGGATGTGGTAAGTTGCTATCAACTTATTTATTTTTGAAAAATGAAACACAATAATTTGTGTAACTGACCATGTTTTTGTTTTACAGCCTGCATTTTCCAACCCCAACTTTGCAGGAGAGTCAGATACTTAGCTTTGCATTTTGACATATTTTTATGACAAGTGTGGGCTGTGTTTTAAAATTATTTTGTATATTTACTTGTAAAGTTTAGAATACATGCAATACAAATGATGTGCGAATGCATTTCTAATTTTCTTAATAATAAAAGAAATAATGATTTATCTTTTTATTTAACCGTATTCACTGAAACATAAAAACTTCACTTCACAAAAAAGTTATTTTTATCCATATAATCTTTTGAACAAAGTAATATGTAAACTTGTTGTAAATTCATAAATAAATCTTCCACTACCATTCTGTTGGAAAACACAAGAACTGACCAGGAAAACACAAAAGATTAGACATTCAGTTAATTAACCTGGATTATCTTTGGCAGTCGTTAACTCAGATCTTCATTTCAACATCCAAAATAAAATACCCCCAGTTCCCCAGGCACCAGTGTACAGATTCATTACACAAATTATCACTTCATTCATGTGAGAAAGGAAGCCCTTACTTGGATATTACACAAAATCTAGTAACTTCCTCAAAACAAAATGTAGTTTAATTGTTTTTGTTCTTCTGACCATGTGAACAACACATTAAAAATAAAACTAGTATTGCTTGGGTATTTTGTAATATGAAAAGCAGGACAACCCATGTCTACAAATGAATCAATGAAAAAAATTAAACAGTGCAGTTTGACAGCTCAAGTGACCACAAGTGCAAAGACAAAATCTATTTTTTTCCAAAATTGATGACAGTGGTAGGCAGCACCCCCACACTTCAAAGCCAACTCAGAAACACGACAAACGCACCTAGCTAATGTGCAAAACATGAACTGGCTAGTGCAAAATTACAATTCAAACTGCTGCAGCACTGCAGGGAATCAGAGTCAGGCACATTCTACTTGAGGAGCCACATACTGAGTGGTTTCAACTGATCCACCTGATATTGCACTTACATTGCACAATGTCTGCCACCCAAGAGCACATTATTTTGGTTTTCAGAAAACATTTTATATTATGGATACACAGACGATACAATAATCCATTCTTCAGTGTGTATTCTCGAGTTATCATATCAGGCCTCATTGCAAAAAGGAGAAGCTTGATTATTCTTTTTGATTACTGAAGCAACACATTCCATCACATATTTTTGGTACTAAGTTTAAAAAAATGAAAAAATACTCTAAATGACTATGAGAACAAACACTAAAACTAAAATATACACTGGAAAAAGGAATAACATCCCAGCAAGGAAATGATTGCATTATTGAAAAATAACATGTATCGTTATACTGGAATAGTAGAATCATGTTAATAACAATAATAACTGGAGTAATTGGCAATGGCATTTGTATCATAACAACAATGTGGCAAATGCTGGCAAGGTCGTTTCATGGCACTACGTTTACACCTCCATATTTGAAGGTCATCAATTAAGCCTAATTTGATCAAGTTTTAAAAGTGAATGTGGCAGACATTCAAATATCATTCAGCCCATTCTTAAAATGTGTATTGGTGGTGACTCCACGCAGCAGATTATGTTGGTGTTCAGTTTGAAGCAGGAAAATGAAGACTTGAAGGCCACTGGCTCACTTTACCTTTGGGCCATTCATCTGCAGCCAGTGAAGCCCTTGTCTTATGAAGCAAACCATGGAGCTCACAGTGGAAGTTAGACTCAGATGACCCATCACTTTGTCCAGCTCTGCAGATAATCCTGAAATCCATAGCGATAACGGCATTTAACTGTACAACAAGAAAGGAAATGTTATTGTTCTGTTCCTTACCGCTTCCTTTTTTGACAAACTCGTCGGCCTTTTCCCACAAGTCATGAGCATTTAAAAACAGTGCTGTAATGTTGACATAGTTTAATGCCACTTGTCCAATGTCCTGAGGAAAAACGGCAGAACCACTGGAACTAGAAGAAGATCCACACCGAGCGTTGTTTGGAGACCGTTTTCCTCTGTCACAGAACAGGGAGAAAATGTGTAAAATAAATCAAATGTCAAATGTTAAATGAAGGAATATGAAGAAAGAGATGAGTTATTGAAAACCCCTACTTGATAAAAGCTGATGGCTCCAAGCTTGAGTTCTATAATGGAAAAATATGTGCATTTAGTGTTGAATTTTCATTTTTATTATACTAAGTTATAAATTGTGAATCTTACATTAAAGTGGTCTGTAAGGGTCTTTGAATATGAAAGTGCAGTTTTCCGTTTGTGGTAAAACATGGCCATCTGCAGGAGTGCCTGGCACCTCAAACTAAAAATCCCAAACAAAACTTAAATACAAAGTTTTAAGATAATGTTCAATCTACACAAATATTGAACATGCATTTCAGAGTCTTACCACAAAGCTATTAAGTCGTTCTCTGCAGGAGAGGGGTCCTCAGAGTTTGAAAGCTTGAGCACAAATCTACAAGAATGTAATAATTAAAAACCAGGTTAAAAAAAACAAATAACGTAATTCAAATATTTCTTATTTCAGTGCCAATCAATCTGTTCATAATAATTTTAGCAGCATGGCTTAATTGTGTGTGTTTACAGTAAAAATGTTATCCAAAGTTCGTACTTTATCAGCTCCACTGTCTCTGCAAACATTGTGTAGGAAGACATTGAGATCTGTGGATCTTTTTCCATGGCAATCCCACTCTCGATAAAGAACAAAGCTGCATCCAGGTAGTGAAAGGTTTTACGAAGTTTGTCCATCTATTGAAAAATAACTCTTTAGTTGCATAGGTTTCTGTGTAAGTAGTTTTACAGAACACCAGGTAAAAGGACAACCTCAGCATCGGCTTTGTGCTTTAGCCGCTTAGCTTCTTTAATGTAATGTTTCACTGGGTGGTGCCTGCAGGGGAAATATTTGTGTGACTCGTACAGCATAAACACAGATATACAGTTATACAGGATAATGGAGTTTCTTATCAAACACACAAAAAGGAGTAATTTACCGGTTCTCATATTTAAGCAGAGGCCTGTTGATTGAAGATTCTCTGGAAGGCTGAGAAAAGCATTAGTGATTCGAGTATTGCATGTAAACAAGTTCAGCACAACATTCAAATATGACTTGTCACTACTGGTTGACTTGAATCTCTTTCTGACCTTTTGTGCAGTTGACTCTTCCATGGTTTTTCCAAAGCTCTTCTTGTGAGTGTTTTGGCATTTCACTGGTTCCTTTTGGTTTAACTGCAGTGCATTATCGGAGCACTGCTTGTGCTTTTTAGACTTTTGTGTGGAGTCCCTTGCATCATTTTTCTTGGCTCTTTTTTCAGTGGTATTTGATGGAGAGGAATTACTGCAAGTGGTAAAACATGAAAGCATATAAGGATAAATATATATACAGTACAGACACACACGTACGCACGCACATTATTATACATATTTTTTCTTTTTGTTTAAAAATCATCATCATCATCACAAAAGCAGCGCGCGGCGACAAAGGCCCTCGCCCCCCTTGCAACCGAGGAAAACACCGCCGCGCAGAGCCCGCCTCTCACCTCCTGCCTTTCCCGCCGGCATCACCCCTCCCCCACAAACAGCCTCTATCTACTACTACTACTCCATTCATATCAAAGATACAAGTTCAGACGTTGTCATGGCCGCACGGTTGGAGATAGAGATATGTCCTCGTTAACTTTTTTGTTCAGGGTGATGTGAAGAATGTTTTTTTCACCCCATTCAGAATTTCTGTTAACTAAATCCCATGTATTTCAATTGCGAATATTTTTCATTGCCACGGTAACATGGTTGCACATAAAGGTGTGGTCTTATTGGCTTTTTGTTCAGGATGGCAAGGAGGACGTTGGCAAAAATACTTGTGAGTCTATGACAAACTTAATTTTTTTGGTCCAATTGAAACGTTCTCGGGGGCGCTGTAGAGCAATTGTAGAACATAGCTAGAAATATTGTACACCGTTACATTCAGCACATCATTTTGAACAAAACGTATATTAATGCTGGAAAACAGGATGCTCCATGCCAGAGATACACAAGTTTAAATATTTTGAAAAAATGCTGTTTTGATTTGCAGGTTGGCCACACCTACAGTTTTCAAGGTATCAAAAATAAAGTCATCTTTAAAAAAAGGGTGTAGGTCGTTCCTACACATTTTCACAGCCATTGAATGAAAATCCAAGGTGTAAAAAAATAAAATGAGAAGTGTAAAATTTGTCAAAAATCAGGTTCCACCCACAATGGCAGATGCCCTGTAGGGTTTAGGATGGGGTCATAATATTTTTTTTTTTACTTGTCTTGACATGGGCTACGTTTGGGGTCATAATATTTTTTTTTTACTTGTCTTGACATGGGCTACGTTTGTACCAAGTTTCATGCGTCTACGATGAAATTGGCCTTTCATTGCCGTAATGTATTTTGATTTTTGAGGTCGCGCTAGTGAGTCATTTTGCATCATTAATTTTGGATCAAATAAAATTGACTTAGCCCTGCGACGAGTTGGCCACTGTCCAGGGTGTACCCCGCCTAAGGCCCAAAGTCACTGGGATAGGCTCCAGTCACCCGCGACCCCGTGAACGGGAACAAGCAGTAGAAAATGAATGAATAAATGAATGAATAAAATTGACTTTTCATTAATAGCTAGAGTCCTGTCACTTTATCACATTGTGATCACAAATAAACAGATAAACCCTCTGTACATTTTTTCAGTCGTCCACGACAAACAGGTTGACTGTTAAGAATTTTTTTTTATAAAAATGAAAGAGGGTGCTAGAACACCAGTTTACAAAATGACAGCTTGATTTGCATATCACTGCGTTCATCTCTCAAATCTGCACAAACGCTCTATTTGCATTTTCCAAGATTTTTTTTTTTTTTTTAAATAGATTACATTTTTTTCCCCAAAAATTGCAATTTTGTTGAAAATTCACCATGACTATACCTGAAGACGTATCAAATTCAAATTGATATTATTTAATTCCACATGGGTTTAGTGTCTTTTGGACATATTTGAAGTCAGTATATATATGAGATATTTGAAGTGTTTTAGATGAAAACTGGAGGAGGAGTCAAAAGTACACAGGTGTATGCTTTGGTCAGTCCTGGGTTTGATCCAATATGGCCGACTTCCTCTAAGGTTTAGGCCTGGGTCATAAGAGGATTTTTTATATGTCCTGACCTGTTCTATTTTTCGGGGCATGTTTTCTATTTTTTCCTTGAAATTTCTTTGGGTCAGGCTCCCATTGGCCCCATGTTAATACATTTTTGAGGTGGCGCTACAGAGCAGTCATTCAATATTTTTTCACGGGGTCTTCACTCAAAATTTGATTTTACCACTCATGGGTATATTCGTCCTTGTTTACTCCTTGAATTTCGCAAATTTCTGCCTTTTGTTACGAGTACAATTAGTCCCTGGCTGGGACGATTTTCATCCCTCAGCTCGGGCCTAATAATAATAATAATAATAATAATGTATGCATAAATGTTACAGTTACAAGACTGAAATGTACTCATGCCTGGCTGTGTGCGGAGCAGGATGATGGCTGTACAGTTTCCGTTTCTTCTTTGGACAAGATTCGTCTTCCTTGTCCTAAAATGAAAATACATTGTGAACTGACATTTTATAATTAATTATTTCAAATATTTACTTACAATCTTTGTACAGTTTGTGACTTTATGTGGTTTATCATCTTTGGCGCAGTGTGGTACAATATTGGTTTCAAGCAAGCCAGAAGTCCGAGGGATTCTTGAGAGGAAATTTAAATTAATTTTCACAACTAACGACAGTATGTCCTTACTGCCGCCCAGGGAATACCCATTGATACATTTATCTCTCTGTGACGACTTGGCGACTTTTTTCTGACTGGCTTCTTCTTTTGGTTTTCCACAAATACATGCAGGGGACACATGATCAGAATAAAAAGTACTTTTAGATTTGCACTGATCGTGTTGGACTGCCGAAACCACATGCCTAACCTTCTCTTTAATTTTGCGGTGATTTGCAGTAATTTCGCTGCGAGTTTTGCTTTGTTTATGATGCTTTTTTTCCGTTTTGACTTTTGGTCCGTCTTTCAGCCTCAGTTCTTCCTCTTGTGGAGATGGCATCTGGTCAAAATGAACACTGACACCTCCACTTCGGTTCTCTTCGATTCGCTTCAGTTCATCAGAGTGCTCGATGCTGTCCTGAATGCTCGAGTAAGACTTCTGGGATGTGGTAACATTTACAGATTTTTGGGCCAAAGAAGGTGGATTTGCAGTTCCCCTGACAGGACTGGAGATGCTGACAGTGGGTTGTTTACTACCATCGGTCACTGGTGAGAGCTTTGGACTTTGAGCCCATTGACTTTTACTTCTGTAATTTTGTTGCCTGAATTGAATTAATTTGTCCAACTGCCAGTCCCCAGAAGCCATTGACGCAGGTGCTGGCTATAAAATAACACACCACAGAGGCACTTAAAATAATGTCTTGTCCGCACAAAACACAAATAATTAAATTTAAAAAAACAAAAACATGTGAAGTAATTACCTCACTTTTAAAGGAGGTGCGTGCTGGAGGATCATCTGTGCCACTCTCACTCTCCGAAGCAGATTTAGAACTTTCTGAAGCACTTGAATAAACAGAATCTACTGTACTGGAATGTGTCTCAGCCGAAAAACTGGCAACAAAGACAAGTATTAGGGCACCACAGAAAACAGCAATTGGTTTAACATATAGGAGTTTTGACTTACACTGATGGACTTTGGTGGTTCTGTGGTTCTGATGGTTCTGTGAATGATGTAATAAAAATGCACAGTATATTAGTCATGAGTCTTTTCAAGGTTGAGCCACAAAACTAGGGCTGTAGGTCCTAAGTCGATTAATCAGTTAATGGTATATCTTAGTTGACCAAATTTTTATTAGTCGACTAATTATTTTATTTTGAGCAGAAAGGATAAGATATGGAATGAGCTAGCTGAAGATTTGGAAGCGAAACATGATTTCAATTTGCCTTTTTAATGTTTAAGCTACTTTTCTGTATGAATAGCATTTTTTTCCCCATGAACGCCTGTGCGTTGTAGTCTTCAGAGTACAGTTTCAGGCATATAAATGGTCATAGATATGCTGAATAGTATCTAAAACTTTTGTCACGCCACCTTTTTAGCCGACAAATCTATCAGCGGTGCATGTCTTTTGTCGAATTTCTTTAAACACACTTGTTCCCTTGCTACAATTGTTCAGTTTACAAAATAATCAGCAATTAAAAAATGAAAAACAGGTGGTCACATAATTTATAGGATCTTTTTACTCACTTTGTTTTGGTGAACTTATTTCCTGTAAAGAAAAAAAAGTGTTAGAAAGGCAACATACAGAAATGCAACACAGATTATAAGAACTATTACTTTGACGGAGCACTGGGTCTTTGGCGTGTGGTCTGGACGAGGGCTGTGTATACCAGACAGAAGTGGAGGCCACGAGCAGGTCATTTCCTTAAAACAAAATACAAACAGGATTTATGCATTTGATATCAATTGCAACAGAGTGTATTAAAGCCAGTGACTTACCCTTAAAATAACTTCTACACATTGAAGCTCACTTGTCTTAGTCTGCAAGTTGACAGAAATACACAACAACTTGGTAAATGGTCTAAAATAACATAATATATTTCATTGTACAAAAAGTCTAAAAATATCTGGTTATTGTAAGTTAGGACCCTGGAGCTATGTGGAGTTATGTTAGATGGTGAAAAACTCATGAAATTGTTTTTCAGAGCCCAGAGGTGGAGTTATCACAGTTAGAGGTGTATCAGAATACCAGAACAAAAAAGGATAATATTGTGAATACTGTTTTGAACATATGCAAAATTTAATAATATCAATCTTCACTTTTATGGGTATAATTTTACAATATATTCCCATTATGTGATACTAATACATTTATAGAGGTTTCTGTTAAATTGAAACAATATATTATATGTTTATTTTATTTTATTTAGACAGTGCACATTAATTTACATGTTACTGTTAATGTGCCAGTCTGAATTCCGTTATCGGGAGGGATACTTTGATACTCCAAAAAAGTATCAAAATATTCAGTTTTGTTAAAATCACCCACCCCTAATCACAGTTACATAAAACAGCATCACGTTTGAACCATATACTAAAAATACAATTCAGTGTTTATTTACATACTTCCAAAAACTGTGGCAACAAGTTTGCTTTCTCCCAGATGGATTTCTCAAGCGTGACGTCTGGTAGATTGGTGTGGTGCTCCGGGGAAAGCTTGAGCTCAGGAGACTGACTCACCACCAGGTCTAGACCATCCATGGGCCGCACATAGGCCGTGGGCTTCTGCGTCACGGCTGTGTTGGGTTGCTTATATGACAAGGGTGGATGGAAAGCTTGTGGATGTAACATACCAATAGTTCTGTTAGATGGAGAGGATGTATCTTTACAAGAAACCTGCATGTTCACATGATTAGTGTTTTCAGCCGACCCGTGGTTTTGAGGTCTATCAATTGTGGTACACTGCCTTTCGTTGTTGTTGTCACTAGGAGCCGTTTTGTGTAGTGATGAGAGAATCAATTGGCTGGAGCCCTGTGACTCCTCTTCACAGTGGTGTTTAGGAGAAACGGTATCCACTGAAGGAGGATTATCACAGGGGCCTTTTTGGCTTTGGGAGTTGTGGCAGACTTGATGAGATGGAGGTTCAGATATATGATGAATAAGGCGTGAAAGCGGAAAGGTTAAGGAGGAAGGAACACTAAACGGCTCAGCGGTGGTATTGTCTTCATAACTACCAAGCATCCTCTGAATCCGATTAGAAAGCTCATCCCCTTTAATTGTCTAAAAATGGAAAAAAGAAAACAAAATGCAGTGATGACCATGATAGTACATTGCCCATAATGCTGACGATACATAAGGGCTTGTTTACAATGAGATTAAACTTTATTTAACATACATGTACCTTGTACGGTTGTCCAAAAAGATGCACATTCAGTGTGTTTTGTCCTTTGGCTTGGTTGGTCTCATGGTTTCTCTGTTCCCAGGCTTGAAGGCGAAGACGATTTCTTTCCTCATTGCTACTATAAAAGAGGACATCAAATGAAGAAGAGACTTATGTATAAAATCCCACACTCCACTAGAGCAGTGTTAGGGGGTACTCGAGACAAAAAAGGTTGGGAACCACTGCACTAGAGCTACAACATTTTATAATCATGAATGCATTATTGAAGCAGACACACCTACACCTCTAGAGAGTAATTATTGCAATATTATAAATCGTTGCAGAGGACATATTATGTATAGTTGTGATCATTTGAAAAACTCTGAGTGACACATGTAGGGTCTAAAATGTCACAACCTATAGGGTCTCTGATCAGGTCCCTACATGATCTCTGAGGTTTTTTAACATTTTAGATGTTGTTGTAGTTGTAATTTAAAAATTACAAACAAATATTTATATATTATTCTTTATTTTTTCTCAGAACTATTATGTGATGGATGTTGCACAACAAAAAATAATATTATAAATGTCCTTAGGCTGGACTGGAATGGGAAACATAGCAAACTATGGGACCTTTGAGAGTGCATTGTGAATCTGGCGCAGAGCTCTCTCAGCATCTTAAAGTAGAAGTTATGGACATTTTCTAAGAAAACATTATTAATTGAATCCCAATGAATTATCAAACCATTTTAGATCAATATTGCAGTTTACAATTAACAAAATATAAACTGATGACAGAATAATATGCCTCCTTTAACCCTTCAACTAGTTGGCCCCTGTTTAGGGTGTACCCGCCTACGGCCCAAAGTCACTGCAATAGGCTCCAGTCAGTGACCCCTGAAAAGCAGCAGAAGATGAATGAATGTCTCCTTTAATGTTTATCATTAATCAATGTTAACTCTTCATGGTGGGCTGTAAAGGTGTGCACATCATTTTCTCATGCCAGACTTAACAAAAGGCAGACCACGACAGCCCAAAGGGAAATAATACGGATTACTGCACAAATATGACAAGAGGATTTCTCCCCATAGTCACAGATCCAGGTCAGTCCCACAGGAGACAGACAGAGTCACAGACATCCAATCAAGTATTACAATTTTAAAATAAACACTGCTAAGTAAAAAAATAAATAGATAAATAAAGCAACAACAGAAAAATAAACTTCTGTGAATAGATACAGTGTAAATAATTATTCAATGAGCAAAAGATCAAGATTATTAAAGAAGTTGAACCAAGACACAGGGTTTGTCATTTTGGCAAACCCAAAGGGAAGGATCCATGACAACAGATCATGAAGAGCTCATTTGGGATACAGTCATCATCAGAACCATTTGAGTCCAATCAATGGAGATTCACATTTTTATGTTAAAAATCTGGCCCTATTAGGTGGCGTTATCACATGTGGTGATTTAGATCTTAATAGGATGAAAATGATGGATATCAACTTGCTGTTTTATAGAGGGCATTCATTCATCTTTAAAGTAAACAGATATTCAGTCATCCATTTACTTTAAAGGTGCACTGAGGTGAAGGATCCGCCTCCTGCTTGACTCTATGGAGATGTTGTTGCTTTGCATGAATGTTCCACAATATGTTCCACAATATGTTCCACAATATGGCATTAAATGAAGATAAGTGTGTTATCTTATCTTACTCTATTTAAGCTTCTCAGACACATAGCACACACAGCGTTCGTTGTTTCGTGCCCCTCCCTCCTCTTCCAGTTATTCTGTCCCATCTCCTCATTGGGTATCGAGGCCCTAATCGCTAGGAGCTCCAAAACTGCATTCATCAGCTACTCTCATGTATATTTCGTGGTTCTCGTCTGCCAATAAACATTCTGCAGCTAAGCTTGAGGTTATGGTCCTTGCTAGTGAACTTGTCTACAGTACCAAGAAAGAGTATTTTCAGTGTCCTCAATTTCAGTTTATTTTTTCTTTTCTCAGGTTTTTCACACAAAAAAATTTCTTACTTCCGCATTTACTTGCTGATACGGAGGCTGCCATCTTTGCTTTAGGGTGCGCGCATAGAACTATAATAAAACCTGGAAGATGAATCCAAAATGGCCGCCCTGTTTATCCCTATGGAGAGTGCTCATTGGCGCATAACCCCAAAAAAGTTTCTTACTTCTGCATTTACTTCCTGATACGGAGGCTGACATCTTTGTTTTACTTCCTGATGCGGTGGCTGCCATCTTTGCTTTAGGGCGCCACGTGACGACAATCCCCCACTTCATATATAAACGGTAATTTTGGTGATTTTAGAAACGGTAGAAAGGAACATTTCCTTCTATTTCATTTAAATACCGATAATAATTCAGTCCTGTCTGCAATTATAATGTACAATTTTAGAAATAGGCTGGTTCCAAGAGGCTGCAGTACCTCGCATGGCCACAAATCAATCTGGGACCACAGACAGATCTTATCCAGATCTTTTAATACATCCATGGGTGCGCGTGACAACAATCCCCCATGATGCTTTGAGTGACGTGAGCGACCACACAGCTTGCAAGTTTTTGTGTTAGAGTTAGCTTGTGTGATTGTAATTGTTTTCGTCATGTTAGATCCCACGTGAAAGCGTCTGAAATGAAATAAAATACAACTTACAGGTATCGCTAGTCTAGCCATGTCCACGAGCTTCTGTTTGTATCGTCCGACGTGCTCGTTCACGTGACTCACACGTTTGCGGTGACGTCACTTCATATAAAAACGGTAATTTCGGCGATTTTAGAAACGGTAGAAAAGAACATTTCCTTCTATTTTCCTTAAATACTGATAATAAGTCAGTACTGTCTGCAATTATAATGTGAAATTATAGAAAAAGGCTGGGCCCAAGAGGCTGCAGTACCTCACACGGCCACTAATCAATCTGGGACACAGACAGAGGGGGCGTACCTTATCCAGTTCTTTTAATACATCCATGAACAAACCACACAAGAAAACATAAAATGCAGTTTGTAAATTATTATTTTATATATATATGAAGAGTGAAAAAAAATCAAAACATACTGAACCATGTGAAAATTACACTTTTTCATTAATTTCCAATTTTAGAAAGCCAAGTTTAGTTTCACCGGCTCAACAGATTTACCACCAGGAGGTACACAAAATACAATTTTCTAGCCTTAAAATAGTATATACAAAAGGAATCTAATTTATGGAATAGTATGTAATACATCTCTAGATAAAATGAAAAATTATTGTGGGCTCAACATTATGTGTATTTTCCAGTAAAACTCATAAATCTGGATTGTTTCGTCATCAAAAATGCAAAGAGTTTATCATAATTTCCAAAAACATAATGTAAAATATAATAATAAATGTGTTTAAAGCAGCTCTGTTGTCACTCACATGTGTCTGAGTGCTTTTCATTTTCCAAAATCATCAATTTGTCATATGTTGTGATATTCAGAGGATAAATCCCAGTTTCTCCAGTGAAATCACATTATGTTGCACTTCACTTTTGCCTCCATTCCGAATTTAGAATGTTTTTGTTTAATACAAACGTTTAAAGGGTCAATATGGTATAAAACTAACACTGCTCGACAAAAAGATAAAAAGGCGCCATGCCCACAGTCACACCTGGCCGTGACAGTGTGTGTAGTCTGGGGCATCTTTTACTGCTTCAGGACCTGGGCCACTTGCTTTGGACGGTTTTGGGTTCTGCAGGACAGTGACCGGGCTTTGAGATGCTGTGGTTTGACAAGTTCACTCTCAAAGACCCTCCAAAATGTCTTTAATGCTGTAGAACATTCAGGCAAAGCAATATACCACGGTCTCTGTGAAAACAAGCAGGCAGCCGACCCTCCACCAGAAAGTGGCATTACATAGTGCACCTTTAAACAGCGGCCTCGCTTTTGTTTCGTTACACATCAGTTCAACAGCTCGTGGAGGTTCCAGCTGATTCCTGAATCCACGCGATCTGCAACTGCGCCAAAACCGAGTCTGCACATTAACAATCACAGCTGAGGAGGTAACACGTCTGCACTAGTTCTTCGGTTTTAAATGAAACGTGTTGTACAGGCATTACTTGCACAAAGTGTTGGCAAAGTGTCCGCAGCAGTAAATGTACTTACCTCGGTTGAGATGTCATGGTGCGCCCGCCTCCAGCCCCTGTAGTGTCATGAGTTTCTGACTGTCCTCACCAAAGCACACCAACTCACAATTTACTGTCACATTTGTACCGACAAAGTTCACTTTTACCTCCAAATGAAATCCCCCAAAAGCGATATCCCTGTCTTTTGCGAGCGTAAACACTGAACTCCGGTGAACTCTCGTTGCCTTGTGAGGAGTGGCCGACTTTTGCCATCCGGGGTCGGAGTAGTTTTTATATACTCGTTTAGCGCAAGACTAGCTTGAAATGCATTCATTTTATCAACACCTTTAATCCTGCTGTGCAATAAATGTTTAAGTTTACAAGAACCGTTATGCATGAAAGGTGTTGCTGTGTATATGAACCTTTTGCTCACAGGTGACCCCCGTCCAGACTGCGGTGGTACGGTCGCACAGACCCATCCAGGCCGCGATACATATCCATCCAGACCCATCCAGACCTATCCAGACCACGGATCTAGGAGCCAGACCCATCCAGGGGGTAAGAAAGAGAGCCATTTAAGAAGAGATGTCCATGGTCAAAGAGAATCTATGCATTTTGTGCTAAAACCAGTGAATGGAAAACATTGTAACCAGGCTTTTAAATATTTTTTATAAACAACAACAACAACAAAACAATAGTCTGTTCTCTAAATTGTGAAAAAAAAAAAATATATGTCGAAGAGAATGTTCAAAACTCCAGAATAGAGGTGACAAAAGTGAAGCGGATCATAATGCACTTCCAAGAATTAACTGACAATCAAATAATGATTTTAAGTTGTTTTTTTTTTCTTTTTCTTTTCATTACATTATATGTGTACATAATATATTTGTAGACAAAATGAAAAACTATTATTTTTTCAGTAAAACGTGGAAATCAAGAAAATGTCAAGGTGTATCATTATCACCTATAACAGAAAAAAAAGGGGGGGAACGGGGGGTGTTCATTTGTCAACAACACCCCCTGAATTTTTCAAATTATGTTACATTCTGAGGCTAATCCCAGTTTCTCCATTGACATCACATTTGGTTCTACTTGACTTTTTCTTCCAGTTTTCTCCAATCCTACGTAAATACAACCTATAAGCTACATTTTTCAAACAAATTTAACTTAGCTTAGTGTTTATTTTATTGGCTTTGAATTGTTATGACATAACAACTGGATTCAAACTATGCCATTAAACTTATAATGTAGTATCAGCAGGTGGTGCTCTTGCGCCAGTAAACAGGAGCACTGTCATGTGCAGTAGTTCTGTGCAGTCGAGCAGGGCTTCTTTTCCATTAATACCTACGCAGGCAACTCAGGCCTGCTGTGGAGCATTTCCATTTGGTGCCACCTCCTCAGACGTGATACTTTTTAGAACCCTCGTCCCTCCTGGCCCAAATCGAACCAAGCAGGGACTAAACATGACGCCCACAGACCATCAGACACAGACTGAATAAAAAGAGTAATGTTTCTCGTGAGCGACTCCAGCAGGAGACCAGAACATTGATTGTATCACCCATAAAACCAGAGAGACACTTTTTGCATTGGTGTTTTTATTAGTCGGACTCTTTACATAGGACTTACATTTTAGTATGTATCCCAACTATTTACAGTAATAAAAGCATCACATAAGATAGTTTTAAAAAATAATATATATATATATATATATATATATATATATATATATATATATATATATATATATATATATATATATATATATATATATATATATATATATTTATTTATTTATTTATTTATTTATTTTTTTTTTTTTTTAAAGAAAGTTTTACCACAGGTCTTGGGGTAAATTGAACTACCAGATTAAAGCCTATGGACCTATATAATTTTCAAAGTGCTCTATGAGATACATGAAAAACTGAATACGCTGCGGCTTCTCATGGAGCCAAGCACATGTGCAACCTACTCTGCCACCAAGTGGCACCTAAGAAAATAATTTAAATGTACTTGTCTCTATCAAACTCACCTTAATAAACATGTAAAAATGATTTAAAAATAACAATAATAATAATAACAACAACATAATGCCTATATGTTCCCCATATTCTATAAACAAAAAAAGAAACAAGAAAAGCAGTACCTCACATTTAAAAAAGTGTTTCTCGATCCTGTTGCTCCCAGTCTATAGGAAATGGTTCCCCCATTTCAAAATAAAATAAGTTCCTGATATGAAAATGTATATTGCTCTTTGACCAAATGTGCTTAGCTCAAACAAAGAGAGCACAAGGGAAATCTCAGTCACTTTGAGTAGCAGCTTACTGAACCAAGTAGCAGCCTATGTGCCTGTATAAACATGTCATACGATTTTGTACAAATCTGCAGAAATGTGGGTGAGAAGAGGTCTAAATCTTGAGGCTAGTTTTTGGAGTGGGACAGTGCAAATCAATCAGTTTCAGATTATATATTAGCCTGATTTTCTTCAGCAAAAAAACTTTATTCTACTGCCCCATATGTTGAGTTGAAAATTGATATGGGAGAAGTTATCTGGGCAAACTTGAGAGGCATGTAAAGATTTAGGATATTCACTGCTAAATAAATGTCAAAGACTATATGCCAGCTCCTATCATACATGCAATTCAATCAGTGCCAAATGGGCAAATGCATTATTAAATATTACAACGATACAATTCTATGTAGAACAGCATGGCAAGTGGAAAGACTGAAAAGATGTGTATGTTTCCTCACACAAAACATTGTACATTTAATTACAAGTTCAATAACAGTTGTAAGACATTTTTTGATTATCTGCATTTGAGTTTTTCTTGTGTAATAAAATGTTACTTACACCCTTTAGATTCTCTCCAGTAATTTCTCTCAGCTTGTTGAAATAATACTTTTTGAACACATGAAGTAGTTGAGCATACAATGTTGAATTTGTCCTTTTTCCAAGGCGTTTATGCATTGTCTTAGTAGCACTGCATAGTGCTGTAAAGGCATGGCCATCAGCCGCTCTGCTGGTGTTCCTGATTGGAGTTACTCTGCCAGAAGACTATCAGATACGGTGGACATCTTAGGGCCCATTCCCCAGAGACGTGCTGCTGAGTGCGGAGCTGTATGCAGAAGGAGCTGTTGGTGTTTTTTGTGCTGAAGTGCTGGGTGACTTCATACAGGAGCCCACAGGAGTCCGAGATCAAAGGTAGAGAGGGATGTACACTCAGTTTGGTTGCAGCAGGGCTTGTAGTAACCTCCACTTGTTCAGCTGAAGTTATGTTCCCAGGTAACACCACAAAGGCCCGATCAAAGTGCTCTCCTTCTGCAATGCATTTAAGGTGGGTTGACCAGCAATATTTCCCATGGTTACCTGAAATGAAAAATGATATAGTTTACATATCAGTTTTCAGTCATCCATTCTTATCAACGACTACAGTCGGTTTCTAAAAACATTTGCTCCTTCAAATTTTACACAATGGGATCCCAAACTATGATTTAATATTAACATAAATCTTACCTTGTGTGCTGTCTTTAAATTCTATTGAAGGCCTGTGATGTAAAAGTCGTTTTTTTATGAATGTCTTCATAGAGCAATCCATTAAACAGTCTGACGGCAGACTCAAATAGCTCGAAAGTGGTCGCAATCTTCTGCCTAAACATTCTTCAGCCAAAACGGCCTTTACCAGCAGAGTAAATATGCAGCAAGTAAGCCACACAGTAAAATATCTTGAACTTTTCTCCATGGTGAAAACCAGCAGCAGCAGTTTTGTGATCCTTTAAATAGTTTGTTATCATATAAGACCAGAATCTCAAATGTTAGCATCTATGTAAAAGGTATGCAGCATACAAAGAAAAGAAGTGCGCAACAGCTTGCCCTCCCTCTCTAGTGCTGTGTGTGCTCAAGTTGACTGTGCCAACATTTTTTTTCTCTGCTGTTTTTGGATCATAGAGATCCTGGAGAAATTCATGACAGACTGAACATTTCTTTGTACTCAAGGAAATGATAATTGCATGGGTTCATGGTGGTCAAAACATAGATTACAAAAATGTTTATTATTACAAAGCAAATAATCAAACATTATAATGAGTACAAAACACTCCATCTAGCTGCTGAATATTATTTTTCTTCACATGAATATATCAGTATAACGCATGCACAACTAACAATGTCAAAGGTGGGAGTAAATGTTTTTTTTGGTTTTTTTTTAAGACATTAAATTTACATTTCTTAACATACAAGTGCCATGGGGACAGAAACACATTTGGAAAATGGGACAGTTGGCTAGAAGATCTGGCTGAGGCTCTAACATTTTCAGCGGGAACATTGAGTTACATTCTGTGGCCTAAAATAGACCAGAGACCACATGTGATAAAGTTAAAGCTAAGAGTGCAGCAAGACTTCTCTTTCTGTGAAAGTGAATACTGTTCTAATTATCTTTATTGTTATTCTAGGTTCAACATGAAATGAATGTGATGAGTCCTTTCTTGCTGTTGTTCCCACAGGCAGTTCACTGAAGACCCAGTGTTAAGACTAACGATAACAATAATACATTTTACAAATTTGGGATCCACGTGGTCCCATGGCATCTTTCAAACCTTTACTTGTTGATGGGCTGCTGGTTGTTGCCAATGTCACAGCCACAGCCTTGATTCAGCTGCACAGAGGAAATGACAACATTGCCAAATTCATTCATGTAGACAATGGTTACCATCTTATGGGAGGTAGGGTGGCAGCAGGGAACCTGGAAAGAAAAAGTCCAAAGTGAACTTACAATGTAAGAAGAATTCTCTGTGCCCTATTAAAGTGCGTATGACAGATTTGAACGATTTTCAATTTTTTAAATTTTATTTAGTGTATTAATACCTACTGTATATAATTTAAAATAAATTCTAGTTTTACACAAATCAAGTAGTAGTTTGTGGAGAAAAGCTGAAAGATCTGACAGGAAGTAAAAACAAATCGCAAAACAAATCACACTAGGCAGACTCATTCCATCCAAAGGTTATGTATAATTTACCCAAAATAACAACTTTTCTGACCCTTTAAACATTAATTCAGCAAAATACAATGTATTCACATATATTTTGATTTGTCAAAGTAAAAAATCTGTGACATTAGCTTTTAGACATTAGAGTTTTAACTCTGTGTACAAATTAATTTCCTAGTGTGACATCATCACTTACAACCAGGAAGTGATATTATTTTTAAAAAAAACTTTTTTTTTTAAAAGGCTAAATTGGGATAAAATATATGTTTTGTTTTTTTTTTGTTTTTTTTTTTAGCAAAACTTTGACTATATTTATCTTATCTGTATTTTAGTTGCATGAGTAGTCCAACCTGCACTTTCACCTGTTAATAACCTGTGTTTTGGGTGTCAGTGTGAGCATACAGGTGGTTCATTGCGTAGTACTGTTTGAGTTTTATTATTTCTGGTCCCAGGCCCTATTGAACTGACTGACCTACTCTGGGAGTGTCTTGGCATGAGTTATGTTTGCAGCGGGAGGGAGAAAATATGGCTGGCAGCCTTTGCATTTTCATAACACACAGTGTATAAATCCGGTCAAACACTTTGTCACACATTTCCCTTTTGGAAGTGTGATCCCAATTATACAAATGCTTCAATGAAAACAAAAGTCATATTGGTACCTGTCCATTCTGAGGATGAGCATGGGGAAAACACTGCACTGTGTTTCCTTCTCTGGTGCACAGTTTACACTTGGTGATTGTCAGACTGGAAGGATAGATCACCCAGTTGTTCCAGCCCAGATCTGTTAAAAAGAACAGCTGTGTAATAAGCCCCTGAGCTTGATGCAGCCAACACAATCAGCACACACACTAATGTGTACCTTTCATGAAGATCTCGGATGTCATGGAACAGCACTTCCGGATGTTACTAGTGTATCCACTATCAGAAACAGACGCCACTAGAACACAAAACATGAAACAATGATTATTGCTATTCCCAAGGAGGACAGGTTTTCTTGCACATTCTATTGAAAAAATATGAATATCATTATTTTTTTTATTATTTTTTTTTTTTACCACTGACCTTCAGATCCAATAGCTTCATTAGACAGTGCACTGAAAGCCAATTTCCATTGTTCCTGGACACTATCCAGTAACCCCACTGGCACCTGGGGCTCGGTCTGTAGATTCAGAGACTTTAGAAGGTCCCTTTTGATGGACTGCAGGGACACACTGTTGCAGCTGCACAGATACACAACAAAGTAAAAATAAGAATTTCATTTCATATTGTCAATTTATTTCAAGTCAGAGCAAGAATGATTTTATCGCTATGCCAAGTGATTTTTATTACACAACCACATGTGGATTACTAAATCAAGAACAAAGATTCCTCGAAGCATGCTTCAGCATGAGCCATGTGGAAATAATCTAGAGCTCAGAAACCACTGGTTCATTTTCATGTCTGTTTATATAATATCTTATTACATATTTATATAATCATTACATGTTTTAGATAATATACAACACCCTCTCACATCCCAGTAAACAAAGCTCACAAACCTTTTATGAAAACCAGTTGAGATAACGGAGTGGTCCACTTCTTCCTGTGACGGTTGCAAGACAAAGGCTGTCACCACTGAAGATCCCAGAAGTATCGTGAAAACACATGCAAAAGACATGCTGACAGGTGGTGAAAGAATATCAGTCGTTTACAACAGTCAGTCTGGTAGGAACAGGGACGCTGTGGTACTGTTTGTCAGCTCCTGGGAACCTGAGTTTTTATCTTTGCGTACCCCAAAGTGGCCTTGAGATACTTAACATTGTTGTCTTGTCCAGAATTCTGTGTGAAAGAAGACTGGGAGGTTGGTCCAAGAAGACCTGTTACCAGAGAAAATGGCAGCAGAAATATTTGACCATGGAGTTATGAAATGCAATCTTTCTTTTTATATATGATTGATATCTGATGTGTGGTCAGTGAGAGTTTGCAATAATGGAACAGAGCCACAATATAATTCAAATTTCTTTGTGTGAGACAATTGATATAACGAAATAGAATCGCATTGAAAGTCAAAAGCAACATTTGATAAAATGTTTAACAAATTTCAAACCAGTACCAAACTGGGGCTTTTAGCCATATGGCTTCACAAATGTATTCATAATCAGGAATGCACCTCAAATGTACGGAAACGTAGAACTGTCAATGCGGAGTAAAGATTATTTTCAGGCTTTCTCGTTATAACGAGAAACTATTACGTTAAAACGAGAACACGTTCTCGTTAAAACGAGAAAGTATCACGTTATAACGACTTTATTTTCTCGTTTTAACGAGAAAGATTTTCTCGTTTTAACGTAAAAGTTTATTTGCTTCAATACCCATAATTCCCCAGCACCTTCTTCCATGAACTAGCACAGCAAAGCAGTCACGGCGCGGGACACACAACAAGGAGCAGCAGAACCTGGCGCAAATGGCACTCTTTACATTCTTAAGGAGCGGAAATATTGACGAGGAGTATATCGTTAAACTACGAGATGACAAAGTAAGTAAAAATTAATGTTATTCATGTCCCTGTGCGCTACATTGTAAATAATCACTCTGTTTGTAAGCTAGATAGCTAGTTCATGTAACAGCCCATAGAACTATAATAAAACCAAATCAATCTGGGACCACAGAACCTTATCCAGTTCATTTAATACATCCATGTAACAGCCCCATGGATCTATTATATTAACAGCCCCGTTTGTGCTAACGTGAGTAGCTTAACCAAGGATCAATAACATGGGAAATCTACTTGCTAAACAAATACAATGAGACGTGGCGTTTGGTCACTTAGCTCCTAACAAGCTAGCTAGCTTGTCCAGAAACTTTGAAGGACTTAGGAGCTTCCCCTATTCTGTTTTTTTAACACCGGTAGCGCTAGCCTGTAACATGATGATCCTGAGGATGTCAGCACATAGCTAAGTAACTACCCATCAACCATATTTAGGTGGCAGCCTTGTATAAAAGTCACTGTGTAAACCTGTCTGTTTTCATAAAATAGACTTTATGCAAGACGTGCCCAACGTCCATTAAACTACATTTGCAAAAACAATCTAAAAGAGTAAACAAAAGAGCTATGGAACATGTGATAAACTGCTGGAGTGAGTCACCACTAGTGTTAGTATTTGTCACACTATAGAAGTCAGAACATGTTTTTGATGAATGCTAAAGTGTTGTATTTAACCTTGTAGACATGTCAAATTGAGATTTTATGATGTTAAATACTACACTGTGCTCATTACAACATAATGACGTTTTTACCAGTTTTATTCTATTCTCTGTTTAATTGTTTATGTGCATTCCACGTTCAAAAAGTATGATATTTTGATTGGAATTACTTCATTGGTATGGTTGTGGAGGCCCATTGCAATAGCTTGAAACCCTTCAAGTGAGTTGGTGACAGCAGTTCAGTGCTGTCCCTTGGTGGTACTTCAAGTCATTCCACACTAAAGGCCAATTCATACTTCATTAGAAGCAAGGAGTTTGTTTTTGCCGCTCTAGGTGCAAGAACAAACTTCTTGCTTCTTATGAAGTATTAATTGACCTTAAAGCACATTCATTTCTTTGAAGGTGCACCCACTTACAGCAACCTCGGGGCTCTGGATCAACCAGTGGCTTTGATTTTCCTCAGTGTATATAATTTAAATGATGTTTATTCTAATTATGTTTTTGTTTTGCTTTTGTAGATTGACATCTCTATCATTGAATCTATGGAAGATAATACCTTGGCTCACTATATTCCAATCTATGGGGACAGGATTGCCAGACTTGATTTTGTTACCAAATAAAAGGAGAGAAGGATGCACAGATTCAGACTCTTCTACAAAAGCTCCAGGAGAAAGATGGGCATTGAAAAAACCTCAGAGGACCAAAATGAGGAACCAGGACCATCCACCAAACACCAAAGAACACATCTAAAAATAATAAGTTGCTCTTAGGCAGACAAGGAAAATTGAATTAGGATGGATACATGAAGGAAAGCAGCAACGCAAGAAAGGTGGAGATGGGACAAGAGGACTTGACGTGTCAAAGCAGTCCAAAAAAGCTGACCTTCTACAAATGGCACTAGACCTGTTCTTTCCAAATGGAAGATCTAAACAGGGGAAACTAGAAGAATTCAGTGTTGATATTCTTGATTTTCAGTGTTGGATGATAATGTTACTGTGGGAACTTTACTCTGTACTCAAGATGAGCTGCGGGTAGAATTTGATCACATTCTCAGTAACAACAGCTGCTTTGTTATGGACATTGTGTGAAGAAAACATAACATGCAATGGAATTCTATAGCAGTTCAAGTCTTGGTTTAGTTCCTAATAGTTAATATTAAAATTGTATTTCTAGCAGGTTCATATACAATGCTACATTTTTGCAGTTTGCACAGACTAAGAATAGGAAATCAGAACTAAGTTTATGTTGTTCATATGAAGTTCATATTGTGAATAAAACAATGTCAGATCAGTTCACTGTTGAACTGTCACCAAACACATTTATGTATTTTTAAACAAATGTATTTTGAGGGTTTGAAGTGTTTAAGGGTTTTTAGCCTCAACTCCATATGCACTATGTATGAAGTTATGTTCTACAAAAAGCAAAATATGAATTCATGTTTTGCCTTTTTCCTGTTTATAACAAGACATTTGTACAGTTCTTGAAAAAAGTTAAATTACATTTTGAATAAACAATATTTTCCAGTTACCCTCATCATCTTTTTAGCAAATGAAGCACTGCACAAAAATGATTCAAGGTGTTTTAATGGTATATTAGCAGTATAAACAAAAATATACTCAATACACTAAGGAAACCTAAAGGTGCAGGTAGAGTGGCCAAAAATGTACTGTTACTCTGGGGTAAAAGTATGTAACCTGTACACAACCTCCAGAACAATTTCTTGAAAAAAGTTAAGTTACCATTTTAACTACCTACCTCTGCATATTGACAAACAAATGAGCAATACTCCATAGGTATTTTTATTTACTTTTTCTTACAGATCTTTGCGTATGCAAGTTCTTGAAAATAGGTGAGAGTTCAATCGCCTCATCAGGTGTAGTTGGGGCATGAAGAAAGTTGTCTGCCATCAACTGACAGGACAACATGAACACAGTTTCATCACAAGGATAAGGCCCTCGTTGTGCTCTGCAGGTTTGCATTGCCTGTTCAGAGACATGTCTGAGATGATCTTGGCCCCCAAACAGCTGAGGACGTGAACATCATGTGAGGCCGACCACTTGGAGCTACAGCATTTCTGGTTTTCCGAATAATGAGGATGTTCCAAAGGTGAACAACACATTCAAGTTCCTCCTGAAAGGCACAAACAAATAAATATAATTTATTCTTTTAAAAAATAAAACACATTTTGAACATTACAATAGCTCAATCAACGACAATGCTGACTGACAACAGATTTTGGGGATTAATTTAAGTTATATCAAGTTTTACTTAATTATACTAACAATACACATTATACGAATTATAATATGTCTGGATAAACCATATTTTTATAAGGAGCTGGCAGAGAGAACTGTACACTTTCCTGAAGTGTTGATCTGTAGTTAGACTAGGCAGCACAAAATACATCAAAATCACTAACCCACCACATTTAAAGCCTTCAATGAGACAAATGTATGATGCGCTGGGAACAAACAACGTGTCTCCAACACGAAATTACATAAAAACAGATCAACCACATGATTAACTCTATTTCCAAAGAGTAGCTTCAGCCAACCAACTCGTTTATGCGCTCAGATGGACCTCAACCTTCTCAAACGCTGAGCGCCTGGTTGTTTTTACACAGTCCCACACTTTTCCCACTCGGAGGTGACACTTCTAGGGCCCTAGTTCTGATAGCGGGTTGGTTGTTGCAGAGACGGAGATTGAGTTCAACCTCTTGGTGCCAGTTGAACGGCTGTGCGCAAAGGTCCATGCGCTCCACGACTACGGCTGGGCTCGCTGTTCTTGTGTAAATGGAAAATGTATCGCGGACTTTACTGACGATGCACTGTATTGAGCACGAGTGAAGCGAGATAGGCTCAGAGATAACCAAATCACCCGTGTTTTCCGTTTGTACAGGGCTTCAGAGCTATGCCTGAGGGAAGTGGTTTGTGCCATGGGAAGGAAACGCGCACGCAGGCACCTTGATGGTCCAGTCACTGCCCCCAAGTTGGTGGAGGCAGGACAGGTCTGATAAAAGTGCAGCCTTGGGACAAAGTGGGACACCGGCTACAACCACAACATTAGCCAAACACGCTAGCTTTCAGCTAATTAACGGAGATCCCTACCCGATCCATGTAGGCTAACGTTTCACAACAAACAGAGCACTAGCCTTTTGCACAAACGGACGTAGTCTGTTGGTTATGCATACCTTTCATACTTCTACAACCACTAATAAACACAGTATATGCACATCCATACTTACATTAGCTCCTTGTCCTGCTGCTGTATGCTGCAAGAGGATCTGACGCATCTGACGTAGCAAATGCCTGTGGCATCATGGGAATATCCTCTATAGTTCTCCAAAACATGGAAAATAAAGTCAAAATCTTCTCGTAATAACGAGAAAATCTTCTCGTTAAAACGAGAAAATAAAGTCGTTATAACGTGATACTTTCTCGTTTTAACGAGAACGTGTTCTTGTTTTAACGTAATAGTTTCTCGTTATAACGAGAAAGCCTGAAAATAATGTTTACTCCGCATTGACAGTTCTACGTTTCCGTACAAATGCACATTTTCTGCCAGCAATATCTTTTTAAATAATACATTAATCAATTCATAATTGTGATGATGATGATGATGATGATAATGATGAAGATGAACAATTTTATCATGTGCTAATAATACACCTAAGGAAAAAAAATCCAAACTGAGTAATCAAGCCTACAAGAGAATGTAGCTGAAAAGATCTGCAGTGGAACAAAAGGGCATTCATTTCTGAGATGGCACATAGGATGGGCAGTGCTGCCAAGTTTGGCTCACAGATATGAACATCACCTGCACTCCACCTCAATCCTAGATTAATTTTGTGGAAAGCTGTCCTTGACTGGTGGAAAATATTGTTTTGGATATCAGTGAAGATTTCATCCTTACATGTCAGGCCAATGATGAGAGCATCAGGGCCAACAAATTGAATGAATGGCTTGTGTTCTACAGCTGCTGTAGCTGTGATTGTTGTAAGTCTAACCTCCTCTCTCCACTGGGACAAATGCAGAGGACTAACTCCACATGGGGACAAAAAGTGCACTTTAACCTTTAGCCTTAAAGTGCACATGACAGGTTAGACTACACATTTTCACCAAAACGTATTGTTAAGATTTTGCTAAAAATATTGCCTATTTTTAATAGTATTGTTAAAGTTGCTCAAAAAATAGCGTCAGTTGCGAGTAAATTGGCCCTTTTAAGTTAAGTGAAAACATATCTTTTAACTGCTAATGAACATTAACATGAGGCCAACTGACTTTAGATTAATTAATGTCTTTTGTGACTATGGCAGGTCCAAGATTATAGATGTATTCATCAAAAATAAACGTTATATATGACAGGATCTCGTGTTTTTCTAATTATGACTTGTGACTGGTGGGAGGGCACCTGTGTCAAATATTTATCATAGTTTTGCATCTGTGAATTTGCAGTTTGTGAGGATAATTTGAAAATTAAAAGTTTCAAATGACAGGAAATAGTGCTGAGTTCTAAAATGTAATCCCTCCACCCATGTCATCAAAAAGTGACACAGTTGAAAATAAACAGACATTTAACATTGAACTGAAACAGCTTTCTGACAGTCATTTAACAAAATAACAGTGTTATCAGGTATTATCATTGGTCAAATCATAACTATTGTGTAATTTATATGGATTTTAGCCCTTGTGGAATTGTCTTATTTGCTTCCCATGTCCAACCAGGAAGTAACATTTTAAACTTTTACGAAAACTGGATATAAACAGGAAAAATGTTAAATATAATCATCTTCACCACATTTTAGTGAAATGTGACGTCTAACCTGTCATACAGACTTCATACATGACAACTGGTACATAACATTTGTAACTCTTTAAATAATGAAAATATCCTGACATCATACGTAACAGAATGTTAAGTTAGCTCAATGTTAAAATAATGAAGAGTTTAAGATGCTAAACACTAAACTTAGCGTTTCTAACACTATATATTGATAAATGTATTTACCAGAAGTGACCCAGCAGTTGGTCAGATTCTTCCATGGATTTTTTTTTACATTGTTTTTGCTGTTTTTCTATGTAGCACATAGCACACGTACTACGTGTGCTACGTAGCCAACAGCAAACATGGCAGATTCCCATGGTAACGGACCGCGGTGAAGTTAGTTTCACGTTGGACGTTGGACATTCGCCTCCACAACAACACCGACAGTTCCCACTGACTAAACCCAGCCTGCTCAATCCCGGTGCGGGGAGCTCACGCTAGGCGCACCGCTCTGAAAGCTCGTCGATTAGATTTAGGGACCGACAATAAATTACAACTCTTGTGAATTGCGTATGTCAAAGAATTGAAATAGCTTTTATATAAAAATACATATTAGTATATAGACATTGGAAATCAATACTGTTAGCATATTGCTCTAATGTATGTAATTTTTTCCCCCAAGTTTATTGTTTTAATTAAAAATATATGCAGTTAAAAATAGAAATCAATTTTTTTTTCTCTTAAATCAAGTTTTTTTTTTTCAATAGCTTCCAGGTCATGTGACCAATTCACCTCAAATCAATTTATAATATTAGTACTAGTCCAGTAGTAATGGGCACAGCTCTTCTTTTCACAGTTTTGGACTTATTGGATTTTTAATGATTTTTTACCCTAAAAAATCAAGGATTTTTTACAATAGCTTCCAGGTCATGTGACCAATTCACCTCAAATCACTTTATAATAGTAGTACTAGTCCAGTAGTAATGGGCACAGCTCTTCTTTTCACAGTTTTGGTCTTTTTGGATTTTTAATGATTTTTTTCCCTTAAAAATCATATTTTTTTTTTCAATAGCTTCCAGGTCATGTGACCTAATCACTTCAAATCAATTTATAATAGTAGTACTAGTCCAGTAGTAATGGGCACAGCTCTTCTTTTCATAGTTTTGGTCTTTTTGGATTTTTAATGAATTTTTTTCCTAAAAAATCAAGGTTTTTTTTCAATAGCTTCCAGGTCATGTGAACAATTCACCTCAAATCAATTTATAATAGTAGTACTAGTCCATTAGTAATGGGCACAGCTCTTCTTTTCACAGTTTTGGTCTTTTTGGATTTTTAATGATTTTTTTCCCTTAAAAATCAAGGTTTTTTTTCAATAGCTTCCAGGTCATGTGACCTAATCACTTCAAATCAATTTATAATAGTAGTACTAGTCCAGTAGTAATGGGCACAACTCTTCTTTTCATAGTTTTGGTCTTACTTGATTTTTAATGAATTTTCTTCCTAAAAAATCAAGGTTTTTTTTCAATAGCTTCCAGGTCATGTGACCAATTCACCTCAAATCACTTTATAATAGTACTACTAGTCCTATAGTTATGGGCACAGCTCTTCTTTTCATAGTTTTGGTCTATTTGGATTTTTAATGATTTTTTTCCCTTAAAAATCAAGGTTTTTTTTCAATAGCTTCCAGGTCATGTGACCAATTCACCTCAAATCACTTTATAATAGTAGTACTAGTCCAGTAGTAATGGGCACAGCTCTTCTTTTCACAGTTTTGGTCTTTTGGATTTTTAATGATTTTCCTTAAAAATCAAGGTTTTTTTCAATAGCTTCCAGGTCATGTGACCTAATCACTTCAAATATATTTATAATAGTAGTACTAGTCCAGTAGTAATGGGCACAACTCTTCTTTTCATAGTTTTTGAGTCTTACTTGATTTTTAATGATTTTTCTTCCTAAAAAATCAAGGTTTTTTTTCAATAGCTTCCAGGTCATGTGACCTAATCACTTCAAATCAATTTATAATAGTAGTACTAGTCCAGTAGTATTGGGCACAGCTCTTCTTTTCATAGTTTTGGTCTTTTTAGATTTTTAATGAATTTTTTTCCTACAAAAATCAAGTTTTTTTTTCAATAGCTTCCAGGTCATGTGACCAATTAACCTCAAATCACTTTATAATAGTAGTACTAGTCCAGTAGTAATGGGCACAGCTCTTCTTTTCACAGTTTTGGTCTTTTTTGGATTTTTAATGATTTTTCCCTTAAAAATCAAGGTTTTTTTTCAATAGCTTCCAGGTCATGTGACCAATTCACCTCAAATCACTTTATAATAGTAGTACTAGTCCAGTAGTAATGGGCACAGCTCTTCTTTTCACAGTTTTGGCCTTATTGGATTTTTAATGATTTTTTTCCCTTAAAAATCAAGGTTTTTTTTCAATAGCTTCCAGGTCATGTGACCAATTTACCTCAAATCACTTTATAATAGTAGTACTAGTCCAGTAGTAATGGGCACAGCTCTTCTTTTCATAGTTTTGGTCTTTTTGGATTTTTAATGATTTTTTCCCTTAAAAATCAAGGTTTTTCAATAGCTTCCAGGTCATGTGACCTAATCACTTCAAATCAATTTATAATAGTAGTACTAGTCCAGTAGTAATGGGCACAACTCTTCTTTTCATAGTTTTTGGTCTTACTTGATTTTTAATGAATTTTCTTCCTAAAAAATCAAGGTTTTTCAATAGCTTCCAGGTCATGTGACCAATTCACCTCAAATCACTTTATAATAGTACTACTAGTCAATAGTAATGGGCACAGCTCTTCTTTTCATAGTTTTGGTCTTTTTGGAATATTAATGATTTTTTCCTTAAAAATCAAGGTTTTTTTCAATAGCTTCCAGGTCATGTGACCAATTCACCTCAAATCACTTTATAATAATAGTACTAGTCCCAGTAGTAATGGGCACAGCTCTTCTTTTCACAGTTTGGCCTTATTGGATTTTTAATGATTTTTCCTTAAAAATCAAGGTTTTTTCAATAGCTTCCAGGTCATGTGACCAATTCACCTCAAATCACTTTATAATAGTAGTACTAGTCCAGTAGTAATGGGCACAGCTCTTCTCTTCACAGTTTTGGTCTTTTTGGATTTTTAATGATTTTTTTCCCTTAAAAATCAAGGGTTTTTTTCAATAGCTTCCAGGTCATGTGACCTAATCACTTCAAATATATTTATAATAGTAGTACTAGTCCAGTAGTAATGGGCACAGCTCTTCTTTTCACAGTTTTGGTCTTTTGGATTTTTAATGATTTTTCCCTTAAAATCAAGTTTTTCAATAGCTTCCAGGTCATGTGACCTAATCACTTCAAATATATTTATAATAGTAGTACTAGTCCAGTAGTAATGGGCACAGCCTCTTCTTTTCACAGTTTTGGTCTTTTTGGATTTTTAATGATTTTCCTTAAAAATCAAGTTTTCAATAGCTTCCAGGTAATGTGACCGAATTCACCTCAAATCAAAATTGAAGTGATTAGGTCACATGACCTGAAGCTATTGAAAAACCTTGATTTTTAAGGAAAATCATTAAAAATCCAAAAAGACCAAAACTGTAGCTGTGCCCATTACTACTGGACTATTACTACTATTATAAATTGATTTGAAGTGATTAGGTCACATGACCTGAAGCTATTGAAAAACCTTGATTTTTAAGGGAAAAAATCATTAAAAATCCAATAAGGCCAAAACTGTGAAAAGAAGAGCTGTGCCCATTACTACTGGACTAGTACTACTATTATAAAGTGATTTGAGGTGAATTGGTCACATGACCTGGCTATTGAAAAACCTTGATTTTTAAGGGAAAAATCATTAAAAATCCAATAAGGCCAAAACTGTGAAAAGAAGAGCTGTGCCCATTACTACTGGACTAGTACTACTATTATAAAGTGATTTGAGGTGAATTGGTCACATGACCTGGAAGCTATTGAAAAACTTTGATTTTTATGGTAAAAAAATCACTAAAAATCAATTAAGACCAAAACTATGAAAAGAAGAGCTGTGCCCATTACTATTGGACTAGTAGTACTATTATAAAGTGATTTGAGGTGAATTGGTCACATTACCTGGAAGCTATTGAAAAACTTGATTTTTAAGGGAAAATCATTAAAAATCCAGAAAGACCAAAACTATGAAAAGAAGAGCTGTGCCCATTACTATTGGACTAGTAGTACTATTATAAAGTGATTTGAGGTGAATTGGTCACATGACCTGGAAGCTATTGAAAAAAAACCTTGATTTTTAAGGAAAAAGTCATTAAAAATCCAAAAGACCAAAACTATGAAAAGAAGAGCTGTGCCCATTACTATTGGACTAGTACTACTATTATAAAGTGATTTGAGGTGAATTGGTCACATGACCTTGGAAGCTATTGAAAAACTTGATTTTTAAGGAAAGAAATCATTAAAAATCCAAAAGACCAAAACTGTGAGAAGAGCTGTGCCCATTACTACTGGACTAGTACTACTATTATAAAGTGATTTGAGGTGAATTGGTCACATGATCTGGAAGCTATTGAAAACCTTGATTTTTAGGGAAAAAATCATTAAAAATCCAAGACCAAAACTATGAAAAGAAGAGCTGTGCCCATTACTACTGGACTAGTACTACTATTATAAAGTGATTTGAGGTGAATTGGTCACATGACCTGAAGTTGAAAAACCTGGATTTTTTTAGGAAGAAAATTCATTAAAAATCACGTAAGACCAAAACTATGAAAAGAAGAGTTGTGCCCATTACTACTGGACTAGTACTACTATTATAAATTGATTTGAAGTGATTAGGTCACATGACCTGGAAGCTATTGAAAAACCTTGATTTTTAAGGGACAAAAATCATTAAAAATCCAAAAGACCAAAACTGTGAAAGAAGAGCTGTGCCCATTACTACTGGACTAGTACTACTATTATAAATTGATTTGAGGTGAATTGTTCACATGACCTGGAAGCTATTGAAAGAAACCTTGATTTTTTAGGAAAAAAATTCATTAAAAATCCAAAAAGACCAAAACTATGAAAAGAAGAGCTGTGCCCATTACTACTGGACTAGTACTACTATTATAAATTGATTTGAGGTGAATTGTTCACATGACCTGGAAGCTATTGAAAAAAAACCTTGATTTTTAAGGGAAAAAAATCATTAAAAATCCAAAAAGAACAAAACTGTGAAAAGAAGAGCTGTGCCCATTACTATTGGACTAGTACTACTATTATAAAGTGATTTGAGGTGAATTGGTCACATGACCTGGAAGCTATTGAAAAAAAAACCTTGATTTTTAAGGGAAAAAAATCATTAAAAATCCAATAAGGCCAAAACTGTGAAAAGAAGAGCTGTGCCCATTACTACTGGACTAGTACTAATATTATAAATTGATTTGAGGTGAATTGGTCACATGACCTGGAAGCTATTGAAAAAAAAACTTGATTTAAGAGAAAAAAAACTTGATTTCTATTTTTAACTGCATATATTTTTAATTAAAACAATAAACTTGGGGGAAAAAATTCCATACATTAGAGCAATATGCTAACAGTATTGATTTCCAATGTCTATATACTAATATGTATTTTTATATAAAAGCTATTTCAATTCTTTGACATACGCAATTCACAAGAGTTGTAATTTATTGTCGGTCCCTAAGTCTAATCGACGAGCTTTCAGAGCGGTGCGCCTAGCGTGAGTTCCCCGCACCGAGATAGAGCAGGCTGGGTTTAGTCAGTGGGAACTGTCGGTGTTGTTGTGGAGGCGAATGTCCAACGTCCAACGTGAAACTAACTTCACCGCGGTTGCTAACGGCTGTTTTTTTGACGACGATGACTGACTCGTAAAATGACTCAAATTGGGGAATGACAGGGCCGATGATTCCCCAATTTTGAGTCATTACCAAATTTGCGTCAAATTTTAAGGAAAAATATTTTGCATTTTTTTTTGTCTTGTTATTAGACATGTTCCTGTGTACCCTGAATTGGCCATATCATGTTTTGAAACAAAAAAAACATTTGTTTATTATGTCTATTATGAGCTAAATGAGCATGTTTCTCATTTCACATGAGTCTATGGAGCCAGTAGATGGCTGATTTTGATGTCAGAACAATGTTAGAACATGGTTAAAAGCTCAAAAAAGTCACTGTGGCATAATACAAGGTTCCAAATTGAACTCGGGATAGAACATCAAAAAACAGTCGTTACCATGGACATCCGCCATGTTTGCTGTTGGTGTGCTAAACTTACATAGAGAAACATTAGCCAAAACAATGCAAAAAAGTGAACAAAAATCCATGTAAGAACCTGATAAACTGGTAAATACATGTATCAATATATAGTGTTAGAATACTTTTGAATTAACACTAAGTTTAGTATTTAGCATCTTAAAATCTCCATTGATTTAACATTGGGCTAACTGAACATTCTGTTATGTGTGCAAGTTTGGAAAACTTGGACGACAGTTCCAGACAGTAGATGCCCTTCATGAGGCCTCTTCACCACTTGGAGAAATGTTCCCTCTGTCCTCCTGGAAACACTTGCATCAAGCACGCCACAAACAATTTTTGAAGAGATCAACAATAATGGTGGCGGAGTGGTGCTCCGCATTTCTGAGTTCATGTTTTGGGATTTTGATTTCTGTATTTAGGACGTTTCGGGGTTGTTTTTTGAGGTGTAGTCCTGAACTTTTGATCAGCTGCTGAACAGCCTATTTCGATTTAACTGTTGTTTTCAAAAACATGTTTGCTCAAACTTTTTTTTTGTCTCACTCCCATTTCTTGTTGCTTATTGAAGCTCTACTTGGAACCTTGTTAAGATCCAATCATGTAAAATGTGACTTTTGTTTTATTCAACTGGTCTTCATTTTCTATTCAGCTTTTGATCTGGACTGTAATATGGCTTCATTCAAATCTCAAAATTAATAATTACTCACAAAACAACATAACTGAGTTGGATAGAAGATTTCCATCTCTAATGAATCATGGCTGACATACAGTAGGTCTTCAACAACAGACAACACAAGCTTCTAAGCTGTCCTTTATCCTCATCCGTTTATTCCGAGAACACTCCAACCATCGTAAGGCTTAATCCTCGAGTAACTACACTGATCACACTGCCTGCCCAACATTCTCAGTACTTTGTGCTTGTGGCTCTCACTGTATATTAACTACAACAACAACATTCCAGATACAAAATTATTGGAATGTAAGGAAGTATTTTTTTATCAGTAGCATTCAGAGTTGAGTTTTAATTTTTGCTTAACTGAGAAAAGACAATGAGAGGTAAGGTCTTCTTCATTTTTTTGTAATTGTAAATTTCCTGTATCTATTGCAATCATTTTACCATTTGTGGCATTTATTATTACATTCAAGTAGCAAACACAAGGTCGAATATCTCATTGGTAAAAGTGTCTTTCTGTTTAGTAGTGAAAACATCCAAGGGTCATGGGATTTGGCATGGGAAAACCAGAACAGCGCCAAAAGAAATCTGACACAGGTGATAATAATACAGTAGTCTCAATTTAATTTTTCCAAATAAACAATTCTTTTCTTTTGTCATTTAATTACAGTGAGCAGCTTAGTCCCAGGTATTTTGCATTATTTACAATCACTATAATAATTAAAACTTAGATTTACAATACCTATTTGCATTGTGTTCTTGCTGTGACACTCTTTGGAAACTGAAGCTGCCACAGGTTTGTTACTGAAACACACAGTGGTGTGTACAGCTCCAGTAGCTCAGAAGGACACCAATTAGTAGACCGCTCATCTATTAACCCCAAAGATGCAGGTTTGATCCTTGCACATAGTAACCACACTGCCTTCAGATTCTAGTCATGTTTACTAAATGTGACCTAATATCCTTTTATATATAAAAATACAGTTTTCTAATTTCTTCTGTTTTGTGCAGCCATCAGAGCAGCCCTGCTCATTCAGCGCTGGTACCGACAGTATGTAGCACGTTTGGAGATGCGACGCAGGTGTACGTGGAATATATTTCAGTCTATTGAATATGCAGGAGAACAGGACCAGATTAAGGTAAAAATATATATATATATATATATATATATATATATATATATATATATATATATATATATATATATATATATATATATATATATATATATATATATATATATATATATATATATATATATATATATATAATTTTAAAAATAATTATATATATATTTATTTATAACAACACCATAAATTATTCCTAAAATCATTTTAAATGTGTTCTTTTTTTCTCAGCTTTACAAGTTTTTTAGTTACTTAATGGATCATTTCACACCAACCAGTAATGAAAGTAAGGCTATCCTAATTAATCCTTCCTATGACAACACAACAACAACAAAAATTTTCAAAACATTTTTTCACATACTTTCACTGAAGGAAGTCTGATATCTCATCTTTTCCGTGAAAATGAGATCTGCCGTGATGTGGAATGGGAGCGTTATTTCTGCTACAAAAGTGTTGATATTCCTGACAGCTACAATGGGCCACACCTGACTTTCCCGCTGACGTTCTGTGGAGTGTCCAGGTTGGTGGAGGCCTATAAGCACAAACAAGTAAGTCTTCACACATCAAACTGTGGCCTGGAAGTGAATAGTCCTATGACTATAATCTTAAAAATCCCAATATTTATTATAGTCTGCTTTTCTCCAGTAGCTGCTCCATGCGCGTTATGTTCTGCAGCTTCTTGGAGAAACCTGGAAATTTTTGAGAATTCTTCCAAATATTACTCATGTGTCCACAGCTCATGCCAAAGAGATCACTATATGTGGTATTAATATTTTTCTATATGGTAAATTAGTGCACACACTAAAATAATCAAGGCACTGTTATCCTTCTAGGAGATTTACACGGGCACCTGGAAGACCTGCTGTTGATATTCTACAAGGTACGCAAACGCATTAACACACAGCCCTTGATCTGAGATAAAGTGATACTGTCCTAAACTGTGGAATGAATGTAGAATGGACTGCCGTCTTCAGAGAGGCCCTATGTTTTTAATGGAGACTTTGTGGACCGTGGAAAAAACTCTTTAGAGATTCTGCTTATTCTGTTTGGGTTTCTGCTGGTCTATCCCAATGACGTTCACCTGAACAGAGGAAACCATGAGGACCACATGGTTAATCTTAGGTAAGGTTTCAACAACTCTTTAGTAGGGATGTCAAGCTTATTCAGTTAATGCATTATCTTGATTTTGTAGGTCACAATACAGTCGTAAAAGCTTAAGAATAATAATTACATTTTAGAAGCAATGTTATGTTTTCTCAGTTCAATCTATAGTTCAAAAATGCATTTAAAAGGAAAGTAGTTTTCTATCTTATTTGTGTCACATTCGATTTCGTAAAACTGGTCACAAACTTGAGGAAAGTAACTTAATTATCGGAACTGAAAGAAAATGAAAGATTTCTCTGTTGTTTGGTCATGAATAATTGTTAAATCAACCATGTCTTTTCTCACAATAACTGTCAAACTAAAACATATCGTGACACCTACTGTTTAGTTATGCAAAGAACTAAATTGAGCTAAATGTCCTTTATCTTTTTCTTTATAACAGATATGGTTTCACTAAAGAAGTCCTGCTAAAGTACAGAGTAAGCATTTCTACATATGTATACAGTTTAGTCATCTGTCATTTTTTCTTGTACCATCAAGATAGAGAGGACACCTACCTTTCCTTGTCACAGAATGTGTACGAGTAACCTTTAGAGTGTATCATTTCTGTCAGATTTGATATCTTTCCCTGAGACATGAAGAATGGTCTGACACGACACACTGTAACATAATATTTGACTCCTAGGACATATTTGTGAACTTGCCTCAAATTCATTAAAGGATATAAATTGTCTTCTGTTGAAAGAGTTTTTAGGAGGACGTTTTTAAGTATCTGTTGTTATCATGTGGGAAAATGTGGACATGTTTTCTTTGTTTGCACTAAACTGCAGGTGCATGGCAAAAGGATTCTAAAGCTTATCCACAAGATTTTCAGCTGGCTGCCTCTTGCTACTGTGATTGATCACAAAGTACTTATAGTGCATGGAGGGATATCTGACACAACTGATCTAAACACAATAGACAAAGTGGACAGACACAAAGTAAGAGATTTCAAGATACACACTGAAGAATATAGTCAATGTAAGTCTAATGCATGCGTTTCATTACTACAGTATATGTCAGTTCTGAGGCCTCCTAAACCAAGAAACAACAAACCTAAAATCTCCAATGACAGGACCAAAGATGGAGGCCGGAGGAGAGTGTGTTCCCTTACTTACGCCAATCCCCAAACAGTTCAAAGACAACGGCGATCGCTGGACAATATGCCCACAAATACTCATTATAACTGTTCAGTGGACGAAGAGTTGAAGATGAGGCGCAGACAGGCAGAATCTGACCGTTCCTATGAAGAGCCCAACTCAGACTCAGACCCTGAAGTGACAGAGACAGATGAAAAGCAGTGGAAACAAGTAAACAGCAAAAGCCTTTTCATTTTAATATACTGTATTTTAGTGACTTTTCTGCAATCGTAGATTGTGGACATACTGTGGAGTGACCCCATGTCGCAAAATGGCTGTATAGCCAATGAAGTAAGAGGAGGAGGCTGCTACTGGGGGCCTGATGTCACAGAAGAGGTGCTTTCAAGACATAAGCTCTATCTTCTGATCCGCTCTCATGAGTGCAAACAGGAAGGATATGAGTTCTGCCATAATCACAAAGTAAACATTCAAATAGTTTCACACACAATTTTCTGCCTTGATAAAATAATGAACACATTTCTGCATTTCCAGGTGTTGACTATTTTTTCAGCCTCTAATTACTACGAGTTGGGCAGTAACAGAGGCGCATACATCAGAATGGGCCCTGATCTGGTGCCACACTTTAATCAGTACCAGGCAAGCAGAACCTGCAGAGAACTCACTCTAAGACAGAGGTAACAGCATGTTTGGTTATCCAGCTGGATGATACATATTGGACGTAAAAATGCTGAATCTTATTTGTCAGTGTTGGACAGACAGAAAAATCAGCCCTGAAAGCGCTCAGAGAACAACTATTTGCACACAGGTCAAGTCTCATCAGTGCCTTCCAGGACTGTGATGTCAACAACACAGGCATGAAACTATAGTTCAAAAGTTACCTAATCCTATTTCCAACTGTAAACTTAACTGTATAATGCACACACAGGGTTGATCTCCTTCAGTCAGTGGGCCAGTGCCACAGAGAGTGTTCTGAACCTCGGTCTGCCGTGGAGGGTGCTGCGTCCTCAGCTCGTCACCTGCACACGGGACACGATGGTGGACTATCAGAAGTGGATCAGAGAGTTCTCCATCACAGAGACCAGATTAGATGTAAGACCAAAATGTCAGATTTATATGCACTGATTTCATGCAAACAGATGTTACATTTTAATTGGAAACTGTGTGCATTAGATTACAGATACTAGCATCCTGGAGACTATGTACAAGAACCACTCAAACCTGGAAACAATTTTTCGGATTATTGATACAGACCATTCTGGTGAGTGATTTGACTTGGTGAATTCAGAATATTTTTTCATTAAAAGACAAACACATTTGTATTTCCATTTCCACCTTCTAAAAAGGCTCACTGATCTATGTTAACCGCAGGTCTCATATCATATGAAGAGTTTCATCAGACTTGGAAACTACTCAGTTCTCACTTGAGGCTAGAAATCAGTGATAAAGCAATTTCAGATTTGGCACAAAGTATTGATTTTAATAAAGATGGAAGCATTGACATTAATGAGTTCATGGAGGCGTTTAGACTGGTTGACCTCTCTGCACATGTAGAGTAAACCAAAACACAAACTTTAGCATTAAAAGGAGTCAGATGTTTCTTGACACACAACTTTTGTGTGATTTATTCATTAATTTGTCTCAAGCATTAGGACCAAAACAACAATGCACAAATGTTAAAATATGTTTCAGGTCCTAATCCTTAATGACAAATGTGTTAATTGGATACATTTTGTACAGAAAACAATGTGCATACTTTAGCAAGTGACATTTTTACTGAATGCTGCTTTATACAAATGTGCTAACATAATAAACATGTTTCAGAAGTTTCCATTTGTATTTATTCTCAGCAGAATCTGGTTATGTTTATGAGTAGTAACTAGCCGGCAGCATGAAATATAATCTGCTTAATCAGTTCAACTGCCAGTCAGCCTTTTGATTATGGGTTTGTGAATCCAGGACAGGAATCCTATCAACTTAAGCCATACTTTGATGAGATGTTGGAAAGTGTCTGTGAATGTAAACTAGTCGCTGATACTGTAAAACTTGATTTTATTTTTACTTAAATCAGACATTGTGTGTCCAAAACCACTTAAATCACACAAGTTATTCATCATATTTACAAACATTTATTACATTTTCACATAATAAAAAGGTACGAAGGAATATTTTTTTAAATGTCCAATCCTTGTTTGCCAGCCACATTCTCATAAACTAGATTTAAGGCATCAGCAAATAGTTTCACATTTGACATTTACATTTTTATACTAATCCAGTAAAAGGCATGAAATACTCCATCATGGTCCATTCATAAACAAGGACATTTCTGAATAAAAATCTTTGGAAGGAAATATTTATTATGAGCCGATGTTGACAGCTTTAGTTTCAGATACCCCCTCTTATATGTCCACTGTCGCTCAGTCCATGCTCTATTAGTTTGATGTCCTCCAAATCATCCTTAATGACACTAATTAAATGACTCAGGCCATCTTGTTGCTGTTTTAAGTGCTAAAAAGAGAAAAGTTTATGATTAAAGGAGCTTACTATCAGATAACATACTAAAGATAAATCCAAAAATAAAGAAGAAAAAGTCTGCCAAAACTCACTTGTTTGATTTCTCGGAGGAGATCTGCATCAACGCTGTAGCGCTCTTCAGATCTCACAGCACCAAAGTGATTTTGCATTCGGATTTGGGACATCAGTTCATTCAAACGACCCTTGAATTCAAGAATATAATTAAATGTTAAAAAAAATATCACAACATAAGTATTTCTAACAATATCCAAATCAAATTAAACATGACACAATTCAAATACATGAGTCTTTACGGTCACATTGGTGTGTTGAGCACACTATGTGATGAATGAACAAATTAAAGGATACAATCTCAGACACATACCTTGAACTGAGTGGGAGCATTGAGTTCAGACTGAATGGTGTCCAGCTGTACTCTGAGGTGCTCTTCATCAACTTGAATAGCATATCCACTTTTTCTTTGAATTTCTTGTTTTATCAGAACCTTTAAATTGAATATGCAATGGTGAACAAAGCATAGCTACTAACATGTTTAGTATTCATTTATTTATACTGTGTGAACATTACCTGCAGAACTCTGTGGGAGAGGTCCATTAGGTTCCTCTTGTATTGAGCAATTTTAGCCACTGTTGTTGCCTGGTTCTTCTGTAGTTCACTTATGTCATTAGAGATTATCTGTGAAGAAAAGGGTTTAAAATACATATTCCAAAATAACACAGTGAACAAACGTAAGATGAAAAGTCAATGAGGTAAATTTCTCTTACATCCACTCTGGTCTGGTGTTGTTTGGTCATCTGTTCCTGGATTTGCAGTCTCCGCAATAGCTCTTTGAAACTGACCATTGGTACAGGAATTAATCTACAAAATGGAAAAAAGATGATCATTTGCAACAAGTACTTGTGTAATAAAAAGGACTGAGAACCTTTTGGCATTACTTTTTCCCAATTTTGTAAAATGAGATTTGAAAAGTGAAGTATTCATGTTTTTTTTGCTTTTCTGTTAGGTGACATTTTGAAGACTTTTTACAATTCATAAGATGTAAGAATTTGTTTTAAATTGTCAATAGCTTGGACAACGGTCCCAATTTTTCATCCTTCTGAAACCCATGGATAGGTTGCATTCACGACATTCTACAAATAAGAAAAATCTCTGAAGGTCAGTACAACATAAATTGTTTTGAATAAAGGGACTACTGCAGATTACTTTAAATCATTAAAACCTCAAATGATAATTTTCTCAATCATTATGGATAGAAATCGCTGAAGTTTTATCAATATTATCATTTTTACTGATACAGATTTTTTGATACTGGGAGGATATTTTATTGCGTCAAATTCAATATTTCACATCCACACACACACACACACACACACATATGTGTGTGTGTATATATATATATATACACACACACACACACACATATACATACATATATTCTTCTTTATGGTTAATCTTATGAGTCAATCACTCCGTTTGTTGTACTTTTTAAAAATACCTATCCAGTTTAACATTAGGCGTTTAAACTGTCCTCCAATGTTTTATGATCTGTTTTAGAGTAGTTTCTCAGAAGATCCAAAAAAGGTATTGCTCTCCCACCTTCGTTTGTCTGGGTGGTATTCCAGGCAATTATCTTCTTGGAATGAGCCTTTGTTACCCAGTGTTAACTTGATGTTTATAAGAATGCCTGTCCAATAGTTTTTCATTTTAGTACATGTAAGTGTACTAAATATATGGACGTAGTCTACTTCTTTCTCGCCGCATTTTCTCCAACATTCCACCAAATCTTAATTCTTTGAGTATTTGAAAATTGTTTTGGGTGTCCTAAAAAAAAAAACTTTGGTGGAAATGGCGACCGTATTTGGAAATTGCTTACTTGGTGTTACAACATTCTTGGCTTTTTAAATTGTATTTATTAAACTACTATTTATTATTTATTTATTAACCGACTACTGTGCCGCCGTTGTTAAAGGTGTTCTTATAAACCCCTCCAATAACTTAATGTGTTTCCTTTTGGCATGCTTTAATTCATGTAACGTCTGAGCGGTTGGTGTTCATCTGATTTTTGACTAATTACATTTTTACTTCTCATTTGGAGGCATGACAGAAAATGATTCTTTGATGGGCTGTATTTCTTTGTTAACATTTCAATAGTATTTATTCCATCTGCGCTGTACAGTTGAACAAATTCTCTTTGTTTTCCAATCTTTGAATCCTTCATCAGCACAATTTGGAGTAAAATGGGAGTTGTGCATTATTTCTCAAAGCAGAATGGTATTTTTGTTTGTCATTCGTTTTGTTTTGCTCACAAATTTTCTTCCACGTCTTAATGCTTTGTATGCTATAAAATCTTTCTCTAGATATTCTGTTTTATGATGTTGATCCTTTCAAACAGTGAGCAGTATTATTTTCCATTGGGTTAAATCTTACTTTAATGAATTCTGGAAAAAACTTTATCGGTGCAAATACGATACACTACAAATTTCTAGGTATGGTGACTCCATTTTAATTTCAATTGTTATCTGAAGCCTGCTTCCAGGGGTCCAATTCTGCGTATTGATCTGGCCTTTCAACGGGGACTCTTATGTTTAATTTTTGTACTCTGGACGGGGCGATAGGCTTCTGATCAAAGCCGAACTGGGTTCAGTCATTGACTATTAAAAAAAAGAAAAGAAGAAGTAAGAAGAAGAAATAAATAGCCTAATTATTTGTTATAATATTGCAAAATAATGTTTTAAACTCCTCCACAACTTTGAAGCATTACTCTCGTTGTGACATTAAGTTATGTTTTAGCCCCCTGTTTAAGGTAATGCTTTTTTCACCATAACTTTATTAGGTTTGATGCCCATAAAAAGACGTGAGACTAATGTGTGACTCCTTAGCAATGACAAGAATAAAAATAGGGCTGGAGCTTATTGATCCAGTAGACAGTGGCCATGCTCATAACGGTAATAATAATACACATGCATTGCATATACATATTCATATACTATTAGATCCTTTTACCCCTCCACCATTAACTTACCTTTCTGGATCAGGATTGTCCACCTTTGCCTGTTCCCAAATTATAGGATCAACACCTAGAGAGCAGAGAGAACAGAACACTATAGAAAATGTTTGTTTCTGTACATGCAGTAATAAAATATGCCAGAATATACCAGCTGGAGCATTTTGCAGCAGCTGCTTAAGCTGTGCTGGAGACAACTCTGTGCGTGCAACAGACATTGTTACAGCGAGCTGTGTGAGCTGCATCTTTATATTTGCCTGTTCCAGGTAGCTGAAGAGGGTGGAGGCAGGAATGCGCTTCGATGTGCCATTTGGCGATCGCTCCACAACATAAATGATCACCTCTGTCCTAAAAATGCAAGTAGGATGACTTTTTTATGTCTATGAAACTTCAGTATTAATAGTAGTATTTTATGATGTAGCTGAACAGATGTTACAATTGTGGTACAATTTAGCTTAAATTAAGATTCATCGTGCTCATTCTAAACACACCCAGAACTATTAACATCTGAGACCGCAATATTACAGAACATAGAGAAGAGAGACGTAGAAGTCTTAAATACGGTTTGCAGTGTTCCAGGCACAAATTGGAGGCCGGACTTTTTGTAGAGTTAATCAACAGAACAACTGCAATTGCATTAAAAAAAAAAAAAAAAAAGTATATATATATAAACTTACTGATCATCTGGCAAGGACTTCACACCCTCAACATTGACTGACAACATTTGATTGCTTCCCAAAATTTTCTGGAGGGACTCGACAAACTGCTGCTGTTGGGATCGTACATCTGGTTCTTTTTTATTGAGAACTAATGCCACTAATCCATCTTCATCTTTCGTTACAGGGATGCAGCTATAGCCAACAGCCTAAAAATAAAGACATTTTAATTTAATTTGACCTAATAAAAAGGCAGAAATTAAGGAATTTAAAAAGGCCCAACCTTGAAACGACAAAAAGGGTTTTCTTGGGTAAAGTCGACAGGGGGGTTGTTGTTAGCATAATAGCCCTTTCCCGTACCCCAGTATGCCTGCAGCTGGTTCCATTTGGCTAAGATAGTGTCGCGCTCATCTCCTAATAAAGTTGGAGCGGACAGGGCCATGACTTGCTGGTAAAGCTGGGTCTGCTGAGTCTGGCCTGGCTGTGGAGCCGGCTGACCAAACAAGCCTCCTGAAAAGAACATGTAAGTAAGAGTTAGGAATAAGCGTTACATTTTATTACAGAGAACAAAGAGGAAGGTATATTGCAATAAGTGTAGGAAAAAGGAAAGAGCTACCTAAAAATGTTTGGCATATTATCATTACTTGTAAACAACTGTGATTTAATAATATTATGCCTTGAATTTATACAGCCTCACGTTTCAAGATACTTCCAACCCTTTACACTGCAATAATCATTCAGTCCATACTCGGTGGTGGTAAGCTACAATTGTAACCACAGGTCA